>JADLZN010006037.1:0-218593 GCA_018155175.1 Sinocyclocheilus anophthalmus
CCATGCCAAAATCAATCCATATGCGTATTTTAATACATCTTCAAAACATCTTCTATTATCAATATCAGAACAAAAATGTGCATGGTAGTCGGAAAGCATTAATGTAAGCATGAACATGAACAGTTACAGTTCACAGAACACAGAGCCTTTATTTTGATTAACGTATAATGTAATAAATCTGACCTGTAAACATATTGTTATCATAAGGAGCTATTTCTAGCTGACCTGACCATTTCAATTAATTTATTTGATTTTAATTTAGTATTATTGTTGGTGGTGGTGATGTTATTTGATGTGAATGAATGAATTAGATTTCCTGACACAACATGTTTAGAGTGTAAGGCTGTTAAAGACTGGGTTATCCGATCAGGCTTCTGTCTGCTCTGCTCGGGCCGTCCCACTGGCAGGGCACCGTGACGAACACAGGAGCGCTGTAGAAATGGCCCTGAGACCCTCCGTCCCTGCGGTCCGTCCCTGCTCCGTACGAGAGCGCCGCCTCAGTCATCGCTGTCTGTAGAGCTGGATCATGAGCGTCTGACCGGCCTGAAGAACAGACACAAGCAGAGGCAGAAATAAAGAGTCTGGCGTGTGCATTAACATTCAGGCTTCTCAGCAACAGAGACTGCTTACAGTTAAAGACAACTTGTGCAAAACTGCAACTTGCATTCAAATGCATGAAGAAAATGTTTTTGTGTTCATCATTTACAACAACTTGTAATGTCAAATTATTCAAAAAGTGTGAAAACATATATTTCTAATTGTTGTGTGTTTGGGATATGTACAATGCTAGCTATGAAATCAGCCTCGGCAATGAGTCGTCTACATATTCCCCAAAATGTTAGAGATCACATTGAGCTCACGGTGAGGCTGGTGTTGTAGCCGCTGGTCTTCACACGCAGACGATCCCTCAAACACACTCCACGGCAAAGACAGGCTGGCAGATTCTGTCTGACACTGAGCTGAATGTCTAAGATCAGAAAGCATAATCATGCCATTACAATCAAGAACAAACTGTAGATATGCAGAACTTACAGACACGTCCCAATAACCATACCGTACAGTTTTCATTCGGAGAGAGCTGCGTGTTCTGCATTATTTACATTTGATCATTTAGCAGATGCTCTTCTCTGCACATCAGGAACCCATGCTCGCTAAACAAGAAGAGTCCCTACAGTGAATGAATGCACGACAAGGAGGTCCTTGTACGCCTTTTTGACCGATTTTTACAGCTTGAAGTTACAATACAAAATTGTTACTTCAAATAATAATGAGTACTGTAAAACATGCAAAACTCTTTTTCATATTATGGACATTGTACTCTTATACATACTGCTATATTGATATGATTATTTGTTTTATGTTGTAAAGAAAGTTTTTAAACCTCTATTATTGTTCATTTACTGTATCACACTTAATGGTTTGCAAACCAGGGGAAAAAAATACGAAAAAAAAGAAAATCTATATACATAAACGCTCTCTCTCTTATATATTATCCACATGTAAAAACATTTGAAAGATCCAATGACTTGAGGCCATTGGTTGGCATCGGTCAGGCGGATTAAGACTCTTTGGTGCCCCCTGGGCCAACGGCACTTAGTACCCCCCCCCCCCCCCCCCCATAAACAATAGATTTTTTTTTTTTTGCAAAATTTCATATTAATTAACGGATCTGATAACAAGGCTACAAAAATCCTTACAAAATCAGGTTACCACTTTTTACAGTGTACTCTGAAATTATTATATTTATATCATATATTATGATATAAATTTATAACTTGTGAACCCACCTCTTACAGGTGTAATCTGTTCTAAGATGTGATATAAATCTGAACTGTATGCAGCAAATTGAAACATTTTATAACTAGTGAAGCCATCTGTTACAGGTATAATAATAATCCAATCTGTTAATCACTTCAGACTCTATGGAAAAAGAGAAAGAGTGGATAATCTTTTTAGAGTTATTGTTGTCCTCAGCTAATTTTTCATATTTAATTTACAAAAATAAATATCTAATATTTTCTAATATTTTACTCCCTTGTGTAAAAACTTAGGATGTATTCAGAAATGCAACAATGAGTGCATGATCTTGTTTGCAATTACATATACAGTGCTTAACAAATTTATTAGACCACCACCACCCAATATAAGGTTTGTGCCACAGCTGCCCTAAACTAAGTATCAACGATTACCAAAATTACCATTGTTATGTTTATGTAATGGTTAATCCACCAGTATGTGTAAGATCTTTAGTCACAGTAGTGTTTCTAATGCTAAAATTAAAAACCTACATTAAATGTTTTTACATTAATGTGCTGTACAGGTCACACTGGTGCTGCAGACAGTGAATGTTTTTACATTAATGCTCTGTACAGGGCACACAAAATCCAAACCTTATGGTTTTCAGACAAACATTTTCTTTATTTGGAGAAAAGGCCAAAAATTATTAATAAATTAAAAAAGAAACATCAGGTTTGCTGTACTTGTAGGGCCGCACAATTTTGCCAAAAATGTTGTTTTTATCTATCAATAAAACTAATAATGATTATGGTTATTATTTCTAAATAAAAACATTACACAAAATAAGGAATATTATTTTTGTAATAACACTATTTCACTATAATATACAAAACTGAGTATTTAAGAATAAACATAATAAATATATCTTATTGAATATGCATTTGTAGGAGTTTCCCTTTCAATCTGTAAATTTATGGGTGGAGAGTATTTAAATGAATCGCGCAACGTTATTTTCTAAGATTTTCTCAGATTAAATTTCATTGCTTGTTTACACTGGGGGGGGGGGGGGGCCATCTACATTCTTGGTCTGCTTACCTTATTCACAGCGTTTTTGATTGTAGTTCTTCCCCCCCGCTTGTTTCCTCTGTTCTGCTTTGCCCACCTTCTAGTGGAGTTAGAAATGGCACCTGAATACCACTTTTCAGGGAAAAGGTCCACCGCTGTCCAGATGCACCGCTCTGCCCTTCAGACCCATGGTAGTGGCCTTCACGCTTGTGCACCGAGACAGTTAAGGGCAATGTTCATTTTTAGGCACTCTTGAGGTCTGTGTACACATTATCTGTCAGACTACTCAGCTCTGATGCTCACTGTGTAGTGTAATATTGTTACATCAATCCAATGTTCTTCTTTATGATAATAATTTTCACAGACGTCCTTCTTGTCTTCTAGCTTTATTTGCTTCTTTTCAGTATGTAGGAACCACACAGTATTACACATCCAGAGATGTTATCCTGTAATTTATTTCTTAATTCTGTGTGCTGCCACTAGGGTTTTAGACTTCAGTTTGCTCTCAAGTGAAAGTTTTTGGATGAGGGAGATGAATGGGATAGAGTTTCCTGGCAGACAGGGAATAAACTAGGCTTATACTGAATTAACTCGGACTTTGTCAGTCCCATTAAAAAGTTTTTTAGCTACTGGAGTAAGACTGAAAGGGACATGATAGGCATTTGGGAACTTTGTTTAGAGCACTTTGTTTGGAGGTTTTTGTGGTGTGCTTTAAAACCAAATAGGGCCATTTAAAGTAAAGTCTCTGTTGGCTGCTCAGTACTTAGAAAATTCACATCTTTGCTGATAAGCAGGGACATGGTTGCATTTAATTAGCTGTGATGAAAGAACAGTGTTTAAAAGTATATATATGTGTTTTGACTGCAGATTGCATTAACAGATAAGTGTTAGCTGATAACTGTAATATGAATCATGTATTTGCATGTCAGTTGACAAAGCAGTGTTGACCAGAGGAACATTAGCAGCATTGTTTATATGTACAAATAAAATAAATGCATGTAAATAAATATTTCTTTACATTTATATTATTTGATATAACTACATAGATTTTCAGGCAAGATTTGTTGACGCTATTCAAGTTGCTTTTATTTGGATAAAAACTTCTTACAACATTAATTTAGGAAATATTATAAATTTAAAAATCATGTTTTCGATTTTAATATATTTAAATGTAATATATTCTGTGATGACAGCTGAATTTTAGCATCTAACTCAGTCCTTCATTGTCCATGACCTTCAGAAATCTGTCTAATAGCTGATACTGTGCTTAGAAACCTTGCTAGTCTTATCCCTGGGGGGGGGGGGGGGGGGGGTTAAACAGTTGCACATTTTCAGGATTCTTTTACAAATAGAAAGTTAAAAACAGCATTTATTTGAAAGAGAAGTCTTTTGCAACATTATAAATGTCTTTACTGTGACTTTTGGATTAATGTACCTATAGCATCTTATGTTTCCGCACTAACTGCCTCTACCTTATTGATTTCAGGAAGCACTGTTACTCCAGTATGCTATGCTTTTTTTAAATCTTTTTTCATCTTCTGCATGTTATGCAATTGAATCTTGCATCAACTATTCCAATGTTGCTCCTTTTAATCACTCCTACAGCACATAAACTCCCTTTAAATCTTGTGCTTTTGAAGCGTTTTCTGTTTTTATCTTCCCAAAATGTCATCTTATTTCATATGCTGTCCAGTTTCATACAGAACAACTTTAAAATCCTAGCTTCTTTCCAGTAGCTAGTTTAAGTTGAGAAACATCACCATAGGCAGTCCAGTAACTCCCCATGTTACCTTTTTGACAGGTCCAAAGCAGTTGTTTCAGGCGGCACAAATTGGCATTTTGGCATCCAAAATGAGAAAAGATTTGTGGCAAGCCACTTAAAAAAGTAACAAGTGACTAATGCTGTTCAAACATGTCCTTCCAAAAGAGGCGGCTCAGTTGGAACTCTCCCAGAGGGGAGAATAGGCTCGCCACAAACAACCTGAGAGCTATTAGCCTGAAGCTCGACAGTCAGGGGGCCCAGCTTTTACTCGCCGTGTCCTTGTGCTGAAGCCATTCAGCAAACAAGCTGTCATTATTCCGCCTGATGAGCCAGCAAACACTGGGTATTGAGGGGTCAAGAAAAACCACAGTCCTGCTCTCATTGTCACGTCCCTCTCATCCTGAATCGTTATATGCCTGTGTTGTTTTTTCCTTTCTGCTTCTAGTGTTCTCACTCTGGCCCCTTCGCCGCCTCCTCTTCAGTCCTATTAGATGTTGCACTGGTCCGCAATAAGGAAAACCACTACTGTCTTTTCTAAGTTTAGTAGCCTGCAAAAATGCTTTCTTAGATTTTTGTCTTGTTTCAGCCAAAAATCTAAACATTCTTAAATCTTAAATCTTCCAATGAGGTCAAGCAATATATATTTCAAACAGAAAACACGATTATTTTGCTTACCCCATTGGCAGATTATTTGGCTTGTTCTAAGCAAAAGCTCACTTAATTTTGACATTTGTTTTTCTGAACAGACAATAATTTTGTTACTTGTCTAGAAACATCCTTCTTGCTACTATCAAGATGTTATAATTTCCTAGTCCTTTCTATCGTATATACTATCTCTCTCTTGATGTTTGATTTTTTGAATATTGATTGATTTTTGACCAGACAGTGTTTACATTTTGAAAGAGGTCCTTATGCCCCTTATGGTGCTTTTTGTTTATCAATTTACAGTACAAACGTATAATTTGAAATATTATAATTTAAATAACTGTTTTCTGTTATTTTCACACGTTCAAAGAACATCTTTGAAATAAAATCCCTATGCTCTTATGCTTGCATTTATTTGATCAAAAATACTGTTAAAACAGTAATATTATGAAATATTAACTGTCTCCCGTTATTTTCAAAAGTTCAAATTATTTACTTAACATTAACATTACAAAAATATTTACTTAACGTAACATTACAAAATATTTCTGTTATTTTGATAAATTGCATGTGGTCCTTGCTGAACTGAAGTATTAATTTTCTTTAAAAAAGTAATAACTAAAAACTATTTTTTTTTGTGTAATACAATTATTTTACTCATATTTACTCTAATAATCAGTTTTTAATAAATAATAGTAAGCATAATTGCTAGCAATTGACTTTCTGGAAAGAATGAAAGAACCTTCATTTCCAGATCATTACCTGGTTGAATGTCTTTGGAATTACAGTTTCGTATTCCCCTTCTGTTATTCCCTGTAAATTGCTTTTTATGTTGTGAGTCTGACCAATTTTTTTTATTATTTAACTATTTTTTTATTTAAAAACAACAGCAACAAAAGAAACTGTGGGTCAGGTACGTTTCTAAGTGGACTAGTTGATAACAGCAACCTGCTAAAATGTCCATGTCATGCTTTGGTGAAATACAAGTGTTTTTGAAGTGCATTTGACACACCAGTATCAGCTCGCAGTATTTCTGAAACGTTTGATTAATGTCACCTCAGTAGAGATGTCCTTTTTGAGTGTGCAGAGGCTGTGCATAATTGCTACTTTCAATATTTAATCGTCAGTGACCTTTATGTGTGCACACTGGAGGTTCTGCCATGCTAAAAGCTAGACTACACTTTGTTGTTGTTTCCAGTGCCACCATGAATTACTGATCTCAACGTCACAACAAAGGTGGTAATTAAACTACTCAGTGGGTGGAGAGGACTTGCCTACAGATATAATAGCTGCACGAGGACATTAATGAACGTTTTTGAAGTCTCTCGTCATGAACCGGTTATTCCGACTGCCAGATAATTCCCTTGTTCTATTTCTGCTGCAGTTTTCCATTAGCCAATAAGTGAATCCGCAGTGGCATTACAGCAAGTTATGAATACAATGATGTCCACTTTCAAAAGACGAAGGGATTGGGAATGTATTTGTGCTATTAATTGCTAAACTATTTCTTGCTATAGATATAGAAAAGGGTTGGATTATCCTGTAGAGGTTATGCTATCTATCCTGAAACTGAAGAAAGGAGAGACTCTCATGTTGACTTGCCCCATAGTTGAATTTGGGCTTTTTTTAGGGGGAGGAGAGTTTACATTAGAACAGGCTCAATAATGTGGATTACACGTACTATCGCTTACTTGTATTCAAACACTTGCTTGATCCTCGAGAAACTGTTTCAGAGCGGGCCATTCAATCAAAAAGCAGTGAAAGAAAGCACTGTTAAATAATCTTGTGTCCATCCAAGTCTGTGCTCTAATCCTCTTTTTTTAATGAGCAGTGGTCAGGGATAAGACCCGACCTTGGTGATTTGGAATGACGTTCTGCCTTTCTCTGCCTTTAAAGGAGATCACAGGGAAGGTAGAGAGAATGTTTCTTCCACTTAGTCTATGGTTTTGTGCGCGGAGAAGCTTTAAATAGCTTTTCTTTTGGTCACATGAAAATGGTGTATAATATTCAACTCTTACAGCTCTTAATGTTTTATGAATAAGCTTTGGTTTCATACATGACAACAATGTGATTATAATTTTTATTTGATAGATAGATTTATTCAGCAAGGACACATTTACATTTACAGAAGAAAGTTAACATATGTGATTACAAAGATTTCATTCCAAGAAAGCTGTTTTTCTAACTTAAAATAGATAATCAGAAACCGTTTTAATTGTTAATTTCATAAAGACTGTTATACTGTATGTTTTATCAATAATCAGCGAAGAGCAAATTACCTCTTCAAAAACTTGAACCTTAAAATATGCTGAAAATCATCTTCAAAATGAATAAAAATCGCTTGATAGATAGATAGATAGATCCTGTAGACTAGTAGATCATTTAATCTGCCTTTATTAGATAAAATACCGTAAAAACGTGATACTGTGAATATTATGTGATTTTTACACTGTTTTTCTATTTTCATAAATTGTAATTAATATTGTAATTAACATCCTTGATGCAAAGCTGGATTTCAGATCCCCTTACTTCCTTTCATGCCCACAAATATTCTTCCGAATCATTACCATATTGGCTGATTTGTGCTAAATATATGCTGCATTTGTATTTGAATGTTTCTGAAGAATATTGCACTGAAAACTGAAGTAATGTGTTCGGAAATATGTATATCCATCCCTCCAGCCAATATAATTAGATTAATAAATACTTTTAGTAATAAATATGATTAAATATTAATAAATATTCCAATGATCCATTATAAAATATTTTTTTATTTGTAATGTTTGAATAAGCATGCACAAAGTGAGTATTTATGCTCTAAGCCCACTTTTGCTTCTTCATTTTTTTTTTGCCTGGTAAATCATGCAAAGTTCATATCCTGAGAAGGACTGGTTATGCGTTTGGTTGCAGAGTCTAGCATGACTTGTGGGAAAAATATTTGCTAATAGGATTAGCTCCAATTACAGGAATTTATTTGTGTGTGCCAGGTTTTTCCAGCATATGTGAACACTGCCTCATAAATCCCGCTAGCCCGGTGTGATAGCATAGCTGCTGCACAGCGATGCCCACAATGTGTTCACTAAACGAGGAATGCACTGCAAATGTGTCCTTTAATGGGTTAAAGGAATGTTTAAACACCTTGCACAGCTGATAGGGAGACAGCTGTAGACCTTATTGTGAGAAGCTTAGTGGCTGTACTGCAGATTATGAACCGCAAAGTAGCTCTTGATTGCATAACTTACCTCCGAGATGTGACTTGTCTAGCCTAAACTCTGCGTGGTCTGAGCCTGTGTGACAATATGTTCTGAATTTTTATCGGGGCATATGATTTGGAACATTATTTGTGTATTTTGATGTAATGACATGTTTGAGGTGGTTTAAGGTTCAAAAACCCCTTTTCCACATACTGTACTTATTGTTTCTCCCTCTATGCCCCGCCTTTCTGAAACGCGTAGATTTTTACAAAGCTCATCAGTCTGAAAAGAGAGGTGTGCTCTGATTGGCCAGCTCTCCACTGCGTTCTGATTGGCTGAATACCTCAGCGTGTTGACGAAATGTTACCCCCTACATACTGTCTGCCGTGTCCCGTCGGAGGCGACGAGACAAAAACCTTACAATCCTTATAAATGAGCATTGTTTGCATCTAGGGAGACATATATTCCGGATTATACTACTTATACTGTCTTTTTACGAGTCCCGCGCCGCGCGGCGCGTAAACATAAAACCATGTCTGTATTTGTTGATCGGAGAAAGGACAACAATAGTCTACTCTACCCTGCTCAAAACTCTCGTGAATCATCATTTGGCAGATCCTTTAAATATGAGACGTACTTACGGCTTGGTCATAACAGCCGCATTGTCGTCTAATCTCCCAGTCAGGAAACTCCTCCATAAAATGTGGCTGCCACATCTGAATCTTTGGTTTTAAACTGTTTCTGGACAGTGTTGTAAATACAACTTAATCACTGTTTCTAGTCGTGTCCTCTTTTGGAAGGCCAAACAAAGTATTTTCGCTTTCGCAACGAAACATGCAGTGTCTCCACAACATGACTGCGACGGCGGCAGCAACAATAAAGTTATGCCTTCTTTCTTTGCGAGAACATTTGGGCGGCGTTATGCAAATCTTCCCCACATCGTGACGTAGACATGTGGGGGCGTGTTTTAACAAGGCGTTTTAGGAGGGCGTGGACAACTCTTAACTTTTATAAAAAATATCTATTTGGGTTTGAGACTTTAGTCTTTGTAACGTTAGGGATCTTATCTTATTACAACCGCTTGTAACAGTTCAAAGAGAAAGGAAAGCTTGAAATCGCATCATATGACCCCTTTAATACTTTGGAATAGGGGTTTGTTTAAATTACTAACCCAAAGTATGAGGAATATTAATATTCTTGCATGTCTTGGCAAAAGACCACAACATTTTTTCCCTCACTTAAATATGGAAACTTTATCACACAATTCTGACTTCTTGCATTCCGAGTTTAGTTTTCTCTCACAATTTTTAATTATCTCGCATTTCTGACTTTTTATTCTCAGAATTGTGAGGTTATATCTTGTAATTCAAAGTTGATTACACAATTCCTGCTTTATCTCTAGCAGTTCCCAGTATGCATATCACAATTCTGACTAATTAACAGAATATTAATTTTGTGAATGTAATGTATGATTTTATTCATCGAAAGGAATACAAAATGGAATGTATCGAAACAGTTGTGAAAAATGAAACATGCATTTTCTGATATAGAAACAACCTTTCTTCCACAAAACTAGGCGTCCCTTAAAAGAGATATTAGCTCTTTAACTCTGCTAGAGATAAAGTCGGAATTGTGACATAAACTCGCAATTTGGAGAGAAAAAAATGTCTGAATTGTGAGATATTAACTTAAAATTGCAAGACAAACTCAATTGCGAGACAAAGTCGAAATTGTATATTATAAACGATAAATTCTTAGAGAGTCTGATTTGTAAGATTTTAACTCAAAATTGCAAGATATAAATTCAAAATGGTGTGATATAAACTCAGAATAACGAGAAATAAAGTCAAAATTGTATATTATTAGCTCAAAATTCGGAGGAAAAAGTCTGAAATATGAGATGTCAACTCAAAATTGTCAGACGCAAACTCAGAATAGTGATAAATAAAGTCAATATTGTATATTATAAACTCACAATTCTGAGAAAAAAAGTGAAGTGTGGCATATAAACTCAAAATGAAATCAGAATTGCTAGATAAAAAGTCGCAGTGGCCTTCTTTTTTTATTCTGTGGAGGAAACGGGCTTCCATGCTTCATTATTCAAATCATGTGGAACATTGAATATCAAATCACTAAACTCAAAAGCTATTTCCCATTATTAATTTTGCCTTTGTGTTTTTAAACACATTTTTCAATTTTTTTTTTCAAATTTAAGAAATGATGGTTAAATAGCAAGGCTATTTACATCAAGGTTCAAAAAAGTCCTACACTTTCTCTACTTCATTTCATCTTGCTGCAGAAATCCAATCAAACAAGACCCAATCAAACCCCATGCATCGCTCCACCCTCACATCTCTACATCCTCTTCCTCTGTTTCGGGTCACGCAGATAAACACTTTGGCAAACAGTCATCTGTAAACCCTCTCAAGTGTAGTGTCCCGTCCCTGCGATCTCCACCCCCTCGCTCAGATGTGCGTTCCAGCTCCGGCTGTGTGCTTTGAAGGGGCAGCCCCCTCCGTGTGCACTCTTCTATAGGATCACCTCCGCGTGCAACCTTCATCTTCAGTATCTTCACCTACACTTTTATTTTTGACCTACACACGTGGGGGTGGGAGATACGAGCTAAAAAATGTTATGTTTAATGTTAATCTAATAATATGGTATTAATTCAGTTCAATTCAATGATGTTTGCTAAGGCAATTATTACATTCTATATGTTTTTGTGAATGTAATATTTGATTTTGTGCATAAGTATGAATACGAAAAGAACATTGCTTGACTGAAACATGCATTTCGTGATGCAAACAGATCCTTTCGTCCACAAAATTAGGCACCCCTTAAAAGAGATGCAGTATTAAAAAGCTAGAATTGTGAAATTTTAACTCAAAAATTTGTGAGATACAAACTGGGAATTGTGAGAGATGTTAACTCGCAATTCTGAGAAAAAAAGTATGAATTGTGAGATGTTAACTCTAATTGTGAACATAAAATTAGACTTGTTTTATTATAACTCTGTTTTAAACTCAATTCAAGAAAAAAAAGTCAGAATTACGAGATTTAAATATTTGTGCTCCAGACATCAATGATTCAGAAAAAATGTAATTTGAATGGTGAGATTTTACCTCGAAATGGCAAAATATTGCGAGAGATAAAATGAGAATTGTGTGTTAAAAACTCATAATTCCAGGGAAGCAAGTCTGAATTGGGATATCTTCTCTCAAAATTGTGATATATAATATAAATAATATATGTAACACAGTTCGTAGCTCGGGAAGGAGGCGGGAACCGACAAACTTTTTAACAAAACTTTAATAAAATAAACTAAATGAAAGTAAAGCGGCAGCCCCTCACAGACAACTGTCACACAAACAAACAAAACGCAATGTAAAGTCCAGGTCTGGTCCCCTCTCATCCTTCACTGTCGTCACATCCTTTTATTCTTCTGGAGCTCCTCTGTGGGACTCGAGACCTGTGAGTGGTGCAGGTGTCACTCATTATCAATTATTCCACCAGCCTCGCTCCGTTCCCACGGCTCTCGGCCCCGCCCCTCTCATCACAATATAATATCAATTCAGAAAAAATGTCAGAATTGTGTATTATAAACGAACAATTCTGAGGGAAAAAATCTGAAATGCGAGATGTTGGCTCAAAATTGTGAGATTGTGAGAAATAAAGTCTGAATTGACTTATAAACTTTGAGAGAATTGTGAGAGAAACTTGGAAATTGAAACTCAGAATTGTGGAAAATTCTGAGGGAAAAAAATTGCGAGAAATAAAATTGAATTTAAAAGAAAAAAAGTCTGAATTCTGTATTATAAACTTGCAATTCTGAATTACAAGAGATAAATATCTGTACTCTTGACGTGAATGATTCCTCCTATTTGTTTAGCTCTTTAAAGAGAGGTGTGCTATTATTTACTAGGTGATTTTTGCCCAGTGAGTGATAAAATGAGTTGAACAGTCACATAGACTCATAAGGAGGCACTTAAGTCTAATCTAGAGACCGAAATGTTCCAGAAAGCGCCCACTCCTTAACATTGTGTCAATGACTTTTGTTATTAACACCTCATCTTTCTTTTACTCCCTCAGTCAAACGTTGCCTGCAGGCCATCAGGTTTATTTTACCCAAGGACACTGCCATGAAAGTACTGGTCAAGTGGTACAACAGTTACAACGCCCCTGGAGGTCCCAGCATGCACCTGGAGTGGAACCTGTTTGTTACATGCCTAATGACAATGATGGGTTACAACACCGAACGACTGACGTGGACACGCAATGTGAGCGTCTCTTTAGTTTGACCTCTGTGTCAGTCTTTGTGTTGGGTAACCTTGAGCCTGTGCTGGCACACAAGGATCGATCAAGCATTTAACGGAATTAAAATTTTACATTTACATGACAAAATGTTTTAAAATCAGATGTCTCAGGTAAGCACAGAAAACAATTTACTACACGTTAAAACTTCTACAAATTTTTATTTTCTACAAGTTAAATTGCAATTATTGATTTAACCATATATTTCCTAATACAATTAATTTCTGATTTAAAATATTTTTTGTAATTCTATTTCTTTCATATTTATTTATCAAAATAAAATACTTGTATTTAAATGAAACTTTGATCAAAACAATACTTTATTAGATGCTATTAAGATTATTAAAAACTATAAGAAACTTTGTTTTAAAAATGTATTTATTCAAAATTGTTTTAAAATCAATTCATTAATTTAATACACATTAAAACTTTTGTACAAATTACATTTTTATAACCATATTTTCTCAGTCATTCAATATTTTGTTGTGGTTTTAATTAAATCAGAAATGTTGTAGATCTTATTTGCTTGCAAATGTTATATAATTAAGTTTAATAAATCAGTAAAAATTTATCTTTATTTTTCTATATTTATTATAACTTTATTTAAACAAAACTTTATCAAAACAAAATACTTTAGTAAACCAACTCTATTTATTTAGCAAAAAAAACTATTACAACACTTTATTTATACAAAATTGTATTATATGATGACTGATGGCTGACAGTGAAGTTTGCTATTGGTGAATGAAGCACTTGTCTGGCTTAAATGATCATTAACACAATTGGCATCTCCACAGCTTCATTTTGAAGTGCCTCTCTCGCCAGTAATAGCCCCTAAGAAGGCCCGTCCTGCTGACACGGGTTCGGATGAGGGTGAGGTCTCTAGAATGTCAAAGACATTGATCATCTAAACTCTTGTCGCAATTGATCATCTTGAATAGCCTGAAGGTGATGATACATGGGGCAACTGGCTGTTTGACGTCAACGGGCAACAGGTGGATACAGGGCCCACAACCAATCTAAGATATCCAGATAGAAATTTGTTACCAATTCTCAATGGGAAAGTGCCCAAGCAACATTGCTTAAAAAAAGTTGCCTGGCAAAATTGCTCAGAAAGTTGCCCCGTGTATCATCAGCCTAACACTCTTACAAATGCATCTGTTGATTTGCTTTTGTTTTATTACAGAAAGGCCAATAAAGCTTACTGTATAGACTTCTGTTCGAAAGTTTAGGAAAGTTTTAATTTGACCCAAATTGATAGTAAATATATTTATAATGTCACAAAGAATGTCTGTTTCGAATAAATGCTGTTCTTTTCAACTTTATATTCATCAAAGAATCATGAAAAAATGTATCACTGTTTCCACAAAAATATTAATCAGCACAACTGTTTGCCTCAACATGTATAATAATCAGAAATGTTTCTTGAGCAGCAAATCATATTAGAAGAATTTCTGAAGATCATGTGACACTGAAGACTGGAGGAGTAATGGATGACTGAATATTCAGCTTTGATCACAGGAATAAATTACATTTTAAAACTTATTCAAAACGAAAACAGTTCTTTTAAATTGTAATAATATTTCAACATTTTTACTGTATTTTTAATCAAATAAAAGCACCCTTGGTGAGCATAAGAGACTTTACAAGCATTATGTAATCTTACCGACCCCAAACTGTAGTGTATATAGTGTATAATATGTATAAAAGTCATTGCTGGTCTGCAGAGTTCCTTTGGTTTGTTGATATGGCTACATCTGTTTGACATCAACAGGATTGGGGATACCTGAGATGCTCTGACTACCATTGGCAGGTTTCCATGCAACCTGCGTTGGCCGTTCAGGGCCTGGAGCCGGTGTGGCCCCCCGGTGGAGTGGATAACCACCAGTCAGCTCTGGGTTTAGAGTCGTCTGCCATGCTCTTTCCACACATCCCGGTGCTCTTCTATGTTCTGCATCTGCTCTATGAAGACCTGAAGCTGGACGAGCTGCAGCGGAGTGGGGCGAGAGCTCTGGTCGGTCTGCTGCAACAGCTGGCCAAGTAATTATTTATTTTATTTTTTGGCCTTTTTATAGGAATAATAACAGTGGGTCAGATCTGAACTTGTTTTTACCTCCTGACTAACCAAGTAAAGTCACCCAACTCATCAAACCTCCCACTTCACATAGTCAGTGCCGCTTTTCTTTGTGGCGTATCCTAATTTTTGGATAGGTAGATAGCTGTAATGTATTTCATTGTTTAATAAAATGTCAAGTGCATGTTGTCGTGTGGACATGAACAAAACAGCAGTGAGAGTTTAATCGGTTGCCGTTTGATGAACCTGTGTGGGTTTGAAATTTAAAAGCATTGTATTTTAATACACAAGGACCTGTTTGTAGGTCAGCTTTAAGGCTGGGTAATATTTATCTCAATATTTTTTAGTCTTTTGATGATATTGGATACATATCTCTATGTATTTATTTGCTCTAAAATTGTCTCTTTTTTCTCAGTCAGAAACCATCATTTCAACCAAATAATTCTTGAAACATGGCGCAAAATATGTCCCACAATTTTACAATTTAGTTTTAGAACTGGATAAATTGTCACTTTCATGTCATTTATTCTTCATTCTATCACGAATATTATATTTATATGTAGTTTAATATATAATATTTATATGGTAATATATACTAATATAAAAATATATTTAATATATTCATTTTTTTTAATAAGCTTACTATATTATTTATAACTTATATCTTCAATTTTCTAATTAAGACTGTCATGTTTTCAGACATTTTTATATTCATTTTTAGACAACACAATACCAATGTTTTAACTTCAGAAGAGTCCAGAAATCAATATTTGGTGGAATAACCCTGATTTTCAATCACAACAAATGAAAACATTTATTTTGACCAATTGTCATTCTCAAAAACAAAAAACGCTCAAAATGACAATCTTTTTATTTGAAAGTTTTGATCGTTATAGAATAAAAACAAATTTATAAAACGGAGAGTTCCGGTCCTTGACTCTGATTGGCTGAGCCGCGTTCAAAGCTGTTGTAAATTACTCTACAAACAACCACCTTTGTTACGTTTGTTACAACTTTGTCTTTTTTTTTTTTTTTTTTTTTTTCTTTTTTTTTATTTTTTTATTGCAACACAACTGATTCTGAGGAATATCATGTTTGGTGGCAGGATACTGTTTTTATTAATATCATTACACTTTGTTTGCTCCGTTTTATTTTGTGAAACCGTACTGTGTATATGGAATAACCGTTTTATAAAAGCAATAAACCACGTGAAGCAGTGGTTTACAGTGAATTTTTAACAGCTAAGGGGGTTTTAGGCACTCCGCGGGACCCTTCTTGGGGCTTATTGCTTTATTAACATTTTACTCAAACCCATACCTAGTAATCCAGTAAATCCAGAGAAACTGAGAATTTTCAAGTGGTCTCTTAATTTTTTCCAAATTATATTCTTTAAATACATATATATTTATGTATAATCAACCTAATTATGTATTTCAGATCGATCAAGTAGATGTAAAAAAAAAAACAAGTACAAGTATGGTTTTTAAATATACTAATTTCTACAATGTCCTGACAGAAGGTAATTTTTATACACCTAATTATTTTTTAAGCTTGCACAGATGTGTCTCTACTTGTCAGATATTTCTAAATACATTTAAATCGAGCAATATCAAAGTCATCCTTCATCTTGAAGGTCCTCTCATCATATTTAGCTTGCTATATGTCTAACAACACCACACAGGCTCTGTATGTTTTATTTTTTATTATTTTCTTTAACAAATCATGCTTATTGTTTTTGTTCCACTCCCGTCAGATTTTCTTCAGTAGATGGAGCTGACAATCAGTTTGAAACCATCCTGTATTCTCAATTCATTCTTAACCAAAGATGGATTTATATAGATTATTCATTAATATTTGTAATGACAGTACACCTTTTCATATATCTGATGGTATTGACACATATTGACTGAGGTTAAAAATCCATATTTTGTGAGAAACTGCCAGAAGCAGGAGGTCGTACCCAAAGATAGATCATGTTTAGAACCTGTATAGATGTAGCTAACTTTGTACTATTTACAAATAAAAAGCATGTTAAAATCATTGGTGAATACCACACTACTGTAGTTAGCATTAGTAACAAGTCTTGAGATGTACAGCTGTCAGACCACAGATCCCATTAATCATGCGGCGTGTTTAACTGTGCAGTATGAGTCATGCTCTGGTTTGGCTCTCATACTAGTTTTAGTGTATATATTGACCGCTTGATGACTCTTTTACCCACTAATCATTTTATTCTCTCGTTTCATTAGGGACCTGCAACTGGAGGATTTCATTGATCTGTACTGGCGCGATTACCCCTCATTCATCAAAACCTTCAAGGAGGCCTGCGTGATTGATCAAGGTACGAGGCCGATCAATGCGGTCGGGGCCCCTCATTAGCAGCTAAAGGCATTTCTATTCATTTACCAGACAGTGCTGACTTGCTAGGAGTTCAGCCAGATGTGCTTCTAGCCATGTTTAGGGTTTGAGTGACAGGCCTTGTTGCCATGGGGTAAAATAGACATGAAGTTTTATTTTTCAACTTCAAGACTTGAGGTTAAACAGCCATGAAAAGGTGTCGATGCATTTTCTATTGAAACACTAAGTTAGAGCAGGAAATATTTAAAGTTTTGTATATTTTTGTGTATATGCAACTGAACCAGTGTTATTTAGATATTATTCATATACTGTTCATTTTAATTACATTTAGTTTAATTTCATTTTTTGTATTTTTGTTATGCACTTTTTGTAATTTTAAGTAGTTTTGCCTTATTTTAAATATGACTATTTAGGCTTTTTTTTCAGTTAGTAAGTACTTGAACTTAAACTAAATGAATATTTGAAATTAGAAAATTAGAAAAAACTGGTTTTTAACATTTCATTTTAAAATACATTTATTATGTATAATTTTATAATATTTTAATAATGAATGCTCATTATGCATACATCTTTTATAAAATGTACTTTTGTCAGCGTCTTATAATGTATGAGGGAAGGCTGTCTTTTTAGAGCAATAATGAGTATAAGTTAGTTTTTTCACCATTGTAATCATCTTTTGCTGTCGATTCATGCACAATACAATTTCAAATTTTTGGGGCCATTAAGATTTTTAATTAATTATTATTTGAAAGAAATAAATCCTTAAAGTGATACATTTAATTTTTATGTTTTGACAAAAAAAATAATTAATTAAAAGGGAATAATAATTAATTATAATTAGTATTAAATGAAAGAAATTTAATACTTGAGTCAATTTATTCGTCTTTGCAAATAAACAGTATTACAATTCTTAAAAATTAATAAAAAAAATTTCAAATGTAATCAATTTAATGCATCCTTGCTGAATAAAATATGTTTTTATTTTTAAATAATTGCTGTTCTTTTGATCTTTCTATTCATCAAAGAATCCTGAAAAAATGCAACATGGTTTCCACCAAAATAGAAGCAGCACAACTGTTTTAATAATAATAATAATAATCTTACTGACCCCATAATATTTTTTTCTGCTCTTGCACAGTTTTACACTGCTGCCAAGTCTTTACATGTCATGTCTTTCATCATGCACAGCTCAGATGGAGCTGATGACTTGGCCGGTGTTCCTGGACGGGGAGGCCCCGTGTGTGTTCAGCTGGCTCAGTCGCTGTCTGAGAGGGCAAGATGTGACGCCTTTTCCTTGTCTGCCTGGCATCTGTGAGAGAACCAAACTACTGGTGCTGGTAAGGACCCAAATCCTCCCTGTGCCACTGAATATGGTCTTCATGCCTGGTTTTATAGGTGCAATCCAGCTGTATTCTACAACCCAGCTGACTCCTGAAAAATATAGGTGGTCACATCCTTCTCTAATTGTGGACCTGGAGCACAAAACCAGTGTTAAGTCGCTGGGGTATATTTGTAGCAATAGCCAAAAATACATTGTATGGGTTCAATTATTGATTGTTCTTTTATGCCAAAAATCATTAGGCTATTAAGTAAAAGATCATGTTCCATGAAGATATGTTGTAAATCTCCTACCGTAAATATATCAAAACTTAATTTTTGATTAGTAATATGCATTGCTAGGAACTTCATTTGGACAACTTTAAATGCGATTTTCTCAATATTTTGATTTGTTTGCACCCTCAGATTCCAGATTTTCAAAGTTATATCTCGGTGAAATATTGTCCTATCCTAACAAACCATACATCAATGGAAAGCTTATTTATTCAGCTTTGAGATGATGCATAAATCTCAATTTCAAAAAATTGCCCCTTATGACTGGTTTTGTGGTCCAGGGTCACAATTGTTCTGCAGTCCGACCAGTTTAGTCCAATTCACAAATGCATGACTGTTATGAGAAGTTCTTTTAGTGAATCATTTAAAAAGCCTTCCAAAGTCATTTTGAATCAGTTTGACAAAACTCGATGAACTCACTGAATCAGTCAGAGCGGTTCTCTGACTCAATGATGTCCATCTCGAAATTAAGTGGTTTGTTAAAATGAGTGTTATTACCGACTGCTGACTGTTATACATTACGTTATAGTAATTTAGAGGATAGACTGCATTTAAATCTGATTTTCAATCCCAAAACAGTGTAGATACCGTTCAAAATATTTTATTTTAAGTTTCGTTTGCTCGCCGAGGCTGCATTAATATAATCAAAAATACAGTAAAAACAGTAATATGTGAAAAAAAAAAATATAAACTTTTATGTAGATGGTTTTTAAATAGTGTAAAAACTAATTTATTCCTGTGATGCAAAGCTGAATTTTCAGCATCATTACTCCAGTCTTCAGTGTCACATGATCTTTCAGAGATTATTCTAATATTCTGATTTACTGCTCAAGAAATATTTCTTGATCAATTTTTAAAACTGCTCAATATTTTTCTGGAAACCGTGATTCATTTTATTTTTCAGGATTCTTTGAAGAATCGAAAGTTGCATTTATTAAAGAGAAATCTTTTGTGACATTATAAATGTATTTGCTGTCACTTTTGATCACGATAATGCATCTATTCTGAATAATAAAGTATTAATTTCTTTAAAAAAAATCGAACTGACCCCAAACTTCTGAACGAGTGTTGGATGATGCCCAACAGGGGGCGCTAACAGCGAGTAGAGGAACCGGGTGTCGTGCCCTTAACTCACAACACACACACACACACCACGTTCTATGGAAATGTCAAGCAGTTAGATGGCAAAGTGCTGCAAGCTAATCATAATGACATTTCATGAGCACTGAGTCGTCCCTGGGCGTCCTGTGAGTGTGTACGTGAGCGGCACAGATGCCCCACCTTAATTAGTCCGAATCACTCGATAGGGCCGTATGAGGGGTGACGGGTGTCATGGTGTGTGTGTTTGTTCTGTACTTCCTTCCATCAGGCAAAGCGAAGTGACGCACAACCCCACGAGGTGCTGACAAACCGTTACGCAATTATGGGCCATGTTTACCCTACCGTTCCTGTCCCTTAGATTAGAGTCCAGAACATTAGAGCATCCATTTTATCCCTCCATACTTACACTCCCACTGCCTCTCTCTCTCTCGCTCTCGCTCTCTCTCTCTCTCTCTCGCTCTCTCGCTCTCTCTCTCTCTCTCTCTCTCTCTCTTCTCTCTTCTCTCTCTCTCTCCTCTCTCTCTGCGTTTCAGCCCCTTTCTTTCTCCCTATAATATTAGTGGTAATTGCTAAGGAAAGCATCAGCATTATTATGGCTCACGCAAAGAAGTGTAGGTTTTTGAGGAGAGGTGTGTCGTTCTTTTTCTAAGATATCAGACTTAAGATTTTCACCTGTTTGGACACTTAAACAGGTCAAATAGTCCCTTAGGCATTGAAGAAAGGACCCAAGCTATATCTGTACTGACAACAATTTGGTGTAGGATTTATATGAAAACAATTTTCACTCAAGAATTGCTGGTACATTTCCCAAAGAATTACAAAGAAAACACTTTGAATTAAACATGAAATCTTGAAGTAGAAGGACTAAGATAGTATTTTCTTGTAAAACATACTCTTGTAAACTTTTATGTACAAGTTCGAAAAACTTTTTTTTATTTTTTATACAGTGTTGAGACCAGAATATCACAGAGATTTTGTGGTTTTATTCTTTTGAAGCTACCTATCTATCCTCTGCCTTAGACTGTACATCCACAGTCTGTTCAGAAGTCTTAAAGTACTTGGCTGATGATATAAGCACTTGTGAGAAAGAACTAGTTGCTGGATGTGCCAACATTTACCAGGGTATTAGTGGTTTCAAAAGTACTCAGTTTTGCTTAAGCCACTAGTAGTAAGCAAGGTTAACTTGGTCAATGTACAGATAACTGTTGTTTTGGTATTATTTATATACTATTATAATATGTGGGATTAGCTTATTTTTATTTTAGTGTTTTCATGATAATTTAGTAATTTTACGTGGTTTTGCCATTTTTTTTTTAAATATTTCTAAATAGTTTTAATTTATTTTTGTTTTAGTTTTATTTGCATTAATTTTAGAAGTTTCAGGTACTGTTGTACGTCAAAATTGTGTTTTGCAGAAATGTATTTTCATTAGTTGGCAAGGCAAAAGTTTAAAACTTTCATCTTTATATTTGTATTTTATTTATTTTTGCTTTATTTCAGTTAACAATGTTTTTTTTATTTTTTTTATAGTTTGTTAACTGTAACCATGTTGGGGCGAAACCTGAACATCCGAGGTTGTGATTAAATCCTGCTTTATTTCTTCTCAGTTTAGCTTTATTTCACTTAATACAATCAATTTTAAAAGTTTCAGTTAACAACAAAAACATTGGAACAGATTTCGGGCCAATACAATAACCATAACTCCAAACTGTCTTCCTGCTTTATTTCTCAAGTGCATATTGGTGATTTTGTCATTTGTATTAGTTTTTTCCCCCCAAATAATTTAAATTTCTCAGCTGCATTTGAAATTGATGTTCTGATTGAGCCGCATTACATGTGACCTGTGGTTATGATGCATGCAGTCATGCGTGTGGTTGATGACTGCGCTCCTGCGTCATGATGAAACATGTTCATTCTCCCCTCACAAGACCAGACGGAGCGACTGTCATGACAGCAGCAAACCAAAACCACACAGGTGCTGTCCCACTGCTAATACTAACTCTCTTTTTACTCCCTGTCCTCTTCCTCTCTGTCTGTCTCTCAGAGTTATGCCCTGTATGTGGTTGGAGATGAGGATGCGATCTCGACAAACATGTTGAAGTACCTCTCCAGGCTGTCAGCAGGTGGGTTAGAGGCTAATGAGAGGCTCTTTACTCTCCTCAGGCCTGACACTAGACTTCTTGTCAAGCATGTACACTAATAAGTAGGAGGATAAATTCATTTATTTATTACCCATATGGTAATTTGGATGCACAAATGTAGACGTTTTGGCCAATACTGATATCATACATTTTAAAACTAGATTGTTCATCAACAGTGAACCAGTTCGCCAAAATATTGAGTATATATTGAGTAAATATTGACTAGACTAAACTGAAAATTAAATTTCTGTGTAACTCCATTGATTTTGCATGCGTTATTTTAGAATAGAGAAATAATTTTGCACATAAAAGGCCTTTTACATTAAACAAAATTTTTGTGTTTCAGTCATTCAAAAACTGTCCTATTAAATTAAATGCAATAATTTATGTAAGAATGTTTTTAAGTGCACAGAAGTTTGTTTGTGTTTCATGATATAATATGATGGAATAGTCAAAAGATTTTTAAATGTGTAACCAATCAAATTAATTGCAGTCAATTTACAAACATTTTGTGTACATCACAAATATTTGTACATAAAATTGATTTTAGACCGAGTCTGGGACAAAAACTCTTATTATCTGTTTCTGTTTATATATTTATATAATGATAAAAATTATGAATATTGGGCTATACAGATTTTTTATAAAAAAAAAATTTATTTAGTCATTTAGCAGACGCATTTATCCAAAGCGAATTACAAATGAGGAAAATAGAAGCAATACGGATATTGTGCATCCTAAGTAGGACGATTGATTTATATACTGCTAGTTTCATTGCGCTTATCAATGACAGTGATTTGTGTTATTTTTTATTTTTTCGAACCTACACTAAATTCAAAGTTTGGGGGCAGTAAATCAACTAATATGCTGATTTGCTGCTCAGAAACATTTCTTATAATCAACGTTGAAAACAGTTGTGCTGCTTTATATTTGTGTGGAAACCATGATACATTTTTTTTGTTAGGGTGAATAAAAGTGCGGAAAGAAACAGCCTTTCTATATGACAACTCTCGGAACATTTTAGCCTGGTAATGTTATGACAATGTTAATGTGTTTGGTCTTGGCAGAATATATATGTTGTTGTAGATTATTGCTGCTGCTGAAAGCAAGTACAGGAACTTGGTACTGCCAATGCATATGGTGATACAGTGCCGTGAGTTTTTTAGACATACTGCTGCTGCACAAATAGCAGGTGGAGCTGGGGAAGGGGGAGGGTTTCAGAGGAACTCTGAAAGCTTGCTGCAAAATGCTCTAGTGAATGCTAACCAGCCATTTAAATGTAAAGCAGCAAGCTCATTGGCTGTGTATGCAACATGTACCAATCAGCTTGTGCCAAGTAGTTTAATGCTGTGAATATCATCAGTTTGCGTTAAGGACCCATCAGCCTGCACCATCTAGAGTTACCTGACAGAGCTGGGAATTATTGAACATAGGACTCTTTTATAATATTAAAATGTTTTTATTGTCACTTTTGATCAATTTAATGCATCCTTGCTGAATAAAAGTATTAATTTCTTTAAAAAAAAAATACTGGCCCTAATCTATTGAATGGTAGTGTATATTTTATTTTATTGTTATATTTTATTTTTTCATATTCTAGCTGATCAAGTACATTGGATAATGCGAAAATGAATAGGTGAGTGTATCCTTATTGCTTTAACATTTTTGGTCCATGTTTTCACAGGGCAAAAGAAAAACACGAGTGATCCTTTTCTGAGAAGGTACCTATGGTTTATGATTATTGTCATGTGCCTTATGTTTGTTTTTCTAGATAAGTCTCCGCTCATAAATACTAGTCAGCTGATTCAGTTTCTCCAGTGCGTTTGCTTGTGGGGTGTGTTTCACAGGCAGAGCAGCCTGAAGCCCGCACCTTCGTCTGGATGCCTGGCTGAGAAGCTGGTGGTGTGGTTGACCTCTGCAGGTCAGTGACACAATCAACACAAGTACACACCTGCGAGTATGATTGCTTGGCCAACACATTGCAAGTCCCATACTTAACATGCAGTACTCAGTACTTCGGTACTCAAGGGGGCTATAAAGTTTCCTTCAGATGTCATTAATTAAAATCATTATTTCAGATAAGCTAGCTATAAACATGTAAACAACTTTAACTTGCTTAGCATGATTATGTTGCTATGCCATGGCAGTAGTTTACCTGAAAGACAGAAAAATTCAGTGCGTACCTCCATTTGGACATTTCGAAAAGCAACAAGTAAAATTTAATTTGCATTCACGTACATGTGAAGTATGTTTTATGCCTTATATCAGGCTCACTGTCCTTCTAAAGCCACTAAATTTCTATTAAATTTAGCTTTGAGTGTAGATCAGAGTCCTGCACGCTTTGTTGGTTTACCTTAGTTTACATTAGATTAGATATATAAGATCTTTATATCCTGTCACGAGGGGTGTGTGACTACACACTATTTTACATGCTTGTTTTTTTACCTCAGGATTTACATTGAAGGATCTGGAGTCGGTTCCGTTTGGTGTGGCTCTGCCAATCAGAGACGCCATCTACCAATGCAGAGAGCATCCCTGCTCTGATTGGTCTGAAGAGGTCTGCGCTCTGATTGGGCGACAGGACCTGACTAAACAAGCTCACAAAGTGACCCTTGCCAATCGTAAATCGGTAAGAAAGTGAATTGGTTGTATAGGAACAAGTTCTTACTTTGCCATTTGAATTATATTATTATTGTTTTATTATGAAAAGTGAACATATATTAATATTTATAAATACTGTAATGAGTACTAATACTAATAAATTTGAATGAGCTTTTATATGTTCAGTTTTTTATTTTAAGTTTAGTTTAATTTTGTAATCTTTGGTGATGTGCTTTTGTAATTTTCTTTCATTTTAGTGTTTTTTTTGTTTGTATTTTTATGTTGCTTTATTTTTCAGTTTGAGTAATTTTAGTGCTTTTTTTAAGGTCATGTTTTTCATTTAATATTTTATTTTATTTCAGCTTTATTTCAATTACCGAAAATTATTTTTTAATAATGTTCAACATAGTTTCAGTTAACAGTAGCAACACTGTTTATTACTAGATAAAATGTGAACTATCCTGTATTAAGACAATAGTAAAATAGTTTATCATAGAAGACAAAAACATTTTACAAAAAGGTATCTGACTATTTTAACTGTTGGCGTTGCTTTCATTTTTATCGTGCTTCTAATGAAAAATTAACTTATATTATTCATGTGTTCACACTCACTTGTATATTTATTATCATACAAAGTGTCAAATAGAAACCTAGGGCACTTAGCAGGGGGTCAAAACAGATTTCTAAAGCTATTTTTGGCTTTCCAAAAACAATGTTGAATTATTGTCTCCTGGATGGTGGCAGTGCTGAAAATATCTGCCGTCCCCAGTTAAAACAACTACTGTCTGAATAGGGCTGAAAACTTGAATATGGTATTTAAGACCGGTATTATCTAGTTTTGAATGTGTAATTACTGTAATTATGATATGAAGTGAATCCTGCATTATAAAGTAATTATAAAAGGACTGAATTGTCCACACTCAAGGACAATGTAGTTTCATTGTACATTCAGTGTTGTTTGTGTTTTCCCTAGACTGTGGGTCTGAATGTTATGCTTGAGCCGCCAGTGACCAGTGAGGCCGATGAGGAGGAGGACGGTATGACAGACCTGCACCCAGAGGTGACGGGGCTGATCTGGAGTCAGGATCTGAGGGTACAGGAGGTCCGCCGTCTGCTCCAGAGCTCCAGACCCATCCGGGTCAATGTGCCCCACCTGCCTGAAGTCAGTGACCATGAGTACATAGAGGAGAAAGAGAACAAGTGAGCATACTCAGTCTGATATTTCTGCACACTCTTAAAACTAAAGGTTCTTTATTGGGATCTATGGTTCCATTACGAACCTTTAACATCCACAGAAACTTTCAATTCCACAAAAGGTTCTTTAGATTAGAAAATGGTATGGGTTCACAGAAAGGTTCTTGGGAACCAAAGACGGCTCTTCTATAGCATTCACTCTTAAAAATAAAGGTTCTTTATTGGCATCTATGGTTCCATGAAGAAGATTTAACATCCATGGAACCTTTCCGTTGCACAAAACATTCTTTATACAAAAGGTTTTCAAAAGTTTTTTTTTTTTCTTTCTGCGATGCCATAGAAGAAGCAGTTTTGGTTCCCCAAAGAACATTGCATAAAAGAACCGATTTTCCTTAGTGTGAAACGCATTTTACAAATCTAAAGAACTTTTTCCTGAACCTTTTGTGCAATGGAAAGATTCCATCGATGCCAATAAAGAACCTTTGTTTTTAAGAGTGTATTGTGGAAAAAGGTTCTTCAGATTAGAAAAAAATGCCTCTGTTGTAACCGTTCACAGAAACCCAAAATGATTCTTCTGTGGCTTCACTGTGGCCAAAACCCCCTTTATTTTTATGATTGTTGCTGTGAAAATGTGCTTTTTGAACCTTTATTTTTACGAGCGTAGGTTTCTGTGAGAACTAAGTTAAGAAAGTAAACACAAATGTGCTGAAATGCACCCAGGAAGTGTTCTTTTCTAAATCTGCGCCCTTCTCTACACTTAAATTCAGCATTGCTCTTCTTATTTTTGTTGCAGGCTGTTGCAGTTGTGCCAGCGTACTATGGCTCTTCCGGTGGGACGGGGACTCTTTACTCTTTTCTCATACCATCCTGTGCCAACCGAACCACTCCCTGTGCCCAAACTCAACCTGACTGGTACTCTCATAAACCACCGCCCATGCTTTTGAAGTGTCCTAATGAATAGTTTTACAGGGCTAGCAAACAGTTTTTAAGAGCTCTGTTGAATTTCGTTTGGAAGTAACTGTGCCCAGACGTTGCAAACCTTTCCCACCACAGTGTTGTGTCTTTCACTCTATCTTCAACAATTTCATGTCAGTTAAAGAGAAAAAACGTTTGCCCAGGACCCTCAGTGGTCTTTGCTGTTTTCTAAGGCAAGCATCACCATTGCTCATATGTAGGGATTTGAACAACGAAGATATCATTTCAATTTTGGGTGGGCTTTTTCAACTTGGACTACTAAGTAACTACCTATAAACGACCCAGAATGCCCTAGCAACTGCATAGCAACACCCTGGTGACCACACACAAAAAATATTTGAAAATTTAAGATTCATGTATTTGAATTGCATATAAAATTTCCATTTTAACATGAAATATTAAACTTAATGCGATTCGTATTTGTCAGTCATACATGAATGAAACGGGTGCGAAACAGGTAAGATTTCTGCACCATGCAAAAACTGCTGGCAAAAAAATGATGGCATTTTTGCATCTGATTTTTGATTTGATATTACTTAAAGAATGAATGTTTTCAAAATGCATTTCTTCAAACAGCTTAGAATCATAATAAATCTGGTCATTGTGAAAACAATTCAATGTATTTGGTTAAAATGTATGAACATTGTGAAAATATGGCTTGCTGTGGAATAAGCAATCTTCAGGTGTTTCATGTGAGATTGAAATGATTTGGATTTATTGATGATACATATATAAACATGGTTATTGTGTATTTAAAGGGGTCCTATTATGCTCTTTTACAAAGTCTTGATTTTGTTTTGGGGGTGTACTAGAAGCTCACATACTAGGTTGTTCGAAAAAACACATTATTTTTCACATATTTTACATTATTACAACACCTCTCTCCCCAGTCTGGCATGGTTCATTTTCAAATGAAGGCCCGCCTTCTGAAATATGAAATGTGCTGTGATTGGTTAGCTGGGCCAGTGTGTGCTGTGATTGGTTTGATGCTCAAACAGCAACATTACAGACTTAACTAAAGTTGAAAAGGTGAAAAAGCATAATAGGACCCTTTTAAAACAGATACAGTTTTTTAGTACTTTTGCAGAAATCTGACCTGTTTCTTACCCGTTTCATTAATGTATGACTATGTATTACAAAAAATGATTAGTTTAAAACTGTAATCCAAATGGATGGAAATTTTATTTGCAATTACTTACAGAAGTACATAAATCTTATCTAATTATTTTTTAACTGCACCCACAAGTGCAAAATGGCAATTTTAGTTAATGCTTTATAGAAGCATTTTTATTGAAAGACCTCTTCCTCTGTAATTTACTAGCTAAAGGGCACTAAAATGCTACCTTTTTATGTCTTTCCTCACTTTCCCACCATTTTTTTATTTTGTACGTTATTTTTGCTGAACCCAGCAAACAATTCAATGTGAATAATGTCCCTTCTCTTTTGTCTTCTCCACCCCAGGCCGCGCTCCTCCCAGGAACACCATGGTGGACCTGAACAGCGGTAACATCGATGTGCCACCCAACATGACCTGCTGGCCCAGCTTTCATAACGGAGTGGCGGCTGGCCTTAAGATCGCCCCTGCCTCTCAGGTGGAATCTGCCTGGATTGCATACAACAAACCCAAAAGTGCTGACCTGGCCAATGAATACGCCGGTTTCCTCATGGCCCTGGGCCTCAATGGCCACCTCACTAAACTAGCAACACTTAACATCCATGACTACCTCACCAAGGTCAGTTACAGCCTCAGTTGGGTGCTTATGTTGATTGTAGTCTTTATGAACTTCAATAATGAGTTTTAGGTATAGAAAATGACCCTCCAATGAACGTGGGCAACAGGATATGATGTCACTCTCCATGGTCCAGGGATATTTTATTATTTATAATATAGTATTATATAATAATTAAGTTTCATAGTTTTTCATGAATATATAAAATAATTTATTGGAAATTTCTTTATTACGTTTATTTGAGTATTTTCATTTTATAGAAATATTAAAGGTTTAATTACTTTTTATTTCAGTTTAGTTTGTATTTATTTACAATCATCCAAGATTTTCAGTGCTTCACTCAGCTTCTATTATGTTTTCTCTAATAATTATCATTTAATTTATATCCGATTATTTCAACTAGCAAAAAAGTTGTTGTGGAGTTAATAGTTTAATAGTTTTAGTTTATGCTAATGATCATATTATGTCTAGCACACTCAAACGTGATTTATTTGATATCATGAATGATGATATTATAGACAACATTTTGTTATTAGTCAGCATACAGATTAGTTTTATGTAATATAAAATATTATAAAATATGATTATACACGTAGAATATGATTAAAATTAAAATATAAAAAAAGTAGACCAACATGTTTGTCCAAGAACATATACTTAGGCGGGCGAATGATCACACAATACTAGGTAAAGTCTCATAATTTAATATAGATATATTCATTTACATATTATATTAATTTACACTTTTTGGTTTGGTCCTACGGCCCTGTTTTTTTAATAAACACTGCATTTGCAAGCATATCGATGCAAGTGAAACACAAAATCTTGTGTGACCACCTGTAAGACATCGGCAGATGTTTGCTAAAGATGGCCCAGATAACCAATCCCATACAGCATGTGACGAATCCAAACATTCAGGATGATTCATCTTAGATTACGTGAGTCACCTGCACTTATCTATAATGCAGATCTAGGTGGGAATCAGGAGTGTGCGGGCGATGGTTATTCAGAGGAACAAAACGAAACCAATTTGGCATAATGACTTTTATTGGAATTGAAGAAGTTATTAAGAAAAGTTAGGTTTTGCTTAATAAGAATTGGACACTCGGTGATGAAG
Organism: Sinocyclocheilus anophthalmus; assembly: GCA_018155175.1. Taxonomy (NCBI): domain Eukaryota; kingdom Metazoa; phylum Chordata; class Actinopteri; order Cypriniformes; family Cyprinidae; genus Sinocyclocheilus; species Sinocyclocheilus anophthalmus. The sequence goes on from JADLZN010006037.1 coordinate 29,617, forward strand.
TGCACTGCAGAAGTAGGTTTGAAATCGAATATATTTTTTAAGGCCAAGATGGCATCTTTCCTCCTAATGGACCCTCAGTTCATAGAGGCTCTTCCTGAAAACCAAACCTCTCTTCCTCCTCCTCCTCCTCCTCGTAATTTTCTTATCTCGCCATTTTTAGCATCGGAGCTGTCAGGTTTGCATGTTTTCTGGGGTTTTTGCTCTCATCCTGTTGTTTTTCTCACATGAAAGGCAAACGTAGAGCTGAGTTTCATTCTGACAGTTCACAGGGCAGTAACGTGTGCTGCTCTCTCTCATTTCCAGTCAGGCCAGGCTTTGTTGATTCTTTCTGTGGTCGCTGAGCGTATCTGTAATCTATAAGATATATCGAGCCTTTAGCTAGCTTGGTGTTTACACTGCCCGCTCTCACACTGAGATCTGCGGCCGGGCTTTCTAGTCTCTGGTAGTACTCCTGCCGATTTTACAAGACTCTGGTAGAAAAACATCCTGTTTTACTTCATGCACATGTTAAAATGAATGAATGAGTGAGTTTAATGAATGAATAAAGTGTTAATGTGAGTACCAAGGTTGCACAGCTCACTGTAAGTCCATTCTGTGCTTGAATGGAGAGAGATTGCTGTTTGAACTTTTAGTCAGATCATGAAATATGGACACACTGACTCTGCCCAACACTCTGCTGCCTGCATAGGGACAGCATCCAATTGTAATTGAACCTCAAGTGACTGGTTGGGAGCGCTCTACATAGGCAGCAACTTGTACATCACATAAATCTTTATGCAAAAGGCACTGGAGACTCAACTCTAGCAAGTTGCTAATCTAACTTTTGCAGTGTTTGGGAAGATGCGGGTTATTGCTGCTAGTATATAATAACTGTGAGCTGTGGTATTGGATTAGCATTCCATGATGTGGTGAGAATCACATTAATGCATAGTACATAGCACAAATATGGGGCAAACTTTTTATTTATTTTATATCATGAATAAGTAATTATATATTTATTAATTTATAGATTTATTTGATTTTTAAAGAGGATATATTATAGGAAGATTATTAAAATTATAATGCAACATGTGTATTAGTCACCATATTTTAAATAATTATGAATGTAAAGATGTAGATTATTTTTGTATTAAAATATATAAAGATTTAATAAATATAAAAGTGGTATCTATATAATTTTTATATTGTGATATTTATTATTTGTTTTTGTAAGTGTTTGATAAAACTTTTGTACTCTAAATTAATATAGATATTTTATCACTTTTTTTTTTTTTTTGTCTTGATGTTTTTTTTTTCTTGTCTCTTCGGATCGGGTCACGAGATGACGACGTATGGGCGCTGTTGGGTGTTTTCTGCTGCAAACTGGGCACCATGACATGTCCATCACCCGTATGTACGCATCACATTCCCGGCTGCTGCCGCCCACCTCCACTGAGCTGGATGTGCCTCACAGTGTGCAAGTGGCTGCTGTGGTCGGCATTGGCCTGATTTACCAGGGCACCGGGCACCGGCACAATGCAGAGGTGTTGTTGGCAGAGATCGGTTAGTGTGTGTGTGTGTGTGTGTGTGTGTGTGTGTGTGTGTGTGTGTGTGTGTGTTGGCATGAAATAAAATGAGCTGTTGTTCTCATTTGTGCTCATTCATGATTGAATAATTATTTAAGGGTCATATCTGAGCCTGTAACAGCTGTGTGTTGTGTTGTTCCCAAGGACGTCCACCTGGTCCTGAGATGGAGTACTGTACGGATAGGGAGTCCTACTCCCTAGCAGCAGGACTGGCACTTGGCATGGTCTGCCTGGGAGTGAGTGTGTTTCCAAAGCATTTTGTGAATTGTATCCTGTTCCATGCATAGTCAGCAACCAGCTTGGAGGAGCACAATGGTCAAAAAAAATCCCTAAATTAACCACTTTTCCCACAGAACTAAAAAATAACACACACTATCATTATTGTCTTTAGTCATGTGCAGTGTGTACATGTGCAGTGTGCAACTTCTCAAAAATGTGTTTTAGTCTTTCTGAAGTAGTATTTTTTTGTAAAAGCAATATAATGTAATGTTATATATTTTTAATTCAATTTATTTTATTAAACTATATTAAATATAAAATAAATATAAAGCAGTATTGTATATAAAATATTTAAAAATTCTTATATGTATAATATAAAATATAAATATAATATCATACAGTAAAATTGATCATTGAAGAATTTAATTGAGCAAAAATAGATGCAGAATAAATATTTGAATTTAAGGAAGTAAAATTCTAAAATAGAATAAGATTTAAATAAAATTATAAAATTGATCTAAGCTGCTTTTAATATAGTGGGTAATATTTGGTGTGAATTACCCATAAACACATTTTCATGCATAAAATTAGGGTATTTTCAAAATAAAACTGATTATATGAGTAATATTTAAAATCAAATGCCGTAATCTGCAGTAATTTGTTTTTATTTGTATTTTGCAGTAGCGGTGTTTATTATGAAAAGCATGCAGACTCCTTCAGCAAAAGCATGCATTGTGTGGGAACCAGAATTATTCCCACGCTGACCCAGCTGTTTGCTCTCTGCTTCTCTGCAGCATGGCAGTAACCTGATCGGGATGACTGACCTGAACGTGCCCGAGCAGCTCTATCAGTATATGGTGGGAGGTCATCGGCGCATGCATGCTGGCATCAACAGAGAGAAACACAAGTCTCCCAGCTATCAGATCAAGGTGGAGTCATTACATAACCATCAAAGAGCATGTATTCATCTAGAGATTTTTTGTGCTGAGAATGATGCCACACCTCTCATGTGGTCGTGTTTGACAGTTTAAATGAACGTATGAGCAAGCAAGGGTTGTTCAGAACACAATGCTTATGCTGCTGAGATAGTCTGGTGCTGTGAACAGTATGTAACAATAAACAAAAGTATGCTGAAATTTCAAATGTCCCAGTTAAACATTTTTTTTATAATAAATATATATATTATAGATATAAATATAACATCTAGATATATATATATATAGCCCCATTAGGTAGCCTAATATATATAGATATAGTTATATATATATCTATAATATATTATATATATATATATATATATATATATATTAGGGCTAGTAAGTGATTATAATATATTAGGGACCGACCCCCTAATAGTCGACTAACGTTAGTCGACCAGAAGAGGCTTGGCGACCAAAAATTGCTTAGTCGCAGAAGAAAAAAAAATCCACAGGCGAAAGTCAAGCAGTTTGTGACGGACAGATCGTTAACAGCTAGTCTATGGTAATACAGTACATCAGGCAGGACATCCAAACGCTCACCTTTCATTAATCGATCTCAAATATGGCTTATCATCTGAAATATGTAAGTATTAGCAACTTTACATGACCACTCAATCTAATGTTAGGCTAACCTAGAAAAATGTGCGATATTGAAGTGTCTGTGTGGAGTGTAGATGCGCGCTCACTGCAGGACAGATGGAGGCGCCGGTGCGGTCACTTGCTTTTTAAATACTCCATCATTTTGGTCATACAGAAAAGAGTAATACATGTTTCGAGGGTTTTTTGGGGGGGGGGGTGGGTTTTTGGGGGGGGGGGGGGGGGGGGGGGGGGGGGGGGGGGGGTTGGGGGGGGGGGGGGGGGGGGGGGGGGGGGGGGGGGGGGGGTATCTTAAAGACTCTAAGTTATGTATGTGCACTCACAATAACAACAAAACATTGCGTTTTTGTAAAATAATGAAAGCAAACAGGATCTGCTTTCTGCCGTCGCGGTCTCCGTGAACTTGAGCGCGAAACTCCGTGTATGTTTGCCTTACAGACATAAAAAAAATATATCTATAGAGAGTGAAATGTACGGTGGCCGAGAGAGCTCAACGCGCTGCAAATAGAAAAAACACCTGCAAATTAAGAAAACAACTTAATCAATTTGCCAACACACGTGCTGCAAATCTCAAACACATAAAGAAAAGCACTGCACAAGAAAACGCGAATGACATAATCCGAGAACTATTTGTTTTCTATTGATTGGGTTAATTTGGAAGAGACAATTTTACGGTGGCTGAGAGAGCTCAATGCGCTGCAACTTCAGAAAACACATGAAAATAGAAAAAGCACCAGCAAATTAAGAAAACAACTTCATCAATTTGACAACACACACGCTGCAAATACTTTCTTTCTTTGGTTGGTTGGAGCATTTGCAGCACGTGTTGTCAAATTGATGAAGATGTTTTTTCTATTTGCATGTGTTTTTTGTTTTGCAGCGCGTTGAGCTCTCTCGGCCACCGAGATGCTACTTTCAAGTTGACCAAAATCAAATAGAAACAAATATCTCGGATTATGTAGTCCGTATTGAAAACATGCAGGCGCATTGCGGGATGAGAGGGGGGGGGGGGGGGGTCGTGACTTAATGCACACACAATAAACATAAAGATGTGATTTTTTTTGTGTGTATATAACAGTGGGTACGGAAAGTATTCAGACAACCCTTAAATTTTTCACTCTTTGTTATATTTCAGCCATTTGTTAAAATCATTTAAGTTAATTTTTTTCTCATTAATGTACACACAGCACACCATATTGACAGAAAAACACAGAAATTGTTGACATTTTTGCAGAGATTAAAAAAGAAAAACTGAAATATCCAGAATATTCAGACCCTTTGCTCAGTATTAGTAGAAGCACCCTTTTGATTTTAATACAGCCATGAGTCTTTTTGGAAAAGATGCAACAAGTTTTTCACACCTGGATTGGGGATCCTCTGCCATTCCTCCTTACAGATCCTCTCCAGTTCTGTCAGGTTAGATAGTAAACGTTGGATGACAGCCATTTTTAGGTCTCTCCAGATATGCTCAATTGGGTTTAAGTCAGTGCTCTGTTGGGCCATTCAAGAACAGTCACAGCGTTGTTGTGAAGCCACTCCTTCGCTATTTTAGCTGTGTGCCTAGGGTCATTGTCTTGTTGGAAGGTAAACCTTCGCCCAGTCTGAGGTCCTGAGCACTCCTTGAGAAGGTTTTCGTCCATGAAATCCCTGTACTTGGCCGCATTCATCTATCCCTCGATTGCAACCAGTCGTCCTGTCCCTGCAGCTGGAAAAACACCCCCACAGCATGATGCTGCCACCACCATGCTTCACTGTTGGACTGTATTGGACAGGTGATGAGCAGTGCCTGGTTTTCTCACACATACCGCTTAGAATAAGGCCAAAAAGTTATCATCGACCAGCAGAATCTTATTTCTCACCATCTTGGAGTCCTTAAGGTGTTTTTTAGCAAACTCCATGCGGGCTTTCATGTGAGGAGAGGCTTCCGTCGGGCCACTATGCCATAAAGCCCCGACTGGTGGAGGCTGCAGTGATGGTTGACTTTCTACAACTTTATCCCATCTCCCGACTGCATCTCTGGAGCTCAGCACAGTGATCTTTGGGTTCTTCTTTACCTCTCTCACCAAGGCTCTTCTCCCCCGATAGCTCAGTTTGGCCGGACGGCCAGCTCTAGGAAGGGTTCTGGTCGTCCCAAACGTCTTCCATTTAAGGATATGGAGGCCACTGTGCTCTTAGGAACCTTAAGGGCAGCAGAAATTTTTTGTAACCTTGGCCAGATCTGTGCCTTGCCACAATTCTGTCTCTGATCTCTTCAGACAGTTCCTTTGACCTCATGATTCTAATTTGCTCTGACATGCACTGTGAGCTGTAAGGTCTTATATAGACAGGGGTGTGGCTTTCCTAATCAAGTCCAATCAGATTAATCAAACACAGCTGGACTCAAATGAAGGTGTAGAACCATCTCAAGGATGATCAGAAGAAATGGACAGCACCTGAGTTAAATATATGAGTGTCACAGCAAAGGGTCTGAATACTTAGGACCATGTGATATTTCAGTTTTAATTTTTTAATAAATCTGACAAAAATGTCAACAATTCTGTGTTTTTCTGTCTATATGGGGTGTTGTGTGTACATTAATGAGGGAAAAAATTAACTTAAATGATTTTAGCAAATGGCTGCCATATAAAAAAGAGTGAAAAATGTAAGGGAGTCTGAATACTTTCCATACCCACTGTACTTGTATATAATATGGGTATGTGTAGTGTATGTGTATGTGTATGGCATGTAGGTCGTCAGGTAGTATTTAAAAATGTTTTATGTATGTATGTATGTATGTATGTAGGTATGTATGTTGGTATGTATGTATATATATATATATATAGTATTGCATTGGAAAATTCATTAATTTGTATTTAAGGAAGTAGAATTCGATTGTATGCATAACATTTCAAATGACATCTACAGAAATTTTTATTTATTTATATTTTGATAAATTAGTATGGTAGCATTCTGAACTTAACCTTACACTGCATTATCTAATAAGGTTCAGAAGGCAACACAGATTAAATGTAACTGTTTTTGTTAGGAGGGTGACACTATCAATGTGGACGTGACCTGTCCTGGTGCAACACTTGCCCTCGCCATGATTTACCTGAAAACAAACAATAGGTGAGTTTTAATGGAAAAACCAAAGAATGACATATTAACATATTAACTAATAATAACATATATGTGACCCTGGACCACAAAAACAGTCTTAAGTGTCAATTTTTCAAAATTGAGATTCATAGACATCATCTGAAAGCTGAATAAATAATCTTTCCATTGATGTATGGTTTGTTAGGATAGGACAATATTTGGCCGAGATACAACTATTTGAAAATCTGGAATCTGAGGGTGCAAACAAATCAAAATATTGAGAAAACCACCTTTAAAGTTATCCAAATGAAGTTCTTAGCAATGCATATTACTAATCAAAAATTAAGTTTTGATATATTTACGGTAGGAAATTTACAAAATATCTCCATGAAACATCTTTGGCATAAAAGAAAAATCTATAATTTTGACCCATACAATGTATTTGTGCTACAAATATACCCCAGCGACTTAACACTGGTTTTGTGCTCCAGGGTCACAAATGTAGAAATTGACAGGCTCCTCAAACCAACAGAGCGTTCTTTTGAAAGAGTCCGTGTTACGCTCTCCGGAAAGTCAACTAACAAATTAGTAATAGTTGCCTGTGTGCAGTAAACCGGAATAAGAAATAGTATTTTAACATCCCAATAATCACACACTTCACCTTTAAAGTAAAATCCATTATTCATTCTGATGCTGAAAGTCTCTTTCCGTGTGAATAAGGCTGACATCTTCCTCATCTTCAGCTCTTATGTTCAGTGCAAGGCCTCTTTCGGTCCTGTCTGCTCTCTCACATTCACACCTGTCTCTCTGGACCCCTCCAGGTCTGTAGCTGATTGGCTGAAAGCCCCGGACACCATGTTCCTGCTGGACTTCATCAAGCCTGAGTTTTTGCTGCTGAGGGTGAGAGAGAACGTTACAGGGACGGCAGCCATCAGAAGTTCATTCTGGCCTCTGGGCTCGCAGGAACTTATACATTAACACCTCACGATGGGTTCAGTCACACTTTTTTACCAAGTGTTCTCATGTTTCGTAATGGCTTTTCAGGCAACATATGGAGTCATTTTAGCCTGTTGTGCTTGTTAACCAACAGGAAGGTCACTTGTTTCTCAGATTCTTCTGAACTGTTCTGAAACCTAGAGTGCTGCCTTCGTAGACTGCGTGTTAAGACTATTCCGAATTTCTATCTATTTTTTCGTTTGAATTCGTTTGACCAAATTCAAAAGGAGTACTGCATATTCACCTTATTTCGCAATGTGGAAAAAACAATTTTCTTTGAATTTGATACTTATGATTCATTAGCTGCTATAGGCAAATAACTAGCAGAATAACTAAGTGCAGTAAACAGTAGAACTATTTGCACTACATCCGTTTATGATTATGATAATGAAAGCAAATATTTCATAACAAATACAAGTTTGCAATATCAAGCAGCACAACACTTTAATTACAAATAAATTATTTTGCCCAGTATTCTGTCATGTAATTCATACGCCAATTAAATTTCCTTCCATGAGCTTAACAAGCGTTTACCACGCTCGTAAATGTTTTTATTTTAATTTTTGCACTGAAACGTAGATAATAAAAAAATTTTTTTTTAAAGATGTAAATTTTAATATCATATATTTGAACAAAATAAAATTTTTGACCCTTTGTAGTAAAAAGTAGAGGTCGACCTATGTGGATTTTTGGATGGCCAAATATAAATACGACTGATATAAAGCCGATATAGGCCTTTCATATTGAAATGAGATAGTATAACAGAAGATGTATATCAATAAAAATCTATATTTATTTTAACATAATATTTACTAAATAGCACATAAATAATTAGAAAATGAATCTACTTGAAAAAAATAATTTGAACTAGATAAATCTTTAAAATAAACAGATTTATGCTTTATTATTCGTATCCTTTCTACTATTTTATAATATTTTTCACAAATAAAAGTGAGGAAAAACATAAATAAAGCAAACACTAACCAACAGTACACTCAGTAATCTACTAAAACATTGCGAATTATTTTCTCAAATAAAGACCAAGTAATGCTAATTTCACATACAAAAAAAGTCAAAATAAAAGTCCCACTTATCGGCCAAAACAGAAGAAACATTGGTTCAAAAATGCCAAATAATGGCGTTTTTGGACCAGTAGTAAAACATTGAGGCGTCTCTGCACTAGATGGACGTATTTGACCATTGCACTCGCATCTTGTGTTTCACAGCATCTAGTGCACGAGTGCCATGTTTTTAGAACACTGTGTCAAGTTAAAATAAGTTTAACTTAAAAAAAATAATAAAAATTTCCCCCCACTGCTCTGCATCTCAAGTTTCTAAACAAAAATGTGTTTGATGTGAACTGCTTCTTAGAAGGCAACTGCCAAGTAGACAAGCCAGCTCGCTAGGTTTTGGAACAGAGCCTTTGTCATACAGGGTTTAACCAATAACCACAAAGACTTACAAAGAAAGGGATGTACAAATATTTCCTTTTTTACAATTCAGCGTAAAACTTTTATTCATAGCAAGCTCTTTGTGTTTAGTAGCTGTGTCTTTGTTCTCACTACAGACGCTGGCCAGATGTCTTATCATGTGGGACGAGATCTTTCCCAATGCCGATTGGGTGACCAGTAATGTGCCTCAGGTATGTTATTTTTTTTTTTTCTTTTTTTTTTTTGTTTTTTTTTTTTTTTTTTTTTTTTTTTTTTTTTTTTTTTTTTTTTTTTTTTTTTTTTTGTTTTTTTTGTTTTTTTTTTTTGAGCTGTAACACACTGCAGGGACTCATCAGATTCGTTCTGTTTCCAACTAGTTTCTCAAGAGGGAAAGCATATTTTGGCCTCAGGTCATGTTTTCGTTTCCTGTTCCCCTGTAAGTTCATAGGTTGGTCAGATATTTAGCAATGCTTTTGTTGCAAAATGCAGAGCTGGTTGGTCACTTCAGCTATAGAGGAAGTGTGCAGGTCATTGAGCAAGAGAGGAGGGAGAGGAAGGTCAATGAGAAGTGCATATTTTAATCGTGAAGTCACTTCACCATGCTGCAGTTGTTGCAGATCCAATTTATATAGATTTTATTCAATCTGCTTTAGAACATCACACAGAAATGGTTCAAAACCGACTGTTTCTGTTAATTTAGTTGTTTTTATTTTCTCATTTTTGCATGCAAAAATAAAAGACCAATCACAATTCAGTATTCAAATATCGATGACATCCTCACTGATGGTAACTTTCTGGAATGTTTGAATCCTGAACTATGTAGGTCAGTGGAAAATTTCTTCCTTCCTTGGATGTTTGCAAAAAACACAAATAGATACAATTTTAAATAAAAAGAGATACAAAACTTCTTCCATTTTACTGTCTAAAGATGATAGATTTACTGAGACGGTGCACTTGTATTACTATGAATGGAAGTAACTGCTATGTGCAATATGGCTACACCTAAATAAAAGAGCCAATCAGCTGTTGGTAAAATCGTTGCATCACAAATCTGGCTAGACGAACCTGAAATATACACATTTTTAATGCCATTTAGCATAAGAAGCAACATTTATGAGTTGCTTCTCAAGTTGAGCTTACACTTACTTGGCTCATTGTTAGTGTACAGAGATGATGTGACATGTCACGTGTAGACCGTGTCAGGCTCTCCTAATATGATTAATGCTAACAATAAGCTTTGCATTTTCAGATAATCCAAGAAAACATCGGAAACCAGGAGCAGACGTCCATCTCTGAGGATCTCAACATGGAGACCTTGGTGTGAGTAGCAGCAGATTCTCAATGATGTTTTGATCGACTTCTGTGATTTCTAGGAGATCCTTATACCCACAGTTTTTTGCACATGTGGAGGTGTTTTCTATTATGACTTTGCAATGAGTTTTTGTTCCTTTCATGACTGGATGAGTGAAATAAAGCTGACATTTGTCACTGTTTCCACAGTCAAGCTCATGACTATATAATTGCCGGAGGCTGCCTGGCTGTGGGATTCCGGTTTGCTGGGTCTGCAAATTCAGACGCTTTTGACTGCTTAGTAAGTGGACATTTACTTCCCACTAACAGATTTGTGATCTTTCTGAAAGTTCTCTGAATATTCTTAATATTTCCTTTCTCCTTCAGTACAAATTTGCCCGAAACTTCATGCAGTGTCTGACGACCTCGACGGCTACAGTGGTAAGCATTTGTTTGCATTAAAGGCAAGCATCATCATGTAATCACAACTATTCATTCGAGCAACGTCCGCTGTCCTCCAGACAGGGCAGTATAACCTGCAGACGTGTTTAAGCATGGTCCTCCTGGCGGTTTCAATGGTGATGGCCGGTTCAGGGAACTTGAAAGTGTTGCAGCTGTGCCGCTTCTTCCACAAACGCACCTTTGGCGAGATGAACTATGGCTTCCACATGGCCCATCACATGGCTCTGGGCCTGCTCTTCCTGGGTGGAGGGAGGTTAGTTGAGTTTGAGTTTCATATGGATTTGGAAATATATAAAAGAGTCAATTTTTACCTATACTTCCCAGCACCTCCGTTCACTTCCATATGCCATTAGTATGCGTTTAATTAGTAGTGTTTGCTAAGGCAATAATCACAATTACCTGCTGCAGGGATGACGTATTTTTGTAGTCCAGCTGGAAGTTAGCATCACCATAACAAAAAGCCAACAGGATTTTTCCATTGGCTTTTAGATTATTGTATAAAATAAGCTATGTGGCCAGCAAAAGTTTAGGATTTGTACACATTTTGTTCATCATGATAATCTTTGCAAATGAACACAACTTTTATGAATTCTGAAGCCTAAATACAAGTATATCCTTTGACCCCACATTTCATTCTCTGCTAAATAATGCATTAAAGGAAGTTCATCCACAAATTAATTCCATCATCATTTACTCATTCTCATGTCGATTTCGCTTCTGCATATTCAGTTACATTCGGTCACACAATGCATGAGAATCAGCCTTGATGTCAAATTTACAATTATGCTTCTTCATGCACCAAATTTTAATGTGGAAGAAGAAAATTATATGGGTTTGGAATAGTGATGCACAGAATGAAAAATGAATGAAAATTCTAGACCAAAACTGAATTCAGGATGCACTTTGGCAAAAACTGAAACTGAAAATAAATTTTATGTAAAAACGAATTAATTAATCAAATAAAATGAGCTTTACAAACATTTAAATTGCACATTTATTTGCAACTTTTTAATAACAGAATTATGTGTCTACTCAAATTTGTTGTTGAAATTTAAATGGTGGCTATAATAAAAACGTACTATTCAAACATACACTAAATAATGAAGAAAACACATTAAGTAAAAATATAATGAATATGTAATATAGTGCATATATTTACCAAAATGCTCCTCTCCAAAGCTATTTTTTCTAGCTAGCTATGTCTTTAATGAGATAAATGTAATGATAAATTACCTGTTGTTTACAAGCTGTTTTATTAACATCTTTCTGTGATTGCAACTCTGATTGAGCGATTACATGAGACATTTCAGTAAATTGTTCTGTTTCTTTCAACACCTTCTGATGTTCATTTATGCTTATTTTGTGCTATAACTAGTAATAAAGTGGAAGAGATGAAGAACAGAGGCAGCTACAGTGGTCTGTGATTTTAGTTCATGCATTAAGAGAAAAATGGCATAGACTAAAATATTAGTCTTGAGGTTTAAGAATCCATATCAGTTTTGATATTTTTAATTCATCACTAGCATTCACACAGCTGGCACGTTTGTACTTTTATTCATGTTGTGTGTATGAAATCGACTGAAAGTCAAAACATGCCATCAGAAAAACACTAATGAGACATCACTGTTTCGGTCAATACGCTACACTGCCACACTGCCTATGCTGCTGCTGTAGATATGAGATATGAAAGATATGCTGTAGATATGAAAATTGCATATAAAGAAATTTATGTGCATGTGTGAAGCAGCAAGCTACAGGTGTTGTGGTGGGCTGGTACACAAGCTCTTTAACGTTTTTAAAGAGAAATAAGGTGACCTCTAACCAGGTCAGTGAAAGGCACAGTAAGAGCCTCTCGTCCTGTCAGAGCCTGTTCGAGTGCACTCTTCAACTAGCCCATTATTTTTAAGTGAGGCCTTTTGAAAGAGCACAAATAGTACTGGTGAACAATGCATGACCAATTTCCCCCTCGCTACACAATTGCGTGTGTCACATGCGCTCTGAAATATTGCTACCGGGGACAACTGAATATGCAGCATGTGTGTCCATTGTTTATTTTGCTCTAATTTTCCAACATCAGTTCACATGCATTGTTCATTTATGTTTTTCCTCACTCAACTGATAATATGCGGTTAGAGAAAAGTCAAAAACCTACTTTTTATGACATACTTTTGCTTTTCCCACAGGTACACACTCAGCACCTCCAACTCGGCTATTGCTGCCCTCCTTTGTGCACTTTATCCTCATTTTCCTGCTCACAGCACAGACAACAGGTTGACAACAGCTGCTAACACACACACGTCACAATGAGCAAATATGGCTGTATTGTCTTCACTTCTGAGGAAAACCAGTTTCATTTTGACTGTAAATGAGACTTGTTACCCAGAATCGTGAATGTGTGTGTATTAAATGCTCGTATCTACATGGTGTCAAAGTGTCCTGTAATACACTTGGCTCAAAAAGTATTCACACACTTCAGTCACACTTAAAAACACGTGAATGACGTTGCATTAGAGAAGATATCAAACCAAGTGCCATTTGTTTTGCAGAACAGTTTTCAAGTGAAACATTTCACAATAATATTTTCAGTTTGAAATGACAAGACAATACATCCAGGCATTTTTAAGTGCTTTTAATGTCAAATACTGTCTGTGGAGACTGTATTTCATCTTTACTACTACTACTAAGAAAGAATAGAGATGATAATAAACACTTGACAGTAATCGAAACATATACTCCAGAGTTTCTAACTACAACTGATTGTGTGTCAGGCTGGTGGATGTATTTGCGTTTAAGGTTGGAAATATAAATCATTTTTTGTTCCTTCTAAGCATATGTTCTTGTTCGTCTTTGCAGGTATCACCTCCAGGCGTTGCGCCACCTGGCTGTGCTCGCAGCAGAACCGCGTCTGCTGGTGCCTGTAGATGTGGACACACTCAAACCCTGTTACGCTCTGCTAGATGTCACCTACAGGGTATGTGCTGCACGTGCCTCACACCTCGATGTGGTCTTTCAAAACATACACTTACTCACATTCAGTGAAAGCCAGTGTTATTTTAGTATTAATTACAGTATATATTATTATAGTGTTTATTCAGCTTTTAGCTTTTATTTTTACATTTTCATTTCTCATGTAACTTCCGTTTAAGCTATGTGCTTTTGTCATTTTTTTTACATTTCTCTTCAGCTTTATTTATTTTAGTTTTAATAATTTTAATACTTCAACTTATTTCATTTCATTTAGTAGTCAATGTAAGATTTCTATTTTTAAGTACATTTTTAAGCTCTTTAGTTTAGGTTTTTATTCTAATATTTACTTTTTATTTTTATTCAGGTAACGTGGTGAAAATATTTTTCATGCATTTAGTTTTCATTTTAGTTAACAATAACAACACTGGTTACCAACATTAATTCAAAATAGACCATTTTAACTTCTTTAATTCACATTTGTTCCAAAGAAAAACAATGTTGTTTTAATCGTTCATTGAAATGTAAAAATGCAACTTGCTGTGTCTCTGAAACGGTGTTATTTTAGTATTATTTAAATACTATTATATACATTTTTTGAATATTTGGAATTAGCTTTTCAATTTTCATTTTAATAAATTTTTTTAGCAATTGTGAAATGTGCTTTGTCATTTTAATATTATTTTTATTTAGGTATTATTTTTATTTCATGTTGCCTTGACACTTAACTGAAATAAGTTTAACGTTTTCACCTAATATTTATATTTTATTTAATGTTTAGTTCAATTAAAAAATGTTTTAGTTTTAGCTAACAATAATAAGACGGTAGTTGTAGGTAATTTAGCTTTTCTTTGTTGTGAAATGCACTGATATAATAGTGGTTAAAGTTAAATGTTGTGTCAATATTAGCAAATTAGAATATATTTTAAAAAGTAGAGTTACAATCGGGATAAGTAGTGATGCTCTTAAGGATGAACGTGACCTTTGACCTCCATGCCCGGGTCAAAAAGCTTCCTCAAAAGTGCACTGCAAACTGATTTCATATCTGACTCTGAAGCTTTTCAGTTCTTGATTAAAATCAAATTTTTTTCCTCATCTCACTTGCTAAAATGGCTTTGGATACCACTTGATGTCAAAGACTGTGTAATTAGCACATAGCTCCACATCCCAGCATCTAGCCGTCCCGTTGCGTGTGAGGCCATTAGGCCACATCAAAGAGATTCTTTGGTGATAAAAATGCTGAAGGACTGCTGAAGGTTGACCGTGGCGCCTGACGATGTTTCCCCTGCTGCTTTGAGAGGACTCATCTTTTCAATTAAATGATGCCCGCCAAAGGCAGGCAACCAGCAGTTCACAGCAATTACAAACACGTCTTTGCTCACGCAGGCATGGAGTCACACATAGTGAATTTATACATCGTGATGCATGGCGTTAGGTTCCTAATCTGTTTGTGCATGCATGTGGTATGTGTTTAATAGGAGACACAGTGGTATGAAGAGACGACCGTGGAGTTGATGGCTCCCACCATGCTACCTGAGCTTCACCTTCTGAAACGGGTAATAAATTAAACCACTTCTAAGTACATCTCATACAAACTCCCTAAATGGGATGTTATATTTTTGTCTTTGCATCCAGATTAAGGTAAAAGGTCCAAGATATTGGGAGCTGAACATCGACATCAGTAAAGGAACCCAACATCTGCAGTAAGTCTGCATGTAGATTAAGTGAGATGGAATCGATCTAAACCGCTTTAAGCTCTGTTCCAAAACCAAGTGAGCTGACTATCTCTTTTATCTATTTAAGGCATCGTAGCCACGGTCCAGATGTGAATGCTTTTTCAATAGGTAGGCAGTGACATTGTTAACTACTTTTTGCAGTCTTTAAGGGAGCATCACATGTGTTCTTCAAGATAAGGTAGTCCCAGAATGCACTGCGACAAGCTCAGTGAAAAAATGTTTGTTTTGTTCAGTACTTAAGTATCAGTATACACAGAATTTTTGCAAACGATATACACACAACTATTCACACATTTTGGGGCCAGTAAGAGTTTTTTTTTTAATTATTATTATTAAAATGTAATATAAGTTTTATTAGAATTTAAAACTTGTATTCAGCAAGGATGTAGAATTAGTCACACAAAACGTACCTATATATATTTATTGAAAGGAGAAGAATTGCCTTTGAGATTTTAATATTTTTTTATTAAGTCTTCCTTGACTATTTTATTAGTGTCCTTTTTTAAATAATACTAGGAAATGTTTTTTTGTTTTTTTTATTCACTCAGAAAGTACATTAATGGACATTTTTAGAAAAGCTTCTCCTGGGAAACTATTAGAATTTTGATCAAATATCAGTTTGAAAGATTGTATATAATGTTATTTTTTATGTGTTTATTTATTTATTTTACTAAAGTTTGTTTGTAAATAATTATATTGTTAATTTATTACATAGAATTCTTTGAAGTGTTGTTATCAATACTATTTTAAATCTTTATTCTTGAGTTTCAATGAATTTAGATGATGCTGAATAGGACAATGATACATACAATGTAGTGGTAAATAATAATATTCAGCGTGGATGCATTAAATTTGTCAAAAGTGAGAGTAAAGACATTTATAATCTATTTCAAATAAATGCTGTTCTTTTAAACTTTCTACTCATCAAAGAATCCTGAAAAAAATAAAAAATTAAGCATATTGATATTAAAAATAATAAGCAGCACAATCATTTTCAACTAATGTTTCTTGAGCAGCATACAGAATTAGAATGACTTCTGACGGATCATGTGACACTGAAGGCTGGAGAAATTGCTGTTAAAAATACAGCTTACACCTCAGGAATAAATCTACTCTAAAAGACAAATTAAAAAAAAAAAATGGACTAGAAAATAGTGATTTTAACTTGTAAAATATTATTATTGCGTTTTTACGGTATCTGATTAAAATATGCGCCTCAGTGAGCAAAAGTCTTCTTTTGAAAACATCCAAACAAAATCATACCAACCCCAAACTTTTGAACAGTAGTGTAGTTTTATGCTTAATGACATGTTGACGTCTCGAAATAATCAGTATGAGGGTATTATTCAAGTGCCATTTAGAGTGTTCCAAATCACTCACTTATTAGGTTCCGTTTTTTTGTTAGGTTGCTTCTTTAGACGGCAGCTCACTAGGATTTGGAACGGAGCTCCAGTTAACTGTGGTCAAGAACAGAGTGCTTTAAGTTTACTGCTTTCTAGATCCATCTTATCCAAAGACGGCGTTCTGTATGTGAAGTTGCGCGCCGGACAGCTGCCCTACAAGGACGACCCTCAAGGCTGGAAGAGCCTACTGGCCCCCAACCTCAACAGCAGAAGCGCTGAAGTGCACACTTTTAAGGTCGGTCTGTGTGCACAATAAATATTACCAACAGACTACTGTCCACAAACTGGTTTGGCCGACATCTGTCAATGTTTACGGTGTCATATGTCTGTTTGTATATAATTCAAGCATTAATCCATTCATGCAAATACAGAGGATAAAGGTGTAAAGATATTTCCGGATGTTTGCAGAGGTCTTGTGTTCCTAATTGGATTAATGCAGCATAACGTGTTCTTTCAAACTGCTGCAAAGAATGGTTTTCATGCCAATGAGCTATTTTTCCCTTCCCTCCCACTTGTTCGTCTACGCAGCCCGAGGCCATCTCAACCTTCACCTCAGACGCAGCTCTGGTCTCCTTCGCTGAGTACTTCTGCAGAGCCTCGGAAAACATGAAGCATGTGAGACCATAAACATGTTGTTTTAAGGCAAAGCGCTTGGTTTGTGTAATAGGAAAAAAGCATTCATGTCCCTATAGAGGCGAAGTCTTGTCCATGTGCATTCATAAGGAAAGAGACTAGGATACTAAATAGCTGTCAGAAACTAAATTTTGCTCTTCTGAGACAACTTGATCTTTTAAAAACTGTGACTTAATATGAGACCAGTGTGATAAAGTCACTTGACAACCATGTAAAATTGGTAAAGAGATGGACAGAATAAACTGATTTGAAAGAATGGCTTGCATCTTTAATAAAACACTTTTTTTGTGCAGAAGGATTAACGCATGTCATAAATGCTTAAACCCATGAACATTTCCCTAAGACATTTAGTATGTTGCCAAATACGTTAATGCAAATCGTCTCCTGAACAAGAGGGTAACGTGTTTATAGTAAATACTCTTATAATGGAAGCCAGGCAGGAGAGCGGGCGTACCACAAATAAAAACTTTCAGTTTCAAAAGTGTAACCTTAACACATCAAAGCAGGTTTATTGTCATTTCTTTCCTATGTGATAGAAGAGCAAATGAAATAAAGTGACGCCTGGAGCCTCAGTGCAAAACGTTTAACCAGAAAATGTGTGTCACAGTAGCTATAAATACAAAATGAATACAGGAAACATAGGAGTAAATATGCGCATTACTATAAACATTTATTTATATTTCAAACTTAGGGATGAATCAACATTATTTTTTTGTAATAATCGACTTCATGCAACAGATGCGGTTCTTAGACATTAGGTTGTAAATAACTCGAAAGGATGGTGTTGCTATATTTTTCACACCTTTTTCTGTCTTGTTTCTACAGAAGCAGGAGACCGTGGCATTACTGTCAGCAATTCTGTATGAATGTGTGACACAGGAATACCCAGAAATGCTGCCAACACACATCTCTATTGACCAGGTCAGTTACAGTAAAGCACAAATACATGCAAATATTGGGTAAAATAGTGCATTTTAATTAGGTGGAATTTTTCTGTATCTACAATTTTCATTGGGTGTGTTTCTAAATGCACACTACTGTTCTAAAACATTTTCAAATGTTTTTTTTTTAAAGAAGTCTCTTATGCTTTCCAAGGCTGCATTTTTTTAATCAAATATACAGTAAAAACGGTAATATTGTGAAATATTATTACAATTTAAAAGAACTGCTTTCTATATGAATATATTTTAAAATGTAATTTATTCCTGTGACAGAAAGCTGAATTTTCAGCTAATTACTCGTCTTCCGGTACATGTTCCTTCAGAAATCATTCAATTGATGATTTGTGCTCAAGATGTTCTTATGATTATCAATTTTGAAACAGTGTTGATATATTTTTGGGAAATGTGGAACATTTTCAAAAGGCAAAAAAATCTAATGGTCATAAAAAACACTTATTGTCTTTGTAAATGATATTATTAATCTTAATAAATTATATTTGTATTTATTCTTATAATTATAAAATAAGTATTTATCAAGATACAGTGTTATATCTTTATTTAAATACAAACAAATTTTTTAAAATTGATTATTTCATGAAATAAAATTTATTTTGTTATTTATTTAGAACGGCCCAGATATTCGTGTGCTGGATTAGGATCAGCCCCAACACCAAAAAGAATCATAAAATGAAGAAAGTTCATAATAATATGTAACAAAATAACATAATACATAACTAATAATAATAATAAAAAGGTGTGTATATGTTTGTGTGTGGCTAGATAACAGATCAGGGTTCGTATGGTCATGAAAAACCTGGAAAAGTCATGAAATGTTAAAACGGCAATTTCCAGCCTGGAAAAGTCATGAAAATTTCACAAAATCCTGTATAATCGAATTATGTTTACAGGTCCTGATTGCGGTGGGGGATGTGCATATACGCATAGTTTACTCATTCCTGAATTCAAGTTCTAATTGGGGTAAATTGCTGCAAAACATTTATTCAATATAGCATGTAGGTTAGATGAGTAAATAAATCCACACAAACCGTCAGATTTAAATCAGTCATTTGAAAACCGCACGAGTGATTCAGCTGTACCATGTCATCTCTCTTTCACTGTCTCAATGTGGCTTCGCATGAAGTGCATCTCGTCTGCACTACAAGAGCTGCTGCACGCTGCAATACAAGACTTTCGCTTGCGTTTCGGGACAGTTGACAAATGTCACTTGCCTGATCGGGTCATTGTTGCATCGTCACAAACAATATATAATTTGCACATCTTTTTAAGCCATTCGATCCTCATGTACTCCAGAGGCGGTTTTCTGTGCGCTCACAGTCACGTCCGAAGCGCGCGTGCATATAAAGCTGCCTCGCGAGTACCAAATTGAGTTATTTGTCGCAGCTTGTTGCACTTAAATACACACAAAATGACGTCAAAATGGCCATCCTGGCAAATCCTCATAAGCACAGTCGGTTTTGTCTTAAGTAAATGTAAACGGGTCATTTTTGGGGGGAATGCTCTGCACTTTTTCCTTTCTGGTCTCAGCTTGCTCATGACATATCATTCCTGTTAGATAAGGATATGGCGTTGACTCCAGAACTTTCTTCTTAAATAACTTTTCTGATTTGACATTGTCTTCGCAACAGAGAAATTTACTTTTAGCTGCTCTCACTGCGGCAAAGAAAATGTTAGTCAGTCGCTGGATTCCTCCACATATGATGAGCAGGCGTGTATGGGGCTTGTCTTTGCTGGACATTATTTCCTTGGTACTATCAACAGCTCGAATTCATGGTGCAAAGACAAAAACTTTGAAGACCTGGAGTGCTACTTTTGATATCGTTAAATCCTTTGTTTCTTCTTTTTGATGTACAATTTATTTTGTATTTATGTATACTTTCTGTTTATCTTATGATTAGGAATTTTACTTTTCTCCACTGCAATGTCTTATAATTCCTCAGCACAGTATAAGTCTACCTGGTGGGTAGGGGTTGGGGTTGGGGTGGTGATTATAATCTAATATGTTGTATCTTCTCTATATTGTACTGACTACTCAATAAAAATATGTCAACTCCCACAACAAAAAAGTAAATGTGAACAGGTGAGAAAGAAAACGCATGTGTATCAGTATTGGATCTGGGCATTGGGTCTTGAGAGAGCAGCCTAAGGAGCAGCCTCTTTTGGGCTCTCAAGTTCGTTATTTCAAATGTAGATGTGTAGCAAGCATGCTCATAATAGAAGCTTTTTCGTGAAATAAATGCATGCTATAGGTCAGCACGAGTGTCTTTCATTGGCGCGTGAGGAGGGGGGTCCACCAAATGAGGTGCCGGATTGGATTCCGGAGGTGCCGGCTTCGAATCTGGCTTGTTCCTGCACAAATTAAAGGGATTGTTCACCCAAAATGAAATTGATGGTTATCTGCTTACCCCAAGGGCATCCAAGATGTAGGTGACTTTGTCACAAACGAAGCTTTTTAACTCAAACGTTGCAGTCTGTCAGTCATATAACGGAAGTGGATGGGAATCACGGCTTTGAGAGTAAAAAAAAAACATACACAAACAAAACCAAATTAAACCCTGCTGCTCGTGACGATACATTGATGTGTAAAGACACGAAACGATCAGTCTGTGCAAGAAACTGAACAGTATTTATATAGTTTTTTACCTCTGACTCTGCAATGTCTGAACTGTTCGAACTGTCCTGAGCGGCGGCGCGTCCTCCTGAGTGCGTTCTCAACAGCAGGCGTGTGAGGCATCTTCTTCTTCTTGCTTTAAGGCAGATCGCAGACTTATAAGTGCATAACCGCCACCTATCTCTCAAATGAACCATTTACACTCTATCTACAATCTCAATTAGGAATGTCAATGGTCCACTTGAGAGATAGGTGGCGGTAATGCACTTACAAGTCTGCAATCCGCCGTAAAGCAAGAAGATGACGAAAGTCAGGCGCAAGCTGAAGAAGAGTGAGGCAATTCAGACATTGCAGTGCATCAGAGGTAAAAAGACGATATAAATACTGTTCAGTTTCTTGCACAGACCGATCGTTTTGTGTCTTTACACGTCAATGTATCGTCACGAGCCGCAGGGATTAATTTGGTTTTGTCTGTGCATGTTTTTTTTACTCTCAAAGCCGTGATTCTCATTCACTTCCATTATAAGACTGACAGACTGCAACGGTTTGAGTTAAAAAGCTTAGTTTGCGTTCCACTGAAGAAACAAAGTCAAATCTTTGGATGCCCTGGGGGTAAGCAGATACACATCAAATTTTCATTTTGGGGTGAACTATCCCTTTAAGCCCTGATTATACAAGTTAAATGCCCCGTAAGACCCTTAACACACTTGTACACTTCTCCGTAGGCCGTGCGGACTCTGGAGCGGGGCGATCTCTGTGAGACGTTCAGTCTGTGGCAGATGAAGCTGGTGCTGGAGTTGTGTGAGAGCCGAGTCCTGCAGCAGCAGCTCAGAGACACACGGCGTCAGGGCCACGGCCTGCTGCTCAGCTCTGAGTTCCTGCCCGTCATGAAGAGCTCAGCCGACCGGGCCCTGGATCGCTGGCTCTGTGGTGAGATACATGACACAGCCGTCAGCATCTAGCATCATTGGCTCATATGCTTACTCCGATTTCTATTTTAGAGCTTCTGTGTCAGCTCATCCAGTCAGCATTTGGGTCTTGCATGTGTTTCTTGTTTTGGTCAACACCTTCAGCAAGTGCGAAAGGCTGTAGTCATGTCTGTTCTCTGCAGGGTTGGTAACTTAAAGGCTGATGGGGGGAAATCTTACTAACTGTAGAACCAATCAGTTTTGTTTACATTGTTGTCTTCAGTTCTCATTACTGTAAATGCAAAACACATTCTAAATAATTTCCTGTGGCTCAGTGGTAGAGCATTGCGTTAGCAGCGCAAAAGGTTGTGGGTTCGATTCCCAGGGAACACACATACTGGTAAAAAATGTATAGCCTGAATGCCACTGTAAGTCGCTTTGGATAAAGTGTCTACTAAATGCATAAATTATTATTAATATTAATATATTTGAATTAGCATTGAAGTATTATATGATACTTGCTTTGTTCTAATTTTAATGAACAATGATATTATACATACACTTACTGAGAACTAAATAGTTGCAATTTCTCTAATTAATAAAAACCCGCTTCATTTTCTTTGTACAAAATATATGTTTTAAAAATAATAATAATAACAAGTATTTATTCTTATAATTATAAATAATTATTTATCAATATGAGGTGTTAGTATTTTATTTTAAATACAAAGTAATTATGGTATTATTTATTATAAAATAAACATTTATTTATTTTTGTCTGAAATATAGCCCAGACATTTCTTTGTTAGATTCATGAAACCTGTCAAAAGCATGCCAGACAGATTCCAGCAAAAATACAAAGTTATTAAGAAAAATATATAATTTTGTTAATAATAAATGGATTTTTATAATTCTAAAATAATTATGCCTTAATATAAATGTATTAATTTATATGTATTATTCAAACTAAATAATTCTTTAAATATGTAGTTTATTATAAAAAACAGAAATATGGCTCTGACATTTCTTTGTGAGATTCAATCGGTGAGTATAAAGGTGTAGCCACACTAGACATTGTGTTCTATTCACTTCTATTCGTATGTATACAGATGCATAGGTACATTTTTTTTCATTAAGCTTGAATCCTTAACTATTAAGCAAACAAAACTGTTCATCTTAACTCACAGATAACAGTCAGCCCCCCCCATCGGTAGGAAGAAAAAAGAAGTTTTTAGCCCTTTGTAACCCGCACCCCCCCCCGCGCCACGTTAGCCCCCCATTTGGGGTACTTGTAAAATACAAATTTCTATAACCGGTTTTCACAAACAAATTTATAATTTTTAACTATAGTGCTGCAAGCGTACTTGAGAAGGCAGTCGATGAACAACGACACTGATGTCAGCATGTTAGCCTGCTTCCTGGTCTACCATTCTATCCCCAGCCTCAAGAACATGGTGGCGTCTGACCTGGAAGGTACGATCACACTCAAACAGAAGCTAACCACTGGTCTGTTGAGAAAACGGGGTTCTTCTTGTTGAATGATTTAAAGGAAAATAAGCGCCCTCATGCCATTCCAAACCGGTGTGACTTTCTTAGTTCGGAGAAACCCAAAATGAAGCTCTAAAGGCACCATAAAAAATATTCCACTTAAATTTCAGTCTCTTCCTCACACAAAGCTATTACATGGCTTCAGAAGTCTTGAAATATAGTGCAAGAGTTGTATGGACTACACTTAAGGCCCTGATATACTTAAAGCGAACTGTGTGAGTAATTTCAAACAAAATCAGGCCAAAACAAAGCTTGTTGGAATTATTTTAGGAGTATTGAAAACCGCTTCCCAAAGAAAAACTGGCTTGTAAAACCACTTCAAAACTACATTGTTTCGGAGATTAAAATAAGTGTGCCTTCTTTGACATGGAAATCAGTTAGATGACAGTAAAAGATGAAAGCAACACTGACAGTCTTCTTTCATGTTTAATACTGTAAAGCTGCCTGATTTAAAGGTTACATGCCTTTTTAACCATATGGTATATTTTAAACCATATTTGATATTGTCAGCAGAAGTGGACATAACATGCATAAAATCATTTATCAGGGCTTTTGTGAAACCTAAAGATCATATACTTCAGTGGCTTTTGTATATCCGCTATGGTAGTTTGATAGAGCCCAGTGCAAGGGTGGGAAGGTGTCCTAACTTTTTTTTGCCCCATAGCCCTTTTTTATATGTTTTCTCTAATCTTGTAGCACAGATTTAAAAAAAATAAAATAAAAAATTGTGTATACTACATCGGAAGCAATTTATTTAACCCCTATCTTTCCAGTGGTGAATTTCCCTTTTAAAGCAATCTGTAGTATAAAGTGCTATATAAACATAACATGACTTGACTGGAGTTCCAAATTGCAGAGCTGGTGCAATCATATCCACATCGCAATGATCAGATGCTTGCTTAACTGCTGTTTTCTCACAACTGTCATTTTTTGCTGCATGTGTATTTTGTTGAGAGGAGAGCATGCAGAACAAGTTTCTAAAAGTTAACAAGTTAAGCTAAAATGTTTCTTAAAAGTGCACCATTGTTCAGGTATTTCAAACTTCTTTTTAGCCCCTATGTGAAGAATAAAAAAATAACTTTGCTGTGAAAAAATCTGAGCCTTTGTGCATTTTTGGAGTACAACCCCTCCACAGAAGAAAAAAAAAGTCATGGTTTCGGCATGACACGGGCAAGAATAAATAGTGAAAAAATTTGAACTTTTAGGTCAGTTATTCCTTGAAGTACTGGATATCTGATCAGTATGTTCTGAAATGTTCCACTGATCCATAGTTAGCCTTTCTTGAACTTTATCTCCTAACATTATCGTTCGGATCTCTCTGTACAGGATGTTCCTGTTTCCCAGAGTTGCTGCTCAAGAGCAGTCAGTTGGGTGTTCCTGTACGTGCTCTGCTGCGTTTGAGTCCTCTGCTCCTTCAGAAACATGATTCTGGAGTTTAACCCACCAATTCCTGGAAGTCAGCCAACCTTCTTCTTAACCAGGAACCGCAGGGTCATGGTTGCCTTGTCCACGCAAGCCACAGGAACTCGCTACAACACCTTGCAGCAACTAAGGTGGTTTATTATGTGGACATTTTTATCACATGATAGTGTCTTTGAAGTGCTGGAGAAACAGATTTCTTCATCCATATTTTGACATGTACATAGTTTGTAATAATATTTGTACCTATGATAATTCAGTCAATAAATATGACTTGAAGAAATGGTTTTCATAAAGTATGCCTGGCTTTTATTAAATAAAAGAAACTTGTTCTGCTCTGGTTTTGTCAGTTTTGCGGGGGATTTTGTTGCCAGAGTGAACATTAATATTAAGGGGTTTTCACACATGTAACATCTACTAAATTGCAGGATCCGTCATTGATAGTCTTTATATTGTCACTGCTCATTTTTGTAAGATTTAACTCTGTCATCTGCTTAGAAATCATTAATTCTCATAAAAAAGAATGACTTCCAGTCACTTCTTTGGTGCAAATCATTGTACATGTGAATGCCCCTTTACTATTGCTCATATTTAGGTTTAGGGGTTTAAGTCACTACACATAAGTATTAACTTTGCCACAATAACTGCACCAGGACATGAATGATTCCTCAAATCATGCATCTTGTTGAAAAGAGGTGTGCTGTTACCTTCACTGTTGTTATTGTTAACGAAAACTGAGAGAGAAAATTGAAATAATGCTGAAATAAGATAAAATGTAAATATTAAGAATATAGAATTTTTTATTTTTATTTTTTTACAAGATTTGATTTTAGTGAAGTGTTGCTTTGGCAGCTAACTGAAATAAAATTCAGTTTCGGTTGAATTACTAAAATGACTAAAACTGTTATTTATAAAGATATAAATACATAATACATTTTTTTTTTTTTAACGGATGGACAGCACAACTCAAATAAGTACTAAAATTCAAATGATTTTTTTAAATATAATAATTGGTTAACTTATAACTTTATTTTTTATTTAGAATATTGGTTACTTTACTAATTGATTATTATAGCCTTATTATTTTCACCTGGTGTATGATATACAGTTTAAAAAAAACAAACAAATCCCATAGACTCCTACAGAGGGATCCCGAGTCATATCTAGAGATCGGAGTCTTCAGGCAATTAGGCCAGTAAACAACCACCCAGTGCACACAAGCGTCATGGTGGCAGGTTTTGCATGGGCATCCACCTTTCATATTTCCATCAGGAAATGTAAAATCTTGTTTGCTATGGGCTTGTCTTCCACACTGCTCTTCTGTCTTTCGCTTTATTTACTGTGGCTCAGCAAAAGTTTCACATGAGCATTCCTGTATAAATGAAAACCACCCCACTGCCAGGAACACATCACCACACACCCTCTCACATTCCACACTGTTTGAATAGCCACGTTGCTGTTTAAAATAGCTCCGGCTGTCTTGTGCTTTGAATACTGCTTTCAGTTACTGTGTGACTCTTTTACTGAACTAAATCACACTGAAGTGAAAGTTTTGACGTCATGTGAATTCAGAAGAGTTCTGTAAAAGCCATAAGGATATGAGACCATTTTAGGTTCACATGTTCGAAGGGTAAAATGATCATTGATTTCATTTTGTCTTAAAGTGTTTCTTCAGCAAAACACAAATGGAGAAAATCGGCCTCTTTTCTAACAGTATACAGTTTTAGGGACCGCCAAGATCTAAAAAGACTTGGAAAAAAGCACCAGCAAATTAGTCCTCATGACTTGTGCGTTAGTTTTCAAATCTTCTGAAGTCGTATGATGTTTTGTGTTATTAGATATTCACTGAAAATCTTCCCCTTCACTGCAGCGCTTAAATCTCATTTGTGCTTGTACGTCATGCATTTCTATAGGGTTTGACGTCAAATGGCGTTCGTTTTCATGCAGTTAAAATAATTGAATTTGGCTATAAATGTACTCATGCTCAGGCCATTCAAGATGTAGATGAGTTTGTTTCTTCATCAGATTTGGAGAAATGTAGCATTGCATCACTTGCTCACAAGTGGATCCTCTGCAGTGAATGGGTGCCGTCAGAATGAGATGATAAAAACATCACAATAATCCACAAGTAATCCACACCACTCCAGTCCATCAATTAACATCTTGTAAAGGGAAAAGCTGCATTTTTGTAAGAAACTAATCCATCCTTAAGACGCTTTTCTGTGGAGTTCTTTGTCTATACTTTTAGTTTCTCCAAAAAGTCGTCTTGTCTGAATCAGCGGAGAAATATGCACAGATCAAGCACCGTTTACAAGTGGAAATGGTTCAAAACAGTCGTAAACAAATATGTGTGTGGATTTTGATGTGAGAGACAACAGGGGATGGAATTTTTCACTGGATAGAGCAAATCATGGGTTATGGTCTTGTATTTTGGCCAAAAGCAACGGGTTTAAAGATGGACTGGAGTGGTGGTGGATTATTGTGATGTTTTTATCAGGACTCTCATTCTGACGGCACCCATCACTGCAGAGGATCCATTGGTAAGCAAGTGTAATGTTACATTTCTCCAAATCTGATGAAGAAACAAACTCATCTACATCTTGAATGGCCTAAATTCTTTATCCTTTAAAGGAACACTCCACTATTTTTGAAAATAGGCTCATTTTCCAACTCCCCTAGAGTTAAACAGTTGAGTTTTACCGTTTTCGAATCCATTCATCCGATCTCCGGGTCTAGCGGTAGCACATTTAGCTTAGCTTAGCATAGATCATTAAATCTGATTAAACCGTTAGCATCTCGCTCAAAAATGAACAAATAGTTTCTATATTCTTCCTATTTAAAACTTGACACTTCTGTATTTACATCGTGTACTAAGACAGACGGAAAAAGAAAAGTTGCGATTTTCTAGGCCGATATGGCTAGGAACTATACTCTCATTCCGGCGTAATAATCAAGGAACTTTGCTGCTGAAAATAGTCATAAAAAATTATATAATAAATATTTTTTTCCCCAGCACGCTCCCTGTGCAAGCAGGTGGTCACGTTGGTTATGTTGACGGAAGTGTGTAATATCATTGCGCCTGCTGCACCCATGGTACGGCAGCAAAGTTCCTTGATTATTACGCCGGAATGAGAGTATAGTTCCTAGCCATATCGGCCTAGAAAATCACAACTTTTCATTTTCCGTCGGTCTTCATACACGATGTAACTACAGAAGAGTAAACTCAACTGTTTAACTCTAGGGGAGTTGGAAAAGTAGCCTATTTTCAAAAATAGTGGAGTGTTCCTTTAAAAGTTCAACTAATGTTCCATATAGTCTCTCATTATTTAGTCTGGATGCATAATAATGCTAAAATAATCTGCTTATAATAGTTTGAGATGGAATATATTATCATGCCATGTCAACTATCCAACTGTAGTTGACTAACCAATGTTGTGTTCTGTGACAGGTCACCAAACCTCATTATTCGTTAGGCCCAATGCATGGTTCCTGGAATTATTAAAAAGATTGTTTTATCCAGGGAACTGAAGTCACGTTTGTCCAGGAGTTAACTGGGACTCTCATACATGAATGTAACTTGCCAAGTTGGAGTATGTAAAAGTGTGAATGAGATTTGAGAGCTACAACAAAGGGGGAAGTAACTTCCATTGTGAACTTTCTGTGCCATTATTGGCAACAAAAAATAATGGTTTCAAACGGTCTACCAAACCCACACCATTGGTTGAGCCTGTGTTGCTGTGTCGGACCACTCAAAACACAAAGATTGGAAATCCATTTGGTGGCACAGAAATGACACACTGCAGCCCCATTAGTTAGTGTGGAGTGCACCACTTGGACGTAAAGCATATTCAGAGTTTCGTACCCTCTCTTAGCTTCTCTATGGTACTTCCTGTGTGGTTGGGAGTATCGTAAAGGGTGACTGGGCATCAGTATGCCAGTGACATGTTCAGGAAACCCATGCTATGTGATTCTGCCAGTGCTCTTTGATCAGATAAACTCTTGTGTGTGTGGTGAGTACTTGAACGCTTCATTTCTGCTCAGTTGAAACACTGGAATTGCTTGAATGAGCTCAGTTAGAGTTAAATGTCGTCCCAGAAGGCTGTGCATCCTTGGCGAGGCCACACATAAAGTCTAGATGAAGGAAATCTGCCCTGAAATAACCGCTGCTCTGGACATTCCTGAACAGAGATGCCTGTGATTACTGAACCTTCAATCAAGAGAGCTGTACCGAATCTGGAGAACACCAAACATTTGAAACTCATTTATGAGGCTTGTAAGATTCAGTTGATTTGAAAGGGTAATATGAAGCTTATTTAAAGAGTTTTCTGTCATTCTCTTCATGTGCCTTTCAGGAAGGAAGGCAAACTTTGAGACCAGACGTGGGATGTTTGGAATGTGAAAAATGATGTTGTGAAACCTTGTGGCAGAAAGGCTTTGGGAATGTTTTTGTGCTTCGAAAACAGTTTGAAGTTCCACATATTTGTGTCTTTGTGCATGCAGCTTTTTTGGCAAGCCCTCACTGACAATGAAGCATGCTGTCTGTGTTTAAACGTGATCGGATATCCCCCTGGTCTGCAGGCCCACGTCTATATTTGGCATGATTAGTCATGTCAGAATAAAGGGAAGCTTTAGGACTTCCCTTTGTTCTGCTGTGACGTCACAATGCACTCAAATGTACAATGTGAGAAAGTGTTCTTTTATGTACTGAGAGCATATGCATGTAGTGTTATATCAAACCGGATGGTTTTAATTCCTCATTGTGACTTTGAAACTGACAATCATTTAAAGCATGCAAGAACAGGTTTTCAGACAGCATCATGTTTTAAATTCTCACACACGCCCAAATTTCCCCAACGCTTTACAATGCTGCCATGAAAAAACTGGGTCTGGGTAGTTGACTAACATGGATTTTGACTTACATTTTAGGTTAAAACTTAAGGAAAATTGAGCCTTTAAGAGAAAACTCCTGCTGCCATTTAATGAATTTGTGAAGTTCCATAATTAAGTCATAATTCATACACAATAATCAATCAGCTTATAATAGTTTTAAATGGAACATATTATCATGTCATGTCACCCACCCACCTGTAGTTGACTTAACCAATGCGGTGTGCATTTCCTTGTATTTTTGAAAGTCTAAAAGTTTTATGCCAGTTCACCAAACCTCACCCATAAGATTTTTTTTTCCTGGCACACATCACAATGAGCTCATTGTGCCCAATGCATCATGGAGCTATAAAACATATTGTTTTACCCAGGACACTGAAGTCACCGTTGTCAAGGCGTGAACTGAGACTCTATTCATTCACAAGCTACAGGGAGATTTTGAATCGTTGCGGCAAACTGTGTCGGGTGAAGTGGGCGTCACCAAGAGCGCTCAAGAGAAAGTCTGTGTGTGGACCTGTGACTCTACATGAATGACTCAAGTGAAGAAACACGCGTGAAACCACTATTTCAAAGGAAAAAGAAGAGGAAGAAGGGACATCTTGAACATTCGCAGTGGAACTTGAGTGCGCAAAGTCTCTCCAAAGTCACTTGGTAACTTTTGCGCACCAGTGCAGCTCCATTCTCAAGCAGTTTTGGGGGGTAAGTGCTCATTAAACTCACTAATGCACTCTCTTAAGTACTGAGTATTTACAGAGGGGGAAAAAAATCTCATGATAAGCATGTTTTTGCTAATTTCTTTTGCATTTTATATGTATAACTTTAAACTTTTACGGTTAGATGCACTCTAGTATAAAAATGAGTCAGAATTTGAGTGTGTACTGGTGCGTTCCTCCCACCTCCAAGGCTGCAGATCTTCTAAAGCACTGTCAGATCAATACGCTTCGCATTATTATTATTTTTTTTTAATCGATGCTCACATAATACGCATTATTTTATACGGCCATTCGCGATGAATTGTTGCAGGCTTTCTTACATAAGATGCATTGAGTTATTCGGGTCATTTTATTCTCATTGGGCGCTCGGTGCAGATAAGAGGAAGCCTGCGGTGCAAGCATGAGATAGTGTTTCTGACTTCCTGTTCCTCTTCAGAAAAAGATACTTTATTGGAATAGCTATGCATGGTTCCATATGGCAAGCCTACAAATATGCTGTTTTCGCGTGGGATGACGAGTCTAGAATAATGTAAACGTCTCTAAATTTCACCTGTAGCTGAGTCCCTGTATAAAAAAACTATTTCTTATCCAGCTGCGCAGCGTTTGACCCGTTACGCGAGGCCCGGTCTGTGGTTTATGGAAGGCCATAAGGGCCAAAAACACGTGAATTTTAACGCGTCAACAACGCGTATTTCACGCGTAAACAACACGTATTTAACGTTAAAATTCACGTGTTTTTGGCCCTTATGGCCTTCCATAGTAGTTAGTTACTGTGTCGAGTCACGTAGTTAGTAGTTCCAGCTACGTCACAGTGAGGGGGCGTGGCCCGCGGCTGTCAGTGTCAACCAACGCGACGCCTCGTCCAAGCGTTTGTTTCTGGGTAGAAAAGCACGCGTGTGTTGGCTCAAACTTGGCTGTGTGTCAACCCGTGTGCTGGCTTCCTAGATAACGAGCTAGGGTGCACACAGCCGATTTCTGCCTGGTAGAAGTTTGTGGGTGACTTTTGTTGCCTCCATGAATATATGTCTTTATAACCACATTAAAAGCCCAGTCACTGAACTTGAAATCAAAATGTGAGCTTTATTAGTGTGAGAAAGCGCTACAATCCCGCACGGTTAAAGCTGGTTCCCTCTTATTCTTGTCGTGTTTAACCATCTTATGGAACTTCCTCTCATCGCCCATTCATGTGGTTTAGTAGCCGCGACCCGCGCCTGTACCATATACACCGAGCAATCTGTGAACACAGGTGATTTCCAGTGCCCTCACTATAGGGTTGGGCGATACCCCTCATTTTGTTTTCGATACGATGCCGATACTTTCAAAGGCCAGTATCTTCGATATCGATACCGATACGATACTTCTAAACTGAACTTTTAAATTATGAAATTAGAACATTATTTCATTACTAGAGTAAAATGGGTAATGAAAACCACTTAACTTTGTTTAAAATGCATTTTAACCGGTTTAATCCCACATTTTTCCCAGACATGAAAATATCCAAATGATGTGTCAGTAGTAACCCTTTGAAAGTAATCAAAAATTTTTTTTTTTGGAAAAGTGTGTGAAAATTTGTATTTTATGGTCAGTCACAATTGTAACCGGTGGGATAATGTGTATACTGAATTAACATATTTCTGCAGTCTTAAAAATTGTTATATATCTTAGCCCAGCTATTTTAAACTGTTTGATCACATTCTAGGGTTACTATTATGCATAAAAAAACCTTATACAACATTGAAAGGAATAATGAGATCAAATACAAAAAATACAACCATCAACGTATTTCAAAATTGTTACTTTTTTTGTAAAATATAACATCACATTATTATATTAGTGCTACAAGTATTACAACATCAATATTGTAAATTTTTTTGTAACATTAGAATTTTTAATTTAGTGCAATATTAATCTTTCAACGTTCCATTGAAAATAATGTAATGCACAAACATGTAGGCTTATGTTAAACTATGTAAAATTTATGTTTTTTTCTGGCCACTGAATAAGAGTCGTTCAGGGCTGCCGTCCCAAAAACTTTAATGCGTTCTTAGATAACTTTTGGGGAAACGCGGGCCTGTTGAACGCTCTCTGTGATTGGTTCTGTCTTGCAACATTTGCGCGTTCAGATGAGCAGGAAAATAATTCTATCCTACACAATTACTCGCTAACAAAGGTTATTCGTCCAATTCAATGCATATTGTACGCATTATTATTATTATTTTTGTTAAATAAACAAAACCACTGGTAAATAAAACGCACATTAGTATCGATATTTTTGTTGAGTATCGATACTTTCGATACTCGAATCAGTATCGATATATCGATAATGGATCGATCGCCACTCTACCTCACGACATAATTTAACAAATGTGAGCTACATCTATAAATCTAGATCATGAGTGAAACTTACAAAACATCTAAAATAGCCTTTAAATGGTTTTAAAATCCCTGATAGCACACGTAAATCACGGAGACGTCTATTTGACATTCGCAAGAGTTTTTTTTTAGTGTTTGCTCATCTGCAATACGTCTATAAGACGTTTCATATCAGATGTCAAACAGACGTTTAAGATGTTTAGAATGTATGTAAAACTGACATCTTAGAGACGTCTATCAGATGTTTGTAGACA
Organism: Sinocyclocheilus anophthalmus; assembly: GCA_018155175.1. NCBI lineage: Eukaryota > Metazoa > Chordata > Actinopteri > Cypriniformes > Cyprinidae > Sinocyclocheilus > Sinocyclocheilus anophthalmus. The sequence goes on from JADLZN010006037.1 coordinate 62,642, forward strand.
GCAGATGCTTTAGCGATCTTTAACAGACATCTAGCAGATGTAGGCTACTTGTTGTGCTATCTGGGATGGTCTCCCTGCCTGGTGAGCTTGATCGGCTAAAACCAGCACACCATCTTAGGATGGTTTCAACTACAGCACTCACAAAAAGCACTTATGACTTATTATTCTAGTTTTAGTAGTACCATGCAAATGAACATTCAGTGCCATGGTATACATCAGAATGCCAAACCATATACTATCACAGTAACATGGTACTGCCACAGTGCTTTTTTTGCTTTAAATGACTGTGCAATGACAATTTACAGTCTAGTTTTACCGTGTTCATGATCATTTACATATCTGAAGTGAAAGAAGGACTAGATATTGAACTGAAAGTAAGCACTCTAAGAAGTCGTCGTGTATTTTATGGTCACATTTGTACTGTGTCATTTTACACTGCCTCCACGTCTACTTTTAGTTAGGCAACTTTGGTTTCCAGTAAAACCTGTTACTGGTGGCCGTAGAGAGGCGGAAGCGGTAGCAATGAAACTTGCATTCATAAAAAAGTCTCGGTGTGTCTATTGTTCTGTTTCAGATGGATTTGAAATGAGTGTATGGGATCAGACACCGTTTGACAGTAAGTTTGGTGGTTCAGGGGATCCAGATCAAACCTCATATTTCAAAGTTTGATGCAATTCATCTTTGCCTCTGAGGTTGAGTATTCAAGAGGGAAACCTCTGAATCACTGGGCCCGATTTTTGTCTGATCAGTCAGATTAGAAATAGGAACCTAAAAAGGTTTGATGAATGCACGTCTCTGTAAAACTATGCACATCTGGTAGATGATATATTGGACGATAAGAAAACTAGACATGTGGCCCTTTTGCTGCTGCTGTGGTGTGAGCAGGATGAATGTTGAGGGCCTAGGTTTCCTAGGTTTCACTGCCATCTAGTGGACATTTCTCTCAACTAACTTGAGCTTCGTCTGAAGTAAAAGTAATTCATTTTCATAGTATTTACTGTCAAAGTAAATATAAAATATATTTTTTTGTAAAAATGCTTTTTATAAAACAGTACCTTTGTTTTAAGATCTATATATATAATAAAATAACAACTATGTAATCAAAATAATTAATATTTGTAATTATAAATATAGATTTTTTTGTAAAATTTTAAAGATTTTTGTGGTTTCTTTGATGTTCTCTGGAATATAATTTTACCATTTTTTTATTTTTTGGGAGTACATTTTATGGTATTTTGAATATAAAAACCAAAGACAAACACAATACAGTCAATTGTAGTTGAATACATTATCGGGTCAAACACAGTTATTTTTTTAAATTAAAGATCAGCATGAGTAGCACACCGCTGCTGTTTTCCTTCTCTTCATAAAGCGTTCATTCATTCAGTCCAACAGTGTCATTTTTACACTAGTAAACCTACTCTGTCATGCCCTCCCATTCAACAGCCAGCAAACCTGCATGTGAAACCGGTATCAATCATCGCGCTGCTCTGAAAGCTCTGCAGGATTAAATACAGCGGTCATATGAGCTCACTCAAATGATTATTGATCGTCTTTAGAACTCCTCTGTAGCGGAGAGAGCCTATTGTGTTTGACACGTCACTCTCAGGGTTTGATGGGACGCTCTGGAGTATCCGTGTCCCTGGAGGAGTGTGTAACAGGAGAGTATTGATCAGAGGTTTTGTGTGGGTTGCAGTGAGAATGAATCCAGAGTTTGTTCTCACAGGGTCGGCGGATAAGAGGCGCAGCTGCATGCAGGACAGGAGGGGACGTGTCTTTAATGTGACCCAGCCGTCTTTACTGACACTTATTGATTGTGCATTTGTTTTCAGTTTGTTATAGACATTCCTGCATGCAGAATGCACTGGCATTAGTGTGTAGGAAGCTTGCAGTCTCTCACGGGCCAGAGGAACAGTAAAATCCTCTTCAGCCTGTTTTGTGATGCAAATGATATTCAGTTCCTGTTGATGTAATTGACGCTGCTTGTTTTAGTCAGTAGAAGTGTCCCCACAAACTGTTCCAGTTTCATTTTACAAACTTTTAAAACCATTTGCCAGGTAAACTGCGAGAGGTAGGAGTTGAGAGCAGATGCATTTGATAGCAGATGAACACCTGAAAGTGTGAAATGGCACTGAAGGGCCTGAAACTGTGGATGTTTTGAAGATCATGTTAGTGTGATTTACTAAAGTGTTACAATCGTAATCTCGTATCCCATGTTTACTACAGGTGAACAGGGTAACATTTTAAAGGGATAGTTCACCCAAAAAAAAAGATATTTTGAAGATTGTTGTTAACCAAACAGTGAGGCGCATTGACTCCATTAGATTTTGTCCCATACTATGAAAGTCAATGGCGACCGGCAACTGTTTGGTTAACAATATTCTTCAAAATGTCTTCTTTTGTGTTCAACGGAAGAAAGAAATACATACAAGTTTGGAACAACATGAGGGTGAGTAAATGATGACAGAATTTTCTGGGTGAACTATGCCTTTAACTACTATACAACTAAAAACCTAAAAGTCACCCAGTTGATTAATCACAATACATTAAGGCAATTGTTTTGTTGACAGTTGTTGAAGGTTAGGGATAAATATGCAAAGATCTTATTAAATATGCACTAATTTGCATATATTTCCAGAACAGAAATATGAACATTGGATAAATTCATTATTTCAATGTGTTGACAAAAAAAAAACATATATTATATTATGATTTTAGTAAAAATAGTATAAATCAGGTGGAGGATATAGAATAAAACCCACTCTGTAAAAAACCTGCGAATATAGATTTGGTGTACGCATTGCTGCAGATTGGGAAAAACATAATTTTGAGAAAATTGCCTTTTAAAGATGCATTGTAATTGAAATGTACATATGCAAATATATATATAGATGAAGTGTGATAAAATAAATACTAAAGTATATGTTTTGGATGTGTTCTTTCCACTAGTCTGAAAGCAAATGACAGAAGCAAAAAAGCCCAACATATCAATATTGACTAAAACATTGAAGTTTCTCAGACTCCTTTGCTTAATATGCAGAGAAATGTGTAAGTAAACCACTGGTAGGTTACAAAGTATTTTAATAGCACTCGACGAAAAAAACGAAATAGGATTGGTTTGTGGATTATTGCAGAAAATAAGCTCCGTTACGAACAGAAATGTATGATTCTTTCATGTTTTCATCACGATAATCTTCAGAAATAAACACTTGAATTGCAAAGCCTAAATACAATCACCAGAACTACAAAGCTAAAAGCGACTAGCGAGTAGATTAGAGTTTATCTGTTCGGTGTGATGAGGTTTAATGTCCGACAACCTCTGTAGTCCCATTTAGCTACTTTTGCACCTTTCACCTCAAGCTTAAAAATCACAAGTGGGGTTTTACTGATATATTTTATGTTTTAAAATAAAATGTGAAAATATCTTGTGCTTGACCTTATTTCAGGTATTTAACCAAAAACCTCGACTTTGAGCCATTAGTGATCATTGGTGCCACTAGTGGTGCTGATTTTTTTCTTCTCACCCTTGAGTTGTCTTACAATGATCTGATTTTAGGTGACTTTCAGTGTCTTGACAGAAAGACCGTGTTAAATCTAAGATAAAACTAGCAGCTTGTGACTCACAGATTCTGCATTTCCTCCCAGATGTCTGCAGGATCCGGACTAATGATGGATCTGATTCACTTCCATTCTTCCGTCTCCTCCTCCCTCAGTTTGTTTGTTTTCCGTCTCTCTGCTGCCCAGCACAGGAAGTTCAGTAGTTATAGATCAGAAAACATGATGGGAATCAAGCATTAAGTGACTATGACTCGCTTCCTGACTGACCAAGTCTTTTCCTGTGTGCCGTCATACCATGAGTGTTTTAGAAAGTAACATTTTTTGGCCTTCTTGTCTTTACTGTGACAGAGGATTGGGATCTGGACTAAGGACTAAGCCACATATTGTAGCGCTGCCTCTGAGATCTTTTAACTTTTGTTTTTAAGGTCTTTTCCTCACTTTTAAGAGAGTAAATCATCTTAAACAAATAGTGCAAATCAACACAGTCTCGTGACAACTTGTGAAAAATGAAAATTAGATATAGTTGGATCATACAAAAAGGTTTGCTAACGTTCCCATTAAGTTATGAAAACATTATGTTCTCATTATGTGAAATATTTTTAAAAGATTGTTTTTGTTATGTGAACGTTAAGGGAACATTCCATTTTGGAACATTATGGAAACGTTACTTTTGAATGTTCTCCAGAGGCGGACTTACCCATTAGGCAAATGTAGGACCCCCAAAAGCCAAGGGCCCCCTAAAATGCTTTTCATATACGAGATGTGCATTAAGCGCTAACATGAGAATGGTTGCTTTTTACAGTGTTTATCACCACGACAACCGTCTGTGTTCGAGTTGAACACACTTCTCGTGTATCCTGCTTGTAGCAAATGAAAATATCATGTATCTTAAACTGTAATAAAATATTGAGCAACAGTGCCATATTATATGTTTATGGTTTTAAATGCACTTACATTTAGAGAAGACCCAAGCTAGAGGGACGCCTACGCAGTTACTTGTTTGGTTGATATAATGCTTAGATGTGTAAATGTACAATTTCCATTTCATTATTTTTTCATTTTAATGTAAATTGTAGTTAAAATAACTGAAAAATAAGTGTATTTTAAAGTTTCGATTAGACCGCATTGGCACACGGATAAGCTGTAAATCCATCAGTGGACTTCCTCATCAATATGGCTATATTTCTCGTTCTCACTAATTCAAGGTTTTATATGATTGAATCTCTGAATGGAACCAACTGTCTTCAGAAAAGTTTCGGTGGCATTTTCATTTTATCTGATAAAGAATCGTTCATGAGCGGAGCTGCTTTGTTTACAGCCGTTACCGGGGAAACCGCTGTATTTCTGATGTTCCAAAAGTGCCTCCTGCTGGCAGAGAATGAATGTGCATTTTCAATAATCCCGTCTGCAGTTTTTGTTCAGAACAACATGAAAATCAACCCATGTAACGTTTTAAAGAATATCATAATCTATACTTCCGATCATCTCTTTCTTAAAAAATGGTTTAAAGGTTCGTGTGAGGTTTATCATTTATCAATTTATTTTGTTTTTGTGCAAGCTGTAAATCAATTGCTAATTCTTGGTCTACAGCATGAAAGAAAGCCATTATAAAATGTACATGAAAAATGTAGAAACATTGGACACAACTGTGGGGCACCATTGTGCAGCAGCAAGCATCACAACAAAAAATCAACCTCAAGGCTGGTCTAGGTAAATGTGTGCAAATGTATAGGGCCCCATTCTTATATTTTGCCTGGGGCCCCCAAATCACAAATCCGCCTGATTGTAAAAAAAAACCAACTAAAAAACTAAAAGTTCAGAAATAAAAACGGTGCATGAATGATGTATAGCTATTTTTGGTGCTAACAGTTTGATTTAAGGTCAGGTAACTCTGAGCAAACGTTCTATTAACATTACTGGAAGAACATTTATTCATAAGGTTTTTTTTTTATTATTGTTCCATACTATTTCCAACCCAGATTAATTGGAGACACATGCCGGTGGCGAAAATTCGGCAAAATGATATTATGTTGCTTCTTACATGTTTCGCAACACTTTCAAAATGAAATGTTCAATGAGTGGCGCTAAAAGCATGTTCTGTTATATATACGAAACAGATGAACTTGAATCTGGCAACATTTTATTACATTGGTTGTTGTACATGTGCGGTAGTTTGAACGGAAATGTCCAGTGAGTGGCACTAAAAGGTTAATGCTCTATTGTGTTTGAAAATAATGCACCACCTACACTAAATTGACCCTCAACCTAACCGATAATGTTGAGAAAAGCAAACATGAGATAAAAACGTGTAAAGGCGTACATATTTACATATTTAGCCATACAATTTGTGTGAAAATAATAAAAGTTGTTGGTGTTTTACTGCCAATAGTGGAAACTGCAGTGAATTGTATATATAGGTATGTTTTTGGAGTTTTGCGAAAATGTAGGTAGATGCATTTTTTCCTCAATGAGTCTATGTTGGTGATGTCACCATTAGGGCTGGGTATCATTCAAAACAAATTTGATATCGATACAGATACCTTGACTTCGATACCGGTTCCTGAACGATACTTTTTTTGATACCAATTTTATGAAATCCATTTTAACAAGATTACGTTACCTAAAAAAAATGTTGGTTGTATTTTTCAACTTGTTGAAGTTTTTACAGACTCAAAGACTGATCTCCTGAGCCACGGCACAAAGGAACAAAATGTAACCAACTCAATAAATCAGTGCAAATAGTTTTAAAGCAGTGTAAATTGTTTTCAGTTTCCACATCTTTTAGGCTCTATGTTTACACTAGTGCGTATTCTTTTTAAAACGCATAGCTTAGACAGAATAATCATTTCTGTTCATGTCCCACTGATTTACTGATGATCATTAGCTGCTTCCAGCGCTCTCAGTCTGTTTTCTCTTCAACAATCTCGTCTGATACGAGGAAGCTCTATTCACTGTCATATGTTAAATCAGATCTACTTGATCATACCCAACTGTCTCCAACGACGAGCGTGCATTACACTTCCGCGTTCAGTTCTGTGCATCAGAACCACATGGCAGTGCAATCAAAACACTACTCAGAATTTCTTAGCAACCACATAGCAACACCCATGCATTTTGCCTGCAAGTCATGCGCATCCAAATACCACCCACGATTTCTTCAGAAAATGAAATAACCTTGTTGTTTCATGTAATAGTCACTAATCTATTTCTCAAACAGAAACCAAATAGTTTAAAGTGCAGTTTGAAACTGCTTGTAGCACGTGACTCATCTGAAGGTCAGAATCACAGCCTCATTTATTCACAGTCACATAATCTTATAAAAACCATGATTGCATTTTTTGAAAAATCAGATTGCGTCATGTTCGAAGAGTCTGTCTGAACTGTGTACATTGCAAAAAATTATTTTCTTTATATATATATATATATATATCCAGTATATATATATATGCATTCAGTACAAATATCTAATATTTGATCAAACACAAAATATATTTCTTTATGTACGTAATTATGCATGAAATATTAATCATGAACATATATCTGGTATTAGTATCAGAAATTGATTTGGATATACAATAAATATTACAATACAAGCTTCTGTTACTATATTGCTCTATACTGTATTGACATTCAAACTTACCATGCAACGTCTCGGAAATAAAGCTTCACGTACCGTACATTGCCAGCGTTATTTCTCTGAATGATGTTATGATGCGTGTATTTTTTCTGTCCTGATTGAGCAACATCTATTTCAAACTCTTCAAGACCGTGTGAATTCTATGGTGTTTTACTGCCGTTTCAGTTTCCATGGGAGTAAACTGTTACGCATTTATGTTTAATTAATTATTAATTTAACCAATGTTTAAATCATTAACTGCTTCAAACTACATGCTGTTAACGAAATCATTGTTGAAACATTTGCAGTTAGGCTACTGTACAAACTAAAACAAATAAAACAAACATAATTACAACGGTAATACAGTTGAATTAAGGTATATTACGTATTCAAAGCATAAATCTTTATTCAGATTTCCAAATTAACATTTAATCATAAGGTTTTTTTTTTTAATTGTTCCGTACTATTTCCAACCCAGATTAATTGGAAACACATGCCTGTGGCGACAATTCGGCAAAATGATATTATGTTGCTTCTTACATGTTTCGCAACACTTTCAAAATGAAATGTCCAGGGAGTGGAGCAGAAAGTGTGCGTGTTCAGATTTATCTGAAACAGATGAATGTGAATCTGGCAACATTTTATTACATTGGTTGTTTGACATGTCGCGGTAGTTTGGAAATGAAATGTCCAGTGAGTGGCACTAAAAGGTTAATGCTCTATTGTGTTTGAAAATAATGCACCACCCAACTTAATTGAACCCTCACCAAACCGATAATGTGAGAAAAGCAAAGTTGGAACAAAACGTTGTGAAGCTCTTTTAGTGACCTTGTATTTCAGGAACCATCAACTTCAAAGCGCAAGTGCAGTGCTTTACCAGTGTGTACAAAGCAATCAAGTTTACTACATAGAAAAGGTGTACCGATTTACATATTAGCAGTACAATTTGTGGGAAAGAATAAAAGTGTTGGGTGTTATGCCTATATGGAAACTTCAGTGAATTGTATATATAGGTATGTTTTTGAAGTTTTGCGAAAATGTAGGTAGATGCACATTTTTCCTCAATGAGTCTTGTTGGTGATTGTCACCATTAGGGCTGGGTATCATAAAAAAAATTCGATATCGATACCGATTTACCTGATTCGATACCGGTCCTGAACGATACTTTTTGATACCAATGTATGACATCCATTTACAAGATTTACGGTACCTAAAAAAAAAGGTTGGTTTTATTTTTCCAATTGAGTTTTTCAGACTCAAAGACAGATCTCCTGAGCCACGGCACAAAGGAACAAAATGTAACCAACTCAATAAATCAGTGCAAATAGTTTTAAAGCAGTTGAAATTGTTTTCAGTTTCCACATCTTTTAGGCTCTACGTTTACACTAGTGCGTTTTCGTTTTAAAACGCATAGCTTAGACAGAATCATAATTTCGGTTCATTTCCCACTGATTTACTGGCTATGTCAGGTCGTTTCTCTTCCACAATCGTTGTTCTGACTCCGAGGAAGCTCATTCTCTGCTCATATGTTAAATCATATTACATGATCGATACTTATCGATACTAAACCCACCCTGTCTCCAATGACGAACGTCCATTACACTTCCGCGTTCAGTTCTGTACATCAGAAACTCAGAAAAACATTTCTACGGATGAAACATGAAACTAATAAACACACGATTACGACAGTATATGATTTGTATGTGATTTTTATGAGATTTTGCCTATTTTCATAATAATACAGGGTGTTTACATGAGAAATGCTAAGCAGGTGTAGCCATTAGCTTGATAAAAAAGGCTACAAATAACATATTTCAGCAACATTCAAACACTCAATGGTGGTTTAAAGTGAGTTTTGAGTAAAGGCGTCATATAAATCTTATACATTTTCTTATGTAGCATGATGCTACAGTTTGCATGAATGCTCATGCAACATTTTTGGTTGTGTAGCGTGTACGGAGATCTTTTCTGAAACGCAGTGGAAACGCCAGTATGGATGAGGATCGTTTTCATTTTAAAACGCCATTTTAAAATGAAAATGCACCAGTGAAAACATAGCCGTACATCTATAGGAGTTTGGACGCTTACAGACTACAGCCTCACGTTTGAGCGTCGCTGGTTGTTTTTCCTTGATGCCTCACCAGAGCCAATCATCAGCACTTGATTTAGGCACATCAAGAATGCTGCACGCGTATTGGCTCACTGACAATGACAAGATTAACCCCTTAGGTGTCGAAATTTGTTTCTGAACGACAAGACATTTTTTGATACTCGATGGTATTGAGGAAATTCGGTCATTGCCTAAAAAGTATTGAACTAGATACCCAACCCTAATCACCATCTCATACAGTTTATTACAGTGAGGCTGGGTTAGATCAAACGTGAACAAATGATGAGTGACAAATCATCCAACAGGTTTAATCAGGATGAGACTATTCGTACAAGACTACATATTTCAGCTCATTCAGGCCAGTTGGGGATATTGACTAATCTGGCAAAACTGAGTAGTTCTTCCTCAAAAGTGCCTTATAAGTTTATTGGAAACCCCTTTATTTATGGCATAAAACCAGCCAATCAGATTTGAGCTTGCCAGATCAAGAAAGTTATTCCCCCCCCCCCTGTTCAATATAAGACAGTCAGTGAATGGCCAGTAGGTGGTCTGAGGCTGAGACTAGGGTGAGATACTCTTAGATTCATGTCTTTGATTGATTATTAATAATTCCAGATTAAGCGATTCAGCGTGAGGTGATGTCTGTGATTAATGTCTACTGTAAACGTTCACCCTAAATGACTCTGGTCTGTCATACCTCTGTGATTATGTAAAAATGAAACAGAGAAGGTCTGATCATAGAGGGAGTGAAGAAGCTGTATCATAATGAGTCATTAGTACAGTACTCACTACTGCACAGCAGCTTTTCAAATGTGCGCGATCAAATAGACAGCTTGACTGGTATCACACTAGCCTTCTGATATACTTCTCTGATACCTTTCAAAATACAAAACTGAATTTGCCAAATAAATCCAACATGGTCAAAAAAGCTAGCAGATAAACAGTATAAGAGAAATAGCAATTATTTCAATAAGTATTGTTGCTAAATCTGCCTTTGGAAGTACATACATGGTACAAACATATAATAGTGAATTAAACTTTTTGTTATGATAAAAAATTGCATGTAAGGCGTTTTGCCAGTTTCTCATATATTTTCTAACATTTAATTTCAAATATACACAATTTTACCTTGATTTTTCCTCAAAAAAGGTCACGTCATTATTCCAACATTTTTAAAAAAACTAAGATTTTGATGGTATATATATATTGTCTTAGTATTAGAATATATCATTATATATATATTTTAATATATTATATCATAATAGATCTATCTATAAGATTACGGTATAGTCTCTCTATTCATATATATAGTTTATCCAAATCAAACCCCCAAGTATAAACTTTATAAAAATTAATGACAATGTTTTGGGTGAATGAACTTAAAAAACCTCATGCTTGTTATTATTTCTGATCAGTGATCGACTTTCACCAAGTTTTCACCTATGTACACTGTTTTTTTTTTAACATGACATTTAAGTGTAGGGTGCACGTCACATCTAGAGATCTGAATATCTCAGATACTTGGGCCAGGACTCTTGGGCCAGTAAACCACCACTGGGAACACCCTAGCAGCCACATGGCAGTGCAATCAAAACACTACTCAGAATTTCTTAGCAACCACATAGCAACACCCATGCATTTTGCCTGCAAGTCATGCGCATCCAAATACCACCCACGATTTCTTCAGAAAATGTAAAAGCCTTGTTGTTTCATGTAATAGTCACTAATCTATTTCTCAAACAGAAACCAAATAGTTTAAAGTGCAGTTTGAAACTGCTTGTAGCACGTGACTCATCTGAAGGTCAGAATCACAGCCTCATTTATTCAGTCACATAATTTTTATAAAAACCATGATTGCATTTTTTGAAAAATCAGATTGCGTCATGTTCGAAGAGTCTGTCTGAACTGTGTACATTGCAAAAATTTATTTTCTTATATATATATATATATGTAAGTGCATCTAAATAAATTAAAATGTCGTGGAAAAGTTATTTAATACTCATGTATTAAATAAATTCAATGCACACAGACTGAAGTAGTTTAACTCTTTGCGTTCTTTAAATGTGATGATTTTGGCTCACATTTAACCAAAAACCACCAATTCACTATCTCAAACAACTAGAATATGGTGACATGCCAAATCAGCTAATCAACTCAAAACACCTGCAAAGTTTCCTGAGCCTTCAAAATGGTCCCTCAGTTTGGTTCACTAGGCTACACAAACATAGGGAAGACTGCTGATCTGACAGTTGTCAGAAGACAATCATTGACACCCTTCACAAGGAGGGTAAGCCACAAACATTCATTGCCAAAGAAGCTGGCTGTTCACAGAGTGCTGTATCCAAGCATGTAAACAGAAAGTTGAGTGGAAGGAAAAAAGTGTGGAAGAAAAAGATGCACAACCAATCGAGAGAAACGCAGCCTTATGAGGATTGTCAAGCAAAAAATCGATTCAAGAATTTGAGTGAAAAATTCACAAGGAATGGACTGAGGCTGGGGTCAAGGCATCAAGAGCCACCACACACGACGTGTCAAGGAATTTGGCTACAGTATACCTCTTGTTAAGCCACTCCTGAACCAAAGACAACATCAGAGGCGTCTTACCTGGGCTAAGGAGAAGAAGAACTGGACTGTGCCCAGTGGTCCAAAGTCCTCTTTTAAGATAAAAGTAAATTTTGCATTTCATTTGGAAACCAAGGTCCCAGAGTCTGGAGGAAGGGTGGAGAAGCTCATAGCCAAGTTGCTTGAAGTCCAGAGTTAATTTTCCACAGTCTGTGATGATTTGGGGTGCAATGTCATCTGCTTGTGTTGGTCCATTGTGTTTTTTAAAAACCAACGTCACTGCACCCGTTTACCAATATATTTTGGAGCACTTTATGCTTCCTTCTTCTGACCAGCTTTTTGAAGATGCTGATATAATTTTCCATAAGGATTTGGCACCTGCCCACACTGCAAAAGCACCAAAAGTTGGTTAAATGGCCATGGTGTTACTGTGCTTGATTGGCTTGCAAACTCGCCTGACCTGAACCCCACAGTGAATTTATGGGGTATTGTCAAGAGGAAAATTGAGAAACAAGAGACCAAAAAATTCAGATGAACTGAAGGCCACTGTCAAAGAAACCTGGGCTTCCATACCAACTCAGCAGTGCTACAAACTGATCACCTCCATGCCACACATTATTGAGGCAGTAATTAAAGCAAAAGAGCCCCTACCAAGTATTGAGTACATACAGTAAATGAACATACTTTCCAGAAGGCCAACAATTCACTAAAAAATTTTTGTTTATTGGTCTTATGAAGTCTTCTAATTTGTTGAGATAGTGAATTGGTGGGTTTTTGTAAAATGTGAGCCAAAATCATCACAATTAAAAGAACCAAAGACTTAAACTACTTCAGTCTGTGTGCATTGAATTGATTTAATACACAAGTTTCACAATTGAGTTGAATTACGGAAATAAATGAACTTTTCCACAACATAATTTATTGAGATGCACCTGTATATATTTTGCATTCTATTACAAATATCTCAATATTGTGATCCAACACAAAATATATTTCTTTATATATGTATTTATGCAGAACATGAACATATATCTGGTATTAGTATCAGAAATTGGTTTGAATATACAATAAATATTACAATACAAGCCTCTGTTACTATATTGCTCTATACTGTATTGACATTCAAACTTACCATGCAACGTCTCGGAAATAAAGCTTCACGTACCGTACATTGCCAGCGTTATTTCTCTGAATGATGTTATGATGTGTGTATTTTTTCTGTCCTGATTGAGCAACATCTATTTCAAACTACTCAAGACCGTTGTGAATTCTATGGCGTTTACTGCCGTTTCAGTATTACCAATTAGGAGTAAAATGTTACGCATGTATGTTTAATTAATTATTAATTTAACCAATGTTTAAATCATTAACTGCTTCAAACTACATGCTGTTAACGAAATCATTGTTGAAACATTTGCAGTTAGACTACTGTACAAACTAAAACAATAAAACAACATAATTACAAACGGTGAATACAGGTCGAATTAAGGTATATACGTATTCAAAGCATAAATCTTTATTTAGATTTCCAAATGAGCACCTTGTCATTTGTAAGATATATGGTGAGGATCTCGCTTGTCTGATGTTCATCATGTTCATCTGATCTTCGCTACTGTAATGAATATGATACTTAACTTTTTAATATGCAGGGGAAATTCCCGACGTTAAACAAATAACCAAATTGACATGCATAGGATGTTTGCGTTGTAAGAATGTACAGCGATACTGACTCGTTAGGTGATGTTTTCTCATTAAAATCGTACGATTTTCAGATTTTTTCCCCGATTCCTATTAATTCAATATAATGTATAGGAATACTAGGGAATACCAATATGGCGGCGGGGGGCTTAACTTTTATGACATCATGAGAAATCCAGTTCTCTATTATAGATCAGTCATTGTTCCCCTTCCTTTTTAAACATTTTAAAGATTGGAGATTTGGAACGTTCCAAGAGCATTCAGAAATAAAGTTTTCAGAACGTTAGCAAAATGTTCTTAGAAGAACATATTTTTATCATCTAGGATTTTCCTTCCCAAGTTAATGTATCTTGATGTAAGTGTGTTTAGATGTGTGTAAGTCAAAAATACTGCTTGCTATCAAATTAGACTGAAGATCTGCTCAAGTTGGAGATCACTGAACTGATGTTGCATTATTGTCATGGGCTGGTTTCTGTCGGCTTACTTTAATGCAGTCTCTCTCTCCCACACACACTCTCTGATGTCTGTCAGGGGTCAGTATGTGTCTCCTCAGAGCTCCGGCCCCTCACTGCCCTCCCATGCAGTGCTGTGGGATCTTGACCAGTCATCTGTGCAGTTATGAGAGGCATGTGGTGGAGAGGAAGCATGTGGTTTGTGAGTCAGCGCCTCATGAATCGTTCCGTTGGCCTTTGGCTCTCTTTAGCTCTTTGAGTCATCTAGATCCCTGTGGTCCTGTGAGATGGGCGTGTGTGTGAGGGGGAGGAAAACTTGCGTTCCTCTATTTCTGGTCCATTTGTTTTTCTGTTGTATTGTTCAGTGCTGTGAGTGCGACTGTCAAGAGAAGCAGTGAATGGTAAGTCAATATCTAATCAATACTTACAGCATGGCATCAGGATGGACAGCCTTATGACACGCAGCTGCGAAGGAATGTTTCTAATTAATCTATTTGGTCTTGTCTTCTGATTTGCTGTGTTTAAAAAATATATTTATATCACATCATAGTTGTGTAACCGAAATCGAGATATTTCTCTGTGATAGTAGCACTGGGTTGGCACTTTACCAAACCTTAAACAAATTTGCAAAGCGTTTGTTGTAAATTGTGTCTCAAGGTCTGTGGTGCGTTGACATATTACAACACATGACATCAGTAACGCTTTGATATTGGCCCTGTGCGTCACTTTGCTAGTTTAAGGCGATGCATCTGTTTGCGCTATGATTGTGGTGATTCATTAGCTACAGTCTGAATGGTGCAGACGTACTGGAAGCTTTTCATATTGTTCCACTCATATGGCAGACAGCCATCAGACCTTCTGTTTATTTGTCTTGAATAATTCAAAGTTTTGTTTTATGTTCTTTGTGCGCAGATCCTGTAAATAGACTGCATGTGTATTTGAAGCTATAAACAACTGATCTTCTAGTATATGTCATGTATTTACTGCTATATGTCTATGCAGTTAGTAGGTCAGCAAAATTAACATTTTGATGCATTTATTTTTTTACTTAAAATTAATATAGAATATATTCATTGCCCAATTTTTCTCAAAATTATGTATTTTGTGAGTGTTACTGTCCTGTGCAATTAAAGACACCAGTGGAAATTTGAGCTAACTACAACTACAACAAAAAATGTTGTTACTTGAAATAAAATGAAATTTAACTGAAATGAAATAAAATATAAAATAACTAAAAACTTAAACTTAGTTATTTCAGTGGTTAGTTTAACTTTAAGTACTACTGAAATGCCTAAACATTTAAATAAACTACAATATATTATATATATAAAAAGTATTGAAACTCTAAAATTAAAGGAAATAAATAAAAAATATGATAATGAATTCTAATCAAAATATCACCCCCCAAAAACATAAATAAATATCAGTGATACTAAAATAACGCCATCTTTTCAATGGATGTGTCTTGATAAGTTGATGATGAACATCTGGGACACAACCACACACCCACACACATTACCACATATCTTATATATATATTCTATACATCATAAATACACACACACCACACACACACACACACCACATATACAGGTGATCTCAATAAAAGAGAATGGTGGAAAAAGTTCCTTTATTTCAGTAATTCAACTGAAATTGTGAAACTAGTGTATTATATAAATTCAGTGCACACAGACTGAAGTAGTTTTTAGTCTTTGGTTCTTTTAATTGTGATGTTTTGGCTCACATTTAACAAAAACCCCCAATGCACTATCTCAACAACTTAGAATATGGTGACATGCCAATCGGCTAATCAACTCAAAACACCTGGCAAAGGTTTCCTGAGCCTTCAAATGGTCTCTCAGTTTGGTTCACTAGGCTACACAATCATGGGGAAGACTGCTGATCTGACAGTTGTTCAGAAGACAATCATTGACACCCTCCACAAGGAGGGTAAGCCACAGAAGTTCATTGCCAAATAAGCTGGTTGTTCACAGAGTGCTGTATTCAAGCATTTTAACAGAAAGTTGAGTGGAAGGAAAGGTGTGGAAGAAAAAGATGCACAACCAACCGAGAAAACGGTTGCCTTATGAGGATTGTCAAGCAAAATGTATTTAAGAATTTGAGTGAACTTCACAAGGAGTTGGACTGAGGCTGGGGTCAAGGCATCAGAGCCATGACACACACAGAAGTTAAGGAATTTGGCACATAGTCGTATTCCTCTTGTAAGCCACTGAACCACATACACGTTTACAAAGAAATTTTGGAGCACTTCATGCTTCCTTCACAGCTTTTTGAAGATGCTGATTTCATTTTCCAGCAGGATTGGGCACCTGCCCACACTACCAAAAGCACCAAAAGCTGGTTCAATGACCTTGGTGTTACTGTGCTTGATTGGCCTGAAAACTCACCTAACCTGAACCCCATAGAGAATCTATGGGGTATTGCAAGAGGCAAATGAGAAAGAGAGGAGACCAAAAAATGCAGATGAGCGGAGGCACTCAAAGAAACGGGCTTCATACCCCTCACAGTCCCAATGATCACCTCCATGCAAGCGAATTGAGGCCAGTAATATTAAGCAAAAGGAAACCCCTACCTAGATTGAGGACATACAGGACATAATGTACTTCCAGAAGGCCACAAGTCACTTAAAATTGTTTTTTTTCTTGGTCTTATTGGAAAAAAGTTTAACTTTTTCTAATTTGTTGAGATAGTGATTGGTGGGTTTTTGTTAAATTGTGAGCCAAAATCATCACAATTAAAAAAAACAAAGACTTAAACTACTTCAGTCTGTTTATTTAATACACGAGTTTCACAATTTTTGAGTTGAATTACTGAAATAAATGAACGTTTCCATGACATTCTAATTTATTGAGATGCCACCTGTATATCTATAAAATATATATATACACACAACACATAGTATATATTATATATATATAACAACAAAAAAGAGCAAAGATATACAGAACTTAGACAGAGAGATAGAATGAACATTCAGCAGTCAACGTAAATGTGGAAATGGTGTCAAGTCAAGTCGAGTCACCTTTATTTATATAGCGTTTTTAACAATACAGATTGTGACAAAGCCACTGAACAGCATTAATTAGGAAAATAGTGTCAATAATGCAAAATGACAATAGTAAAACACTAATTTTTCAGTTAAAGACACTTCATCATTGAATTCAGTGATGTCAAAATCCAGCTCATTTTAAATAGTATCTTTGCAATCATGTCAACGATAACGCTGGAAATGATGTGTCCCCAACTAAGAAAGCCAGAGGAACCAAAACTCCATCGGTGACAGAATGGAGAAAAAACTTGGGAGAAACCAGGCTCATTCGGGGGGCCAGTTCTCCTCTGACCAGACGAAACAGCAGAACGGAAAAATCAATATAAGACGTAATAAAAAAGACGATGAACAATATTAACAGCAATAATTATATGATGCAATCAAACTTATAGAAAAAATTGGTAGTTCTGTATGTTGTTTCATGTTTGGCATCATCAGAGGTCCTCTGAGGGGTTTGCATCATCTCTTCTCAGGTGTTCTGGATCCAGACTGAAAGCTTGTGTAATCTATTACGGCAAAACGACAGCGAAACAAATAAAACCATAATTAGCGTCATAGCTGCCTGTCCACCCCAGCACAAATGATTTTGTTTACCACCCACGAATAATAATGGCATTTGATAGATATAATGCAGTAAACGATTATGATGCAGTAACGCTTATTGGATGCATTATTTGAATGCTTGGCCAAAAAGATGTGTCTTTAATCTAGATTTAAACAGAGAGCGTGTGTCTGAACCCCGAACATTATCAGAAGGCTATTCCAGAGTTTGGGAGCCAAAATGCGAAAAAGCTCTACCTCCTTTAGTGGACTTTGATATCCTAGGTACTACCAAAAGGCCAGAATTTTGCGACCTTAGGGAGCGAGATCGGATTTAGCGTGGTAGAAGAGTTCGGTAGAAGGAGCTAACCCCTAAGGGCCTTATAGGCAAGTAATATATTTGTAACTGATACGGAACTAACGGTAGCCAGTGCAGAGACGTAAAATTGGCGGGGGTCGGTAATATGACATATTTGCTGGACTGGTAAGGACTCTAGCCGTGCATTTGGACTATCTGTAGTGTTTACTTGAAGAGCAGGACACCACTAGGCATGCATACCATAGTCCATTAGAGTGGGTCATGGATGCATGAACTAGCTTTTCTGCGTCAGAAACAGGTATCATGTTTCGTAGCTTGTCAATGTTTCTAAGATGGAAGAATGCTTTTTTTGTAACATGGGAACTATGATTTTCAAAAGACAAGTTGCTTTTTAATATAACACCCAGATTTTTGACTGTAGAGAAAGTAACCGTGCATCCGTCTAGTTGTGAAATGTATTATACTACTAGGTTAACTGTTGCATGTTATATTATTTGCCATGAGTCTATAGAAATAGAAAAGGAAGTCTATGTGACCTTCTTCATTTCCCAGGGACCCTTTGGATTTTTCCCAGCATAGTGTGGGAAAAACAGTTCCCTCCTCCGGTCTATCTTTAGCTGCTTCACTGTAGGCAGGGCTGTGTAGTCCATTGAGAGAAACACTGACTAAGTCCCAATTCATACCCTAGCTCTACTAAACGATTCACAAGATTTAAATTTGTGCATTTCTAATCACAGTAAGTTGAAATGCAAAGCCACAGTGAACAAATATGAACCTAAACATACCCTGATAGCACACGTACATCACGGAAGAGATCGACCTGCCTTACATCTGCAAGTTTGAATGTTTTTAGGTGTTGTCATCACTGCAAGACGTCTATTGGACGCTTCCTATCAGATGTCAAATAGACTTTTAGAAGATGTCTTTAAGATGTTTATGAGGTCGCATGTATGTACCAAATGACATACTTAAAGACGTTCACGAGTTGTATACAGCAGATGTTTCCAGGAGTGGAAGTGATCTTTAACAGACATCTTGCAGATGTGCGTGTGCTATCTGGGTAAAGTAAAAATAAATTTTAAAGGGGTCATATGATGCTGCTAAAAAGAACATTATTGGGTATTGGTATAATGAATGTGTTTATGCGGCTTAAGGTTAAAAAAAACACATAATTTTCCACATACTGTACATTATTGTTTCTCCTCTATGCCCCGCCTTTCTGAAACGTGTCGATTTTTACAAAGCTCATCGGTCTGAAAAGCGAGGTGTACTGTGCGTTGTGATTGGCCGAATACCTCAAGCGTGAGATGGAAATGTTACGCCCCTTACAATACTGTGATGCCCTGTCCGGCCGGAGCGACGAGACAAAAACATTCAAACTCATTATAAATGAGGCATTTGTTGCATCTAGTGGTGACATAATTATGGATTATAATAACTTATACTGTATTTTTACGCGTTGCATTGCATCGCGCCGCGTAAACAAAACATGTCTGCATTTGTGATCGGAAAAAACGACAAACAACAAGCCAACTCTACACTGCTCAAAACTCGCATTAGAATCATCAGTGGCAAATTCTTTAAATATAAAAAACTTACTGTCTTTGAGTCAGAACAGCCTGCATTGTAGTCTTGCAGGATCAGGAAACAGTCCTCCATTAATTGTGCTGCACACATCTGAATATTTGGGGTTGAACTGTTCTGGAACAGTGTTTGTAAATACAACTTAACCACTGATTTTCAGTCGTGTCCTCTTTTGGAAGGCCCAACAAAGTAGCTTCACTTTCACAACGAAACAACGTCACACACCACGGCCTTGAGTGAGCGGGGCAGGGGCGGGATTTCGAGAACGGCGCGCCCAGCGGATCGAGAAGGAGCGTTACCAAACACACAAAGTTGGCTCCGGTGGGCTTGGCGTAACCACATGTGAAGGACCGCGGACTGGACTCCGCTTCGCTTTAAGTGAAAGCCAATCTGGCCGATCCACAGCACTAAGTTGAGTACCTCAGAACGCTACGGACGCTCCAGGCATGCCGTGCGGATATCGTCCTCTTTTGGAAGACCAAACAAAGTAGTTTTGCTTTTACAACGAGACACAGCGCCTTCACGACATGGCGGCGGAGGCAACAACAATACTATAGCAAGAATAAAAGTTACACCTTCTTTCTTTGCGTGAACATTTGGGTGGCGTTATGCAAATCTTCTCACATAGTGAGATAGATATGTGGGGGCGTGTTTGACGCGCGGTTTTAGGTAGGTGTGTGACTCTTAAATTTTATACAGAATATCTCTTTGGATTGAGACTTTAGTCTTTGCAACTGTACAGATCTTCTTAATGCACCAAGAGATTGTAACACTCCAAAGAAAAAGGAACAATTGAAATCGCATCATATGACCCCTTTAAGATAAATATATGCTAATATGCATGCTACATGCCACTATGCAAATGACAAGTTACTGAAGAAGAGCGGTTTGTGATGGTTTTTATAAAATTGGCAAGGAATGCAAAGCCAAAATTAACCTATAACCCTAAACATACAGTGATAATACATTTAAAGATAATTATACTACATGCTAATGCTAACATGCAAAAACAAACAGTACTTGACAAGTTACAGAAGAAAGAGCTGTTGTGATGGTTTCATTTAAAGATGCAAAGCCAAAGTGGAAAAAAATAGGAACCTAAACAATAAAAAAAAAAATAATCATACTATATCTAATAGTTTTTTTGTGTCCATGCTAATGAAATTGCAAACATAAACTGTACTCGACAAGTTACAGAAGAGGAGCAGTTTGTGAAGGTTTTCATAAAATTGGCAAGGAATGAAAACCAAAGTAAACAAATGTGAACCTAATTATAAAGTAGTAATATATTTTAAGATAAATAATGTTCTACATGCTAATGCTAACATGCAAACACAAACAGTTCTCGAAAAGTTACTAAAGAAGAGCAGTTTTTGATGGTTTTCATAAAACTGGCAAGGAATGCAAAGCCAAAGTGAACAAATATGAACCCAAACATAAAGTAAAAATATATTTTAGGATTTATAATGCACTACATGCTAATGCTTGCATGCAAACAAACAGTACTCGACAAGTTGGTATGAAGATGCATATTTTACGCACATATTCCAATACTTGCATATTATTTGACAACATACTCAAAATGATTTGTTGTAACCAGTGTTGGGGAAAGTTACTTTTAAAAGTAATGCATTACAATATTGCGTTACTCCATAAAAAAAGTAACTAATTACGTTACTTAGTTACTTTTTATGGAAAGTAATGCGTTACGTTACTTTGTCTTTTTTTTTTTTTTCACGTTCCTTTTAATATTGAGCAGGGCGTTGATTGTTTTCTATATAAGTAGTTCTGTTTATAGCAAATGTAAAAGCCATTTCACACCAAAAAGTGTAATGAATAAACCTCAGGCTGAAGGAAAAGTAAATTCACGTCTGTACAGTAGAACGCAGGAGAAGAAGGTTCAACAGTCTTCAGCAATAAAAAAACAATGAAGCACAATTGTTAGTTTATCTAAAGTCATTTTTGCTTATTGGTATGGTTGAACCGGATCATCGAAGGTCAGAAGCAAAGACACTGGTTAATAAAATGGGATTGTACCCTTTGTGTTATTTAACATATTTAATTTTTGCAGGTTTGCGTCATATTCTGAGTTTCCATTTCACTGTTTTAATTCATTTTGATGAATACTAAATCTGTTTTTTGTGTGAGTGGGATGAATTAATGCACATTCACATTTAGTCAAGAACATCAGGTTCACACAGCGCACACGACGCCTCTGTACTTCCGATTTCTCCCAGTATGGGGACAGGAGACTTGTCAGTCAATAAATGGGAAAACAAAGTAACTGGAGTTACTTTTTTGAAAAAGTAACTCAGATATTTTCTTGTAAATTAAAAAAGTAATGCGTTACTTTACTAGTTACTTGAAAAAAGTAATCTGATTACGTAACTCGCGTTATTTGTAATGCAACAACTGGTTGCAACACCCAACACTGGTTGTAATATGTGGTTGTTAGATGTTGTTTCGGTTAAAAAATTTGATTAAAAATATTTAGGTATAGATTTGTTTGTATGTTTTCAGAACAGATTGAGAAAATGACCCAGAAAAGAATCCAAGACACACCAAACCGTAGCTCAGCTTCTGGCTTTGATGCTAAAGCACTTTTTTGCAGAAGTGTGAGAGGTCTTGTTTTGATATTGCCATGCAGAACAGACTAAAATAACCCCTTCACAGAGGCTTGTACCCCACACTAGTGTACCATTTACAGTAAGTGGAGAGCGTCAGAACTGATAGCGTAAACCACTGGCTCCATGGAGTATGATGCATTGAGCAGCGCCTGGGGTGCATGGGCGGCTATGACAGAGATGAGTCAGCAATCTTACCCAGCAGAAAAAAAAGAAGAAGAAAAAAAAATGATTAGTCTTTAACGTTAATCTTGATTCTCATAGACATGATACTCGGAGAGGTTTCAACTATAGCGAGAAAACGGATTTGCAGGTTTGTTTTGTGATTTAGTTTTCTTTAAAAAAAGGTTAAGACTTCTTCTGTGTGTACAGTATGTATAAGATTGTCTAAATTTATATGCATTTTGTTTTACATAACGATAGCATCGAATTGTTGCACTTGTTAATTCTATTTGTTGTGGGAGAATTTTTGATGCATTTAGCTTCTTCATTCATTTAATTATTTTAAACCTTTAAATGTGGACAGTAGCATGTCTAATAAGCATACTACTGTTACTTTTATGCTTTGTATTGTGTTCGGTTATGTATGTTGCATATTACGTATATAATATAAATTAATTTTGCATGGTTAATGAATGAGATGCTTTCACTTGACAGCTTACTGGTCCACGTCATTTATTGAATCGACTTGACCGCTAGATTTTGCACACGTCATTTGTTGACCATAATTGAGCGCTGTGGCCTTTTGATATTATATAGTGAAGATTAATATTTTATGCAACACAAAATACAAGTCCTAGCTTATGTGCATTCATATTTAATGTAAAATAATCCCCTAACACAATGCATAACATAGAAGATTGATTAATCTGACCTCACCGGTGAGAAAGAGAGTAAATATGATTAATTTTGTTTGAAATGCAAATGTTGCAATTTTTTAAATATTTTTTAAAGATAATTTCTCATGTGGCCAGTCTTTACTTTTACTGTGTTCTTATCTGCTCAGTTATAGAATTGGTTGAGATTTTTGTGTGAAGACTTGATAAGTTTATATGAGTTGTTATGATTTCTGGTAAAGATGATGTTGAGCTGGCTAAATGTCATCTTAATG
This sequence comes from Sinocyclocheilus anophthalmus, assembly GCA_018155175.1. Taxonomy (NCBI): domain Eukaryota; kingdom Metazoa; phylum Chordata; class Actinopteri; order Cypriniformes; family Cyprinidae; genus Sinocyclocheilus; species Sinocyclocheilus anophthalmus. Next base: position 85,886 of record JADLZN010006037.1, read on the forward strand.
TCACAGGAAAAGGACGAGTATCAGTTGTTTGAGTAGAATCAGGTGTCAAATGACTCTAAAATTGCTTATTTGATCATCCGAGCTTGGTTTCAGTTCGATTTATCGTCATACCGAACTAACCGAATTATCAAGTCGTGAAATGTTTGTGAAATGGTTTAGTCATTTCGTTTGGTCTCTCTTATTAGTAGTAAGATTCAGCACATTTCTTTCAAAGTGTGCAAAGAGTACGTTTGCTGATGCATGATGTCAGTAGGGCACCGCGTGGTCCCGGCCCTCCACTATCTACAGCTTTTAGTCAGTGCTGTAGATTCTCAAGATTGCAGATTGTAAATGCATTAACTCTTTGCTTATCAGTTCATCGTGGGCAAGGCATCTCACATATTTGGCCTGTTGTTACAAACTTTCACTTCACCACGAGTCGAAAACTATTTATCGTGATTTTACGTCACAAAGCAACCCAACACAATAGCATCATTGTTTATTGTACAAAAGCAAAATAAAATCCACTATTTAAATGTATACATATGCTGCCCAACAATATGCAAAAATAGAAACAAGAAATAGACTGAACAGGACAATTTTGTAAGTGCATAAACAACAAGTTTAATCTTGTTTATTGCTTATTCCCTGCACTTCATGTTAAGTCATGACACACCAAATAACATAATAAATAGTATATGCATTTGAGCTTTTTCTCTGTAAATATTTTCTATAATATTTTCATGTGGTTGGTCATGATGATCCAGTGTGTGTTTGTATTTAAAGGACCAGTATAGTATAGTTCTCTTAGTATAGTTTGTGCTCTGAATACATGCTTAAATTATTGTCCTCTCGGTCAGAAATAATTTTCGAATTTCAACAGTTCCCAAAAATGAAAATTCCTCAGCTGTTCATATTATCACTTCTGGCTTCGATTATTTATTTATTTTTACAGAATAAGCTGCTCTTTTAAATACATTGAAAGTGAATGGTGACTACAGCTGTCAATCAAGATGTTTAAAGCAAGATTTTCAATGAATACATTAAATTTCGACATGTTCCTCGGATAAAACTATCTTATTACAACTAAATGACTTTGAATATGTGTTTTATGTGTGATATGAGCTACTTTTATGATGCTTTATGGCACTTGATTCACTTTCAGTTTATGGAAATGTGCAGCTTAGACATTCTGCTAAATATCTACTTTTGTGTCTCATGGAAAAAATTCATACAGGTTTGGAACAACTTGACAGTGAATAAACGATGACAGATCTTGTAGGCCGCCTTGTACAGCATCAAAAGATTAGGGTCGGATAGATTTTTGAAAGAAGTCTCTAGAGTAATAACAGTAATATTGTGAAATATTATTACAATTTAAATGAACTGCTTTCTATTGTAATTTAAAATGAAATCTATTCTTATGATGCAAAGCTGAATTTTCAGCATCATTACTCCAGTCTTCAGTGCCGCATGATCTTCAGAAATCATTCTAATATGCTGATTTGCTGCGCAAGAAACATTTCTGATTATTATCCATTTTGAAAACAGTCGTGCTGCTTCATATTTTTGTGGAAACAATGATACATTTTTTTTCAAGATTAGAAGTTCAAAACAGGATTTTGATTGAAATAGAGATCTTTTGTAAGATTATAAACGTCTTTACTGTCACTTTTGATCAATTTAATGCATTTGAATAATTGAATGGCATTGTACATTTTGAGATGTACTTTGTAAAGTGTCAACTTAATTCTGCTCAGTTCTTAAAAACAGCAACAGAGGTGTTGCCTTATAACTGTATAATTTCCCTGTGTGTTGGCAGGTCAATCTGACCGATTTTAAATGAGTGACTATTTTTTCACTCCAACCACTATGCACGTGTAGTACAACTACTCTTGATTTCAGTCATTTTCCCCCTTACGAGTCTTAAACTCAGTCGACCTTATGTGACTTAGGAATTTACGAAAGCAATGTCACTCTGTCAAAAGATGCAGCGATAGATAGATAGATAGATAGATGTCACATGATGATGTCCTGCAGTGAGAGACTTGATCACACTCATTGTTTGATTTCTGTAGTCTCCGCCCACTGCTTCTCCTCCACCAATCAGAGCACAGCAGCGCTCATTTTTTGCAGCTGCTCTGGTGCCCAGGAGCTTTTAAAGCTCTCTGGCTGATCAGAGTAAGCTTGCCAGAACACAGAAGTGTCTGGCTAGCTGTGAAGGAAATATGTTTTATCAAATTTTCATCTATTTTTCCTCCTTTGATCTGCCACGCCTTCTGTGGCTTTTATTTGTTTGGGGCTTTTTGTTGGGCTTAATGGAGAAAATAGGGAAAAAGAGAGGGGACAAAGAGGTTTATATGAGGTTTTGTGGCCTTTTTCTCTGCTTTGATCAGATCAGCATGAGTGACACAACTTTCAAAAGCAGCTTTTTGATATATATTTGCAAGTGGAAAAAGTTTGTTTGAGTTCCAAGCACTTAAGTCTCTCGTACAAAGAACAGAGCTATGAAAAAGAAGAGCTGCAGCAGTCTGTTTATTAATTGTGTTGTAATGCCCTGTTTGACCAGTTGGTGTCGCCAAACACCTGTTGAAGCTGCAGCTCTGTTTTTCTTATCGAGTTGTCTCGGCTCCGGTATCTCTCCCCATATGACACAAATGAGTCAGTCATTTTGAAACAAAGGGAACTCTCTTGAATATCGGAGTTTCATTTACAAACGTGTGACCTTTAGTATTTCACAAAAAAGCTTGCGTTTTTGATGGAGCACAGACACTGCATAGATTGTGATCAAGACCCATCGAGCGGTGGTATATTTAAAAGTCACCGTGATTATGATTCGATCTCCTCGTATTTAGATGACAGGCTCAATGCTTTCTTAATAAATTACTCCTGAACGACCACTGTTCTAAATATTCTTAGTGGTTTCTGTGGGATTCTGTGCTGCTTTGCTCTGTTTAACACGGTAATTCCCTGTAAAATGGATTTTGAAAGAGCACCTGAAGCCATTTTAGAGTCAGTCCGATGAAATTCAAGCTATTTTGACATTTATTTTATTAAAGGAAAATCGTCCCGTGTGTGCATTTATTAAAACTATGCTTTACCTAATTTATTTTGATTGTTAGGCCTGCTTTGCCTTTTGAAATATTAATCTGATCTCTAAATGTCATCATTCTGGGTTTCAGTATTTGTCTCTTTTGCAAACCATATTCTGAAATGTGATTAAATATCCAGATTAACATGCACCCTAAGTTTAGTTTTCACAAATGGCAACATTTTAGCACCTTTTTGTTTGTTCATTTACATGTTTTTGGAGCTTGATTTTATTTATAAATTTTTTTTTGTCAAGATGACTCATTTTCACACGGCATAATTAAAATAATATTGTGTTTTTGTCCACCCCCAAGTTATCTTACTCCAGTACTGTAAGTTTACACTAAAAAGTGAACAGTGTAGTTATCTTAAGGAGATATTTCAACCCCTGACTCTTCATAATGACTTTAATAGGTATAGTCTAATTTATTCTGGTTGATTCAGTCGCTTTATAATAATTTTGACTAAGTCAAATTATCTAATTTTGATGTTATCACAAAAAAGCAAATTTTTAGGTCTGACAGATTGCTTTTTACTTGTAGGATATGCCGCACTTCTACCAGAATAGATGTTTTCATATCAAAGGCCTTGTTTTTCATTATCTGTATCATTGGATATTAACCGAATTACACGGGGATTTGCATTTTCAGTCAGATCCTCCGAGGGCGTTTATTTCCTGAGCTACAGCTCTTATCTAAACCTCTTGAATATGTCAGCATTTTAGGTTTTCTACAGCTTAAATGTGTGAGAACCGAAATAGATTTCTAAGAGAAGATGCTGGGGGGGAAATTAGTAGGCTAATTGGCTTTCAATCTACATCACAAATATAATTAATTTATATTCAAAATTAAACTTACCTAAGTGAAAAATGACCAATGTATATATTTTAAAACAGAGTTTTGTCCAGCTCTGGTGTTAACAAAAAAAATAAAATGCAGTTCCTTGAATGTCACCAGAACATACTGAGAGAGAGAGAGGCTTCAGAAAGTTTCTTCTTGTATAAAATGAGGGCAAAAAATGCATGTGCTTAATACAAAAAAGCCACATAATCAATATGACTTTTAAAGAAACAAATGCCGCCCGTGCTGGAGTTTCCTCACACAATTACCTCACTGACATTTTGTGAGTTTCACACACATTGGGCGTTGGAAGCAGGTTCGAGAGTTTCTATCTTTGCAGCCAACACAAAAACTATAATACACCTTTAGCATAAGAGTTTCCAGTTCAGGTTTAATGCTTAAAAAATGAGTCACGTGAGTATTTATCCACAATACAGTCATCCACTATACAACCGCCTTCAAAGTGTGGAAAATAATTGCTTTGATTATATACAATTTTTAGATTTTAATCTGCATCTGCTGTTTAATTTGCAATATTTAAACCTGTATTAGATTTGGTTCTGTGTTTTTCTCACGCAGCCAGGTGTGCCGTTTCCTGTTTGCTATTACAACATCAGACCTGTTTTGTTTTTCTTAATTTATCTGATATTTAACTGTCCTCATTAACTAATAACAGTGATTTATAGGAATATCAAACATGCAGTCCTGTAGTATCTGCCGTGCATGTAGGCTGCAGCCTTTAATTATGACATTCTAGTTCACACACTGTGGGTGGATGAAGAAAATGTTTGAATTTCATATGTAAGGGTGTTGTGTTCCGTAAAGTCGACTATAATCCAATATGGGTTTCTAGTGAGATTTCGAATGGACTGACTGCTGTAGTTTGATAAGAGATGATATCACATTGACTATTTGAGCATTACTCAGTGGAAACTGTTACAGGGTGTATAGAACGCCATATAAAGGATCAAAAGATTGTCAAATGTTTGTTGTCTACATTGAATTAACAATGAAGGGTGAGTTGTTTGCTTTTAAATTGTTTTTCCATCATAACTGCAGATTTGATTGCTTATTTTAAGGGAATAATGTGAGATTTGCTCAGGCTGGATTTAGGGATATTTGAGATGACTCTTGTGTTTTGGGAAAGGTGCGTGTTAGTAGTTGTGGGTGTCTATATGATGAATATGACTATATTGTTTGCGTGCTGGGTGTTTTTGTTGCAGGGACGTTGATAATGTCTGAATATATGAGTGCGCGTGACTGTTCGTGGTGTGTGAGTGTAAAGGAAGCACTTTGACAGACGTTCTCTTTGTTCTGAAGCATGATTTGACTGCACTGGCTGATAAAGACTGTGGATCAGTGGTCCTGGTTTTACTTCAGGACTCTGATTTTTCATAATTCTAAAATTGTTTGCCATGCAAAAATGAATAAATTGCCTTAAAATCAAATATTTGAGTGTATACCATTGCTACACGAATATACCACTCAAGACCCCTCAATTTTGGTATCTAACTGGACTCCATTTTGACACCATTCTAACATTGTTTACCATGCATTAATGAAGTTAATCAATTACCTTAAAGTCAAATGTTGGAGTGTGTAAATATTGCTATAAACATGAACACGTCACTCAAGAAAACTTTGGTATCTAAAGTTGCGTCAGGACTCTGTTTTTACACCATTCTAAAATAGTTTACCATGCAAAAGTTAATAAATGGCCTTAAAGTCAAATATTGGCGTGTGTTGTGCTATAAACATATGAACATGCCACTTGGGACAGCTCTATTGAATTTCATGCTTTCTGTAGCCAGTGCAAATTATCGACCACTAATCATGTTTATGCTAATTGCAATATGTAAGATGTCTCATAATGCAGGTTTGTTTTCTTTTTGTTTTGCATATCTTTAAACAGATTAATTGGCACAAATTCTGTGGAATTGAATTTGATGCACAACCTTTAAGATATGATGTGTTTTCATCTCATCTAGATATATTAGTCTGTTTTCTAAGCCTATTCTATTTTCCTAGCTGTGCTCGATTTTGTGTGGTTAGTTGCATTTTATTATTTGCATTTAGCTTTGGTTTTTTTCCAGCTCTCTGTGATCAAAACAGAACCTGTGACCCATTTTTGTTTTACAACCCACCCGTTACAGCACCAACTCACAAGATGTATTTTTTTTAAACCGGAAATGACCACATGACCAGTTTATCACCTCCACTGTCCTTCTTATTGTGCCTTTATGTATCAGTAAATGTATCATGTGTAGCCTATTTATCAGATTTAATGAAGTATAGTATCATGTTATTCAGCACAGTAGGTGATTTTTATCACTGAAAGGAGAATCCAGATTATGCTATTATGCAGATGAAAGCTTGCACAGATGACCATAGTACAGTTTACGCTCAGGTAAAAGATAAAAGTGAGCATTTGTTTTTAGACGAGTGCATTTACTCTGCTCTGAACACTGTCGTCCATCAAATAAGGAAAAGCATGGTTTCATGTTTAGCTCTGTTGATGTGCATTAGGCGCTTTGTGAAGCCAGTGCCATGTTTCAAAGCAGCTGTATTTGGGCTTTTTTGCTTTATAGTCACGGCAATCTTCCGTGATGGACTGAAAACTGTCGAGGGCTTCTGAAATTTAGATTATGAAAACAAGATGATGACAACAGAAGATAAGAGCAGATTGTCGCTTCTGAAAGCAGAGATGTTGTAAATGAAGTATTGTAAATTGCACATGGATGAGACAACTTGAAACTCGAGCTGACTTCCACATTGTAGTTATCTGAAAGTTACCTGCTTTGAGCGAGGAAATTGAGCAAGGCCACTTATTTAAGCAGTGACAAGGAAATACGTAATGGGCTTATACAAAGTTCTGAAGAATGCACTGTATATGGATTTTGTTGCCAAATTACATGATTAATAACTCAATGAACCAGACCATTTTTAGATTAACTTATTTTTACAGTTACAACACTGAAATGCATCACTGAATACCCATGCATGTAATTTACTAGATAAATTGAAACTATTTTTTATATGATTCTATTATTCTTGAACAAATTTGCTTTTGCATCGCTTTTGTAAATTGGTTTGGATGAGAATTTATACTAAATGCATAAATGTAAATGTTAAATAATTGCAGTGTACTGCAAAATTCAACACATAATCTTGCATAAACAACCATACTAAGTACACATGAATTAACCGGCCTTCTGGGTTTTTAGGAATGTGAATTCTTCAGTTCAATAACCATCTGTCTGCTTAAGTCTGAGTTAGTCTGCTATTCATGATTTTTTTTTTTATTCCCTCACTGGAAACTGTCGGGAAGCACGGCCTATTTCACTGTGACCTTTAACCTTTTATTTGTCTCTTTGAAGAACAGCTGCACTAGACTTGCTACACTCAACAAGGGACTATTTCTGCAGCTTTTTGTGCAGAACGGAATAAACATTCTATGTGTTTGCATTTTAAGAGCTACAATATTGGCATTTGTTTATGTACACTGTCGCAGCAGCAGTCTGGAACAGATTATCAGTGATCATCAAAGATAAGATGCATTTTCTTATGCACATTTAATATTTAAAAACAGTTTGCTGAGAGATAATAGGGGAGAGAGCTGTGTTTGGGTGCGCGTGGGTTGGTTTTGAATGCACAGATGGCAGTAACCAAATGCATAGGATGTTTAAATGTCAGGCTAAAATACCATATCCTCCACAAAATATAGTACGGTCTCCGCCTGAATAAATTGACTCTTTTCTCTCTCTCTCTCTCTCTCTCTCTCTCTCTCTCTCTCTCTCTCTCTCTCTCTCTCTCTCTCTCTCTCTCTCTCTCTCGCTCTCTCGCTCTCTCGCTCTCTCGCTCTCTTTTTTAGTGAAAACCACAAGACTTTTCAGTTTTGTTTTTCGGGCGTAATTTGGTTTATCTTTAAGTTCATCATCTTTGTGTCAAGACAAACATTCCAGGAACCTCCACTGAACATCGCCAGCGTTATTCAGAAAGCCTCTCGCTCTGGGCTTTATGTTGGGTTTTGTTGCACGCGTCAATCGCTTCTTCCAAGCTATCAGTTTACGGACCGTTCTCCGCTAGTATTATTTGTTTTTGTATTGTGCACTGCACACATGCAGTTGAGGTACAGATCAGATTGCACTAATAATGCTTATCCCACGTTTAATAGGATTAATTGATAATCCAGATGCATTGGGGTTGCTTTTAATGCATGCACTGTTATCCATGTTTTAATTAATCAATCACTTTTAGTAACTAGTAGATGATATTCTGGGATTAATATGGGATTAAGTGATGATCCAGTGATGATATACTTTAATTGTGCAGTTTAATCATCTCTGCAAAATATTTCACGTGGTGCTGAAACAAAAAAAAATATCACCAGTAAACCATAAGATTAAGATTGTTTCCTTTGACCTTTATTTCTGCAGAACGACCATTTAAATCATTTTCAGGTGAGATCTGGCTGTTGGGTCGATATTAAAAACCAATTTCTACATCTCTGATCCAAAAAAACAGGCCAATGGGCCAAAATTGTGTATGAATGCATTCAGTGACACATTTAAATTTGATCTGCTCACATCAAGATCTGTCATTAAATGTTACATTTCAAAATTCACCTTAGTGGTTTTATATGCCTGTGTGTAAGTGTATAATGTGCATGTCTGTGTATTGTTTTGTGAGTGTGTGTGTGTGTGTACTCCCACCTGTGGTTGTGTGCTGCTTTGCTCAGACAGTAGGAGGGCTGCAGACGTTTTAATGGCAGTCTCATAAACGCTCCCACAGAAGCAAAAAGAACACACAAAAAAACCCAGCTGCACACAGTGGACACTTTAGTACTTTCTAAAATGTTGTTAGAATTGTTGCCTTTTTGTTTTTGATGTTTATCCTAATTCATGTTTGAGACTTCACTCTGCATTTGCCAAAGGAAATGAGCAAATAGCATGCCATCAAAGTTTCCATGTTTACATAAACATCTTGCCTTCACTTAATGACCTATATGCTATCAAATAAATCACTTATAATTGCAAAAAAAGTTCTTTATGGATATTTGAACTGCTTTTGGTCATAGTATTGATTATTGTAGTTGAGTTTCTCTGACATTTTTCACATGCATCTTTTAGTTGTCCTTTTAGACAAGTCAGTGTTGACTAATATAAGAATAATAAGGAATTTAATTATATACTTCAAAAAAATATGTGGGTAAGAGTGGATGAGCTGTGCCGAAGGCTGGTCTGTGTTGACTGTGAAGTTTCAGTATTAATTGTCAGCGTGTGTAGGTGTATAACTTGTTATCAGCCGTCAAAAAACAACGTATGATTTTACTCAAACTATACATTTTAGAGTTGTCATCATCTGTGTTGCTCATAAATTAGTTTTTTTTTTGCACGAGCTTTTGGTAAAATCTGTAGCAGGTTTGTTAGATGATAATGCAAACATATGTGCAGAAAGATTAGAAGAGTTGCATGAAAGTGAAAAATGTTATATTTTGGCACTATAAAGCATTAAATTGTGTGAGGCACACCGCAACAAAAAAGAGCTGCTATGAAAGAGCTGGAGATGAGAAAAGTGCTGTAACAATTGTTTTGATCTTCTTCAGGAAGATCTACATCAGCACAGCCTTCATGTGTGCAGCACTCACATCTGAATTAATGCTTTAATATGACCAATTGTCTCTCTCAGGCTTTCCCATATTTTTGTAATCTTCTTTTTCTTATTTTGTTCCGTCGTAGGACAAGAAAGACCGAGTGAATTCGACACTCTGCCCACAACACTTTGCTCCTTTTTGCCTAACCACGGTGTTCTCCTGTTTGCCTCAAATGACTAATTCTGATAAAGTAGAAATGCAGCGTAAACCGTGTGCCTTTATAGAGCGTTGTCATATTTTCTTTTGAAATGTGGAAATTGAGATTTTCTGTTGTAGGATGAAAGTTCTTGGATTGAGATTTCGGGTTGTTTTGGTTTCTAAAACCCCCTAAAACACCGATATCTGAACATGGTTAAATGATTTCTAAATTGTGCATTTCATTGGCTAATTTTATAGAAATATCCAAACATGCTTTAGTGAGGTATATTTGGTTTCTTCTAAAGATCTAAAGAAATGGTTCTTTGTGCTTTTGCATGTTGTTTACATCCCTTTTTTTCTCTAAAATTATGCATTTAAAATTATTGTGCAAACTTTAATTTGGAGACACATTTGTCTTGTAGTTGTTTTTATATAAATATTCTAAAGTCATTTTGAAACTGATGGGTTTAGGTGATATTATAGAAGACACAAGGGGAAATTTGCCTCTAGAGCATGTTCTCTCACAACCCACTCAGTTTCGATAGGAAAAATCTTTAACCTTTTCAGCAACAACAAATGCCCATCAAAAAGTCAGAGAGAGTGAGAGAGAAGTCTGTTTTTCAGGCCATGAGTGTTTTGATACAGACATCTTAAGGACACCGTTTGTGATATTCATTTTGGTTATGACTCAGTTTTCTCTCGTTTGAAACTACAGATTTCACGACAATTCACAGACTGATTGAATATTTATTTTTGTCAAATTGGTGTCAAATTGGGACGGTGTACAGCTGAAATTTGTTGAAGACGTTTTTAGGATTTATTTGAGAGATTGCAAAGTTAATGACTGAATTTCGGTGAACTTACTACACGAGTAGTTTATTTGAAAATGAGTTTGTGATCTACTGGTTTTAAATTTGAGTGCTTTTTAAATGTTTTAAAATGCTAATTTAGGCTTTAATTATTTATTTGATTTGATACAATCGATATAGACACAATCACTTCATAATAGGCTCATCTTTCCATCTTATTTTTAAAAAGTGTATTTTTTGAGCAACTAAACAGAATTAATAGAGACCTCATGCACATGCTAAACTTTATATATGCGTCCCGTTTAAATCAGAAACATTTCTAATTTTAGTTCTAATTCTAGTTATGGTTAACACACCTGCCTAATTTCTAAACAAATGAATTGAAGTAGAGTGAAACACACTCTAAATGCATCATGCATTTTCTGTTTTTTTTTTTCAGGCTCCAGTAGGCCTCATGTTTTGACCTTTTTGAAGGTCACATTAATATGTTCAGCAGTATATCGTGATTGAGATGTTCAGAATAATTTGAATTGGTGAATTTGGTGTTTTCTCATGAACTGTCTCCTCACACGCACGCAAGATATTAGCCTCTCACTTCCTGTTTAAACTGTTTTGTTTACCATTTGAAGGTGCTATTTTTAACCCTCTCAGCAGTGGCCGTTCAGACACTGTCTTATGGGCTGTTTCTCTCCTTGTTGATATTTTTGCATTGAATAAAACAAATGTAAATGCTCATGCCCCTTACGAAAAAGAAGTTTTTTCAAGTGTGCTATTAGTATACTTCTTTTAAACTAAAAAATAGGAAAGTATACTTTTAGTCTACTTTTTATGTACTTCTCAGAAATGGGCTTTATGTACTTCTCAGAAATATACTTAAAATTACATTTAAGTATACTTGACTTATAGCCTACTTAGAAAAATCTAAATATATTTGAGCTATACTTGTGTTCCTAGAATCCGTGTTTTCATTGTTATACTGTAGGGCGCTTGTACACATCTTCTGTACAGAATTTCCAAAAAACACAAGTGAAGAAGAAACCGAAACAACAGATGCTTCCACATGTAATCTAACACGATCATCAGACATAAAACAGCATCAAAACTGTGTAAAGTTGATGTAATGTCGACCAATGAAGAGGTAATAATGCCTGTTAAGCTTTGGGGTGTTGATTGACTCTATCTACGTTTTGATTATCGTTTTCAGCTTTTTGTTCAAAATGTTATTTCTTTTTTTATTATTATTTATGAAACCCACATTCAAGTGTTTAAAAAAAGAATGCATGAAGCTCGAATAAAATGTTTTTGTTTACAAGCAGATACCCTGTTCTTTCTTTTGGTGTTTTGTATGTTCAGATATACATATAACAAAATATATACAAATTAATAAATAAATAGGGACATAGTAGTATACTTAAAGTATTATGTAAAGTTCACTTAAAGAAAACTTACGAGTAAACTTGCAGTATAAAACTAATAACTAGTAGTTTACTGAGACTTTACTTCAAAGTGTACTAAAAATGCTACTACAAGTATTTAATTAGAAAATCAGTATTCATATAAGTTCACTTAGTATAGTTGCAGTACAAGCTAAAACTATTGTTGTAAACTAGTTGTGTACTTAAAGTATACTACTGTTTTTATAATACTTTTATATACTAGAAAGTGGGCCAATTTAGTCCCAAGGAGTATTGAAATAGTACACTTACAAGTATACTACTAGTACACTGATATTTGTATACTTACTACATCAAGTATACTTAAAAATATACTTGAACTTTAATTAAGTATACTTAATAAAATAAACTTGAAGTATACTACTTTTTGGTAAGGGGCTTCCTTTGACAAATACTCTTTGACTTCAATTGAGAGAAAAACACTCCACCTCTGCAGTCTATCAGCTCCCACACGACCTGTAGACTGTCTGAATAATAATTCCTATAACTTTATCAGAAGCACAATGAGCTGATAAATAATTTAGAAGAAAATAGATTGCGATCTGCTCAGTGTTCCTTAATGCAGCACGTCAGACAAAACAGTGTTCGGTGAATTAGTGGCGTGAAGGCGATGGGAAACCGCGTATTGTGTTTCTCACTGTCTGACTAAATCTTGTAGTGCACTGTGGTGAGTAGATACTGCACAAATTTGACTAAGAATTAGTGTAAACTTGACTCGGTCTCCTTCATGAAAGAGTGCGTGTCATAACCTCTCCTTCTCGGTCTAATCCAGATGAGAAAGTGCACATTTTTGATTGATATCTGGCAGGAACCTTTGTGCATGAAGAAATTACTCGCCTACCATCCACCTACGTGACTGGAGCTTTTTCACACAGCTTGCCTTTTTCCCCTCTGCTCACGCTGGAGACGATTACTATCACCATTTCCTAATTTGGAACTCATTTATGAACCGGCCTAGAGTAACAGATATGAGATAAAGGTGTCTGTGCTTGCGTCAGCACGCTGATGACACGCATCACGTTATGAGAGCTCAGTAAAGACGCACCCGGATGTTTGCCTACAGTATATTCCCCTTCGTCGAGTGTCCATAGATTCCCGGTTATAAAGCTGCATTTTTGCTCTTGCATCATCCAGAACACGAATAGCATGGCAGTTATTAATTAAAATTCAAAATTAACATTTGCGATGATGTCATTTTAGGATGTTTTTTTTTTTTAAATCTCCTGTTCAAACTGTTTGAGTGTGTGCTAGGCATTCTTACTGGCATATGCAATTATTTAATATGTTGAATATCTCATAAAATTAGAGATTCATAATGTACACTACAATTCAAAAGATGTTTTAATTAATACTTTTATTCAGTGAGGATGCATTAAACTGATCAAAAGTGACATTTGTAATGTTACAAAAGGTTTTTATTTAAAATAAATGCTAGTCTTTTGAACTTTTGAACAAAAATGGATTCCACAAAAATATTAAGCAGCACAATGTTTTCAGCATTGATGATGATAATAATAATCATGTTTCTTGAGCAGCAAATCTGCATATTAGAATGATTTTTGAAGGATCACGTGACACTGAAGGCTGCTGAAAATTCAGCTTTGAAATAGAAGACAGTTATTTTACATTGTAATATTATTTCATAATTTTCCTGTATTTTTGATCACATACATATAGACTTAGGTGAGCATTAGAGCCCAATATTTTAAACAATAGTTAATGTCGACATAATCAATGTGATACAAGAGTGTCTAACAATGGTGATTTATATTTTCAATTCATGGACTGTCATACCATTATTATTTCTATAAGAACTTCATGTCACATCTGTTTCTATATTGTATTTTTCAGCATTAAAGGAAGGAGTAATCGGTGACTGATTTAGCCATTGACTACAACAATAAATCCAAATGCATGTGGTGAAATGCATTCACTTATTTTTTTTATAGAAATACAGTATTTGTATATTAGGTCATCTAATGCACATCCACATGGACTGAATTAATGATCAAAAGCATTAGTAAATATACATCAATAAAGACTCCTCGACCCATAAGAGTAGCGTTTTAAAATGTCTCTCCTTACAGCATTCGTCAGCGCAGGCTGAAACCGAGAGGCTTGTTTGCACTCGGATCTTTAAAGAATAACCACGAGGAGAAATAGAGACATTAATCTCACTCACGCATCAATTAACAGGTCAAAGACTCGCTCGCCAGTAACCTGCGGAGCTGCATGAATATTTCATGGACAGGGACGCCATGCTGTTGAAGGGTGTGAGTGCAGGCGTCAGGAGTTTCTCGTTAACCTGGTATTGTTTTTTTTGTAGGAAGTATATGCATTGTGGTCATATTGTAGTAAAACTCCCATAAAAAAAACACACACAAGCAAAACTAGACTCAAAAGTGATATGCAATATACATGCACTATTTCAGTCTTTCTATTTCAAAATGTCATGTTTAATTCAGTGCTTTCCTTTTCTTTGTAATTATTTGAATTTTACTAGCAATTTCTGAGTGAATATTGTTTCTGCACCATTTTTTCCAATAGGTGTTTAAATAAAAGTTTGTGTCCGTAATATTTTAGGTGCTACAGCAAACAGGTGTTTTGTGTCATAGCTAAATGTATTGCGTATCATCATCCAGGATGCATTTGTTTTATAACAATTCTTTCATAATACTTTGAATCGCCCCACATGAAGTTGTGTATATTGTGTTTTTGGTCTGGTTGCATGTGTACATAGTCTTTGTGTGGGCCAGCAACTCTCTCTCTCTCTCTGTGTGTGTGTGTGTGTAAGTATCTAGGCACACTCGGCCGCAGTGTCGGGTTTCCCATCAGGCTTTTCTGGCTGTTATCTCTTTAGTCATGAGCAGCACCGTCCCCTCCAGTGCTGACAGAGAGACGGGTGCGAGCCTCGCCTCGCCTTCACTCCTACTCAAACGCTTCCTCACGCCGCACTCATTCTACACTTGAGTTATTTTTTGAATAAAGATTGTGCAGTTGAATTAGCACAAGGTCAAGGACTGCTCGGACTTAATAGAGATTGCAGTGCAGGTTTTATTTACTTTAGTTGATTATAGTTTGATATACTTTAGTTGATTGATAATATTGAGATTTTTGATTGCAATATTCGCTACTGTTGAAAAACTGAGCACACTTTAAGATTACTAGGGCCCTTTTTTTCAGGACTAACAAAAGAAGCACACGAAAACATCTCCATTTGTTCTACTATTTAATCTCATTATGGTCTAGAAGAAAATATTGCATTTGTAGTTTTTCATTTTGAGAAGATGTATTACTTTTGTTCTCTTAAATGTGATTTTATTTATTAAATATACATTTATTTAATACAATTGTTTTGTTTAAGATTTTTTTAATGAACAAATTACTTTATTTAAATCAATTATATTGATTTAAATAAATACCTTTATTTAATAAATTTGTTTTGTTTTAAAGATTTTTTTAATGAAACTAATTACTTTATTTAAATCAAGATATTTATTTAAATAAATACATTTATTTAATAAATTGTTTTGTTTTAAAGATTTTTAATGACTAATTACTTTATTTAATCAAATATACATTTTTCTTATTAAATAAAGATGTTTTAATAAATTTGTGTTTGTTAGATTTTATTTAATAATTACTTTCTAAAACAATTATTTTTTAATAAATGTATTTTAATATTAGTTTTGTTAAGATTTTTTTAATGAACTAATTACGTTATTTAATCAAAATATAATTTATTTTATTTGATTTTTAATTAATTATTTTATTTAATAAATTAGAGTTTTGGTTTTAAGTTTTTTAATGAACCTATTACTTTATTTGAAATCAATTAATTTATTTTTTTTTATTAAATAAATTGAATACTTTGTTTTGTTTTAAGATTTCATGAACTAATTACTTTATTAAAACAATTATATTTATTTAAATACATTTATTTAATAAATTAGTTTGTTTTAAGATTTTTTAAATGAAACTATACTTTATAAAAGCATTATATTTATTTTTTTATTTAAATAAATAAATTTATTTATAATTTTTTTTGTTTTAGATTTTTTAATGAACTATTACTTTAATCAATTTTCTTATTTTATGTATTTCAAATTAATTTATTTATTTAAGAAATTTTTTTTTTTAAAGTTTTTTTTATAATGGCCCTAATTACTTATTTAAATCAATTATATTTATTGTTTTATTTAAATACTTCAATAATGTGTTTTGTTTTAAGATTTTAATTAACTTAATTACTTTTTAAAACAATTATATTTATTAATAAATTTGTTTAGTTTTAAGATTTTTTTCAAATGAACTAATTACTTTATTTAAATAATTACCTTTATTTTTTTCACTTTAATTTTGAAGAATTTTATTTTTTATTTTTTGGTTTTTTAATTAATACCGTTAATTACTTTGTTTTAATTTCTACATTTATATTTATAGTGATGGCATGTTTTACTCTAATCAGACTCTTTCCTGTGAAATCTCTCAGCCTTGTCGTCGCGTATCGTGTTCTTCAAGGATGTGCGCTTTTATCTGTTTCTCAGCTATCAACCAACAACGTGCTTGATCAATGACTTTGTAGAGGGGGGCTAACACGAGATCATGTGGTTGAAGTTGAGAGAGAGACAGCCCCTCAGCACAATGCAAATTAAACACTGTGGGTTAATATGTATTTGTTTTTGACATCATTTTCTAGCACAGGTTGCACCGCTGCTTTTCCGTTGAATCGTGTTTGCCGCAAACTATTTGTTTTTTGCCACCTTGATTATTGGAAAAAAAGTGTGATGTGATTTTATTTTTCGAAAAAATGTTTGATGCAAATGTGTTCAGACCATGTTGTTTTTCTCTGGAGGAAAGACAAATCCAAAGTATAATGTTGTAATGGCTACATGGTTTTGTGGCAATAAAGATCAAAATGAGACTTTTTTTTAGTGTTCATATTGTGATCTTGCAGAAAAAAAGTTAATATCAAATATCTCTCTTTTAGAGTCTCAGAACAATACTTAGATTGTTTTTTCAGAGCTCCTAATATGAAACATCTTACTATATGCCAACAATTGATTTATACTGTATCTGGCTTTCTTTTTTATGTAAGCAAAAGAGAAACATTTTTACTTAAACCGTGACTCCATTAAATCTCCTGAACTTTGAAAGAGCAAACTCTTCTATTAAGATTTTTCTCACGTTAATTCTTTGTCATTTAACTTTTTTTGTGGTGAGGAGGTAAACTCATCTCAAAGTCCTGTTAATTTTTTAAGAAAATCCTAAAATGTCAGTGGCATTATTTCTATACGTGCTGACTTGATATAATAAAGTTCAAAAAAAAAAATTTTAATACGCAAATATTAAGGGAAAATTCCATTTTAGAATTTTGTATACGTTGTTCTTTGAATGTTCTAAAAAAAAAAGTAGTAACATTAGTAATATTTAAAGGGGTCATATGATGCTACATGCACTTTTACAAGTTGTTTGAACTGAAATGTGTGTTGGCAGTGTGTGTACACAACCACACTATAAAGATAAAAATCCACCCAGTGTTTTTGGTGACTATCTACTAAAATCTTTACCCCTTTCTCAAATCGAGCGATCACTCATAATGCTTGTCACTGTAGGACGTCATAAAAACAGAGCCGCCTCCCACGATAGTTTGATTGACAGTATCATTTTGCAGCATACAGACTGACCTGGTTGTCTTACCTTAGCTATCCGCCCTGAGTCGAGCTGTCCATCAGTCCGCCATTTGTTTCACTTCACTCACATTCACCTGCACAGGAGCAGATGTAGACAAGAATGACTCCGATGCGATTGAGGTGTTGTTCTGTTGTTGGATGTAATAATGACATAGCAGTCGTCATTTACTCCCGAAATCTGAGCCGCTGAAGACGCAGTGGATTATGTTTGTTTGGGGGGAATGCCTCCATGCTCCCGCGATCTACATAAATGTGTCTATGTTCGCGCAAATCATTCGTGATCCAGCTTCACCTACAGAAGAAGTGAGTGTAAGGTTTTTTTAACGAATCTTTGCAAATCGCCTTTCCTAATAATGTGCTAATTAGCAAGTTTCACGATGAATGCAGCTAAAGTAAACAGTCTCTCTGAGAGCGGCTCGGAAGAGAGGGGCGGGGTCAGCAGAGCTCATTAACATTTAAAGGAAAATGCTACTAAAACGGCTTGATCTTAAAAGAGCTGTTTTTGACAGGGTAAAGGTGTTTTTTTACACTACCATTGAGAACTTTTAACCAAACTATGTTACAGACTTTTCATTAAGACCCTAAAGAATCATACCAACTTGTGGAAAATGGGCATCCTATGACCCCTTTAAAAAAACATTAGACGATCGTTTCAGAAATACAATGTTCCATGAACAATGTATAAATAATGTTTTTGTGCTAACATTTTTGGGAACATTATTACAGACCAGATAACTATAAACAATTCTATTAACATTCATAAATTTGAGAGAACCTTGCAAGAATGTTAACCAAAACATTTCTTGTTTTTGACCTTCAAAACAAACAAGATCAACTATAGGCCTATATAGTGTATATATATATATATTCTAAAAGTCTAATCCGTGGCGGTCATTATCTCTGCGCTTGTGTCTGTGTGTAATGAAGTCCGCCCGCTCACTCTGGGAACAAAGAGACTTCTCTCACTCATGACTCGCTGTGGATCGGGGAGGAGGGGGTGGAAAAGTAAACAAAAAAAGCAGAAACAGGGGCTGTTGAGGGCACGGCCTCAGGCCCTGAAACCTCAGCCCTGCTATTACTGCACGTCTGCAGAGAACCGCTCACAGACAGGTGCCGCAGCCTGCGGCGCTCCCTCTCTCGCTCTCTCTCTCTCTCCTGACGTTTACTTTAATCGTTGTGATTCTGGAAGCCGCTTGAGCTCTGTTAACTGAAGTTTGTGTGCTTTTGTGCAGGGTCACGGCGAGGAGAGACAGAGCAGCGACTGTCGTCCAGCAGAATGGCGTCAGACGTGGGCCGTAGCACTTGAGGTCAGCCGCTCACTCAGCGCACAGTGTTTATTCAGCCTTCAGGTCCTCCTGGGAAGTTCCTACTTAAGAGTTCGGAAGCCATAATTATGATGTGAAGTGATTTTGCTTGAAATAATATGGATGAGTTGAGCATGTGTCTTTAACCCAGCTAACAGGGAATGTTCACAGAACTTGGTTAGAAGTGTTATACAGTGTTCATTCAAAGTTCATGAGATGAACACTCATCTGATGTTGTTATTGTTTTGGAATAGTCAGAGAACATTCCCATAATGCTTGCAAAATGATTAAATGGAATGTTTGCATAACCAAAAAAAAAAAAGTTTTTGAAACATTTAGGCATTTAGAATGTTCACGCAAAATCAGAAGTAATGTTTTCATAACTTAATGCATGGTAGCGTTAAACATTCTTAGAACATTTTTGTTAGCTGGGAACCTTACAACGCATTTTTAGTCTGATGCATTAGAAATTATGCACATTAGGTGTAATTTAAGATTAATTGTAAAACAATTAAATAAAAAATGCATATAATGATTGAAAATGTATTTTTCACAAAATGTTTACAAATTAGTTTTGCATTAAATCAACATTCACACCCTTGGTTCCACAAGTATGTTTCTCATTCTTTATCTATAAATGGATTTATCAAGAAAAAAAAAAGTTTTAAACTATGAAGACCAACCAGCTGAAAGATGAAATCTTTTGCACCTAAAATGTATGGAAATCCGAGAAAAGTACAAGACAGTGTAGTTTCAATTCTTGAGGAAATCATCTACTCATAAAATTAAAAATGTAAAACTCTTGACTTGCAGTCATTCATTGTTTATTATATATATTGTTTGTATTAAATATAATACAAATGGTAACACTTTACTTTAGGGTCTCTTAACTAGTTAATAGAAGAATATTAACTAGAAGAATATAAGCCATTTATTAGTACTAATTAAGCACATATTAATGCCTTATTCTACATGACCTTATTCTACATCCCTAATCCTACCCAATACCTAAACTTGCAATGCAACTACCCTTGACTACCCCATCTAATAATAAGCAGCAAATTAGAAATGTATTGAGGGAAAAGTCGTAGTTAATAGTGAATAAGTGTTACCATACAAAATATTTGAAATATAATTTGTTGTTAAATTATATTAGTTAATTTAATTAGTTATTTTAGATTGATTTACATTTGTTTTGATAGCATCAGTCTCTTTCTGTAATTTTGCTTTGAGAGAGTGGACTGTCGTTCCATGAAAATTGCCTTGAAATCATTAACTTATACAGAAGAACGTCTCGTGTAGACAGAGCTCATTATACAGAGCTCATGTAGATCTGTCTTGAACGGTTTATGCAATAATGCTGTAACTCTATTGAGAAGATGAATGGGATTGTACTTCTGGAACTGTTGTGCTCTATAGCCATTAGCTTCTGCTGTCGTTTTATCACTGACACGAACCCAACACAAAAAGTCAGGGCTCATATAAATCATCCCATGTTTCTCTTTAAAAATTATGCCATCATGGTGAATATGACTCTGACATGACTCGAAGGCAGCATGGTTGATTTATTTTCAAGCTAAACTACTGTAGACTTGTAAAGACAAACAACTGAGCAGCACTGCCAAACTATAGCTGAAGTAGCCAATGCAGAGCCATGTAACACGAACACTTATCACTCGCAATAAATGTTTCCCTGAAAAACACGATCAGTTTGACATTTGTCTTTTTCTGTGGTCAGACTTGTGACTGTTTATTTTAACGATGTGTTTACATTGAGCTGTCCTCCTACGACGTGTCTGCCAGTCGCGAACAGAGTGGTTGAGTTGTGGTTTATGCACGCAGTGCATTCCCAGAGTGTGTGTGTGTGTGTGTGTGTGTTGTGTGAGGACAAGTGTAACACGCTAAAATGTCACTTACAATATGAGATGCGAGCTTCATGTTGTTGACATACAAAAACTGCCTATTTTAAACATTTCTGAAGTTTGTGCCATTGCATTTCTGCTTGCCTTGATTTTTGGAAGATGCATTTCCTGAGTGTGACTATTAATAGATTTGTTTTAGTTTTTTTGTTATTCAAGCAGCATGTTACCAGGAAGAATATGTTGGATTAATATGGTGCAATTAATTCTAACTAACTAACTAACTACTAAAAAAAAAGTTTATTTATAATTTACATGTGCAAGTATTATTGCAAAATGTTTAGATTTTTACATATAGATCTTGATTTAAGATTGCAATTTCATATCTGCAAATGTTATATTGCAGATGTGTTTGTGCATGCATCTGCATTAAATGCAGTGCAATGCAGCGGCTGAACTTGGATTATGCAGATGTCAAATTTAGTCCTCCCACTATTAACACTAATGGTTAAATCAAGCAGTCGAATCATAGGTTTTGCATAAATGTTATAAGTCAGATACAGACTTATGGGTTAAGGTCACCAAAGTATTTGTGACTTTAGAGTGAGTCATTGTTTGTTAAAATAAGAACAGTCATTGGTTCTTAACCAGTGGTTAGTAAGGTGATTAAAAATATTACATGTGTAGGTGAAGAAATATTGTGTTTTACAGAAAGTGGATTGAGGTTCAGAATAATATTTGAAAAGTGGATTTTTCAAAGAATGTTTTCAAAACAAAAAAACTTATTTCTTTCCTTTGAAGGTTTTAGATATTGTCTTGTCTCATTTATTAGTTTTTTTTATGGATTTTCATTAATTTTCTCAGCTTTGTGTTTCAGGCTTTTTTCACTTCATAAATTAAATTTTATATAAACCACAATCTATGATTAAAATTAAATGATAATGAAATTAAATTAAAAAAAATAATAAAATATCATATATATAATATCATATATATATATTTTGTGTTATAATATTATTAGGACACATTTTTATTTTAACGTCGGTAAACCCAAATAGTGGGCCTTGATACATATTCTGTTGTCATATCCATAACAGATGTTGGCATTTTCCATAAATGATAACACATCAAACTTTTATGAATTGTTCTTTCTTTGATATTATTTTTCTGAGCTTTTTGTTTTTTGTATAATTTTCTCATCATAATTAAATACACTTTTTATAACCACATCGAGATTATAAAAATAAGTAACATGGTGTACTTTTGTTTATTATATATAAATATATATCACATGTGTATATTAGATAATATCAATGTCAAAACATATCGATTGTCTTCTCCGTCTTTTTCTTATCACAAATTAATCTTATATAAACCACAATCTGACATGAAATGTACTTTCATTATGTAATATTTTTTATATAATATTTAGAACGTTTTTTTTTTACTCCAATAAACCCAACTGAATGCTTTGATGCATATTATGTCATATCCTATAACTGATGTTGACATTTCCCATAAATGTCAACACATTTCATAAACTGATGTTGTTCAGTGATAAGCAGCACGTGTAACTGGGGGTCTCAGCCCTGAGGGGTTCAGATTGGGTCACTCTAAAGGTCACCTCAGGACATGAAGGCTCTGGGCCTTTGACAGGATCATGACCTACTAACCGGCTGGAGATTCACTGTCCCAGCTAATCACACACTTACTGCATATAGAGCTACAGGTGCTGCTCCACACCAGCAGACTCATCTGACTTTTAATCAACTACTGTAGGAAGTTGAAATTGATGAACATTATATTGTGAAATAAGGCACTATTCATTTAGAATTCTCTAAGTGCAGTTATTGATGTAATCATTATGTGTCCGTTCGGCACCAACATTAAGAAAGACATTTGTTTTCCATGCTTTCCTTGGAAAAACAAACTGTGAACCCCAGCGCTGGAAGTTTATTAGTTTAATTGAGGGAGTAATTACTCGAATCATACGAGGAAATGGGTAAACTTGTAATCATGCTTGCTTACCCTCGAGACAAATACAGCCTGTAGACAGGCCTGCTCATTCTACAGCAAATGTGGGCAGATTGATCTGATACTTTTTCTTGAAATTGTTCTTAATATCTCCAGCAGCAGGTGCAGAGCAGATTTTGCAAGGAGAGGGTGAAACTGCGCAGCTGCAGCAGTCATCCTGAAGCTCAGATATATTTGAAGAGTTTGCTGCCGCAACTTAAAGGTTATTGGCAAATGACCCTGGACCTTCATTTGGCATTTATCTGACTTTTACATTATTTGGGAATTTTATATATGTATGATAGGAGAAACAGCATTGCTTTAGAATTATAGTGCCTTATTTGACTCTAAAGCATGTGAAATAGATTTTTTTATTGCAGGTGTATTATCCAATGTCAGTAATTTGCAACACAATGTTTGACATGAAACTTGAAATAAAATCAGGAACTAGCTCTATTTTAGAGGTATTGGTGAAACATCTCTCGCAGTGGGCAAAATTAGACCCGTGCATGAAAACCCCCTGAAATACTGTTAGTATCACCCAAAGACTATATTTTATATGTCGTGTCTTATATCTGTCCCATGCATACACCTGAGTATCTAAAGATGGGAATTTAGGTTAGTGGTAAAAAAAAAAAAAAAAAAAAAACCTATTTATTATTTTTATAGACTTGTGAAATTCAAGTGATTTAAAAAAAAAGTTCATTTAGAATTATTGTTGATACCTATCAGCACTAACATTTGAGTAAAATTAATGATGTATTATGATGAATGAATTTATAGGTATTTTTGTTTATGATTTTTGGCCCCTAAAATACTGCATTTATCACCGTGAGATTATAGTTTTGTTTCTCATAGTTTTTATCATATTTTATGTACTAGTACTAATTCCCGTACTAATGTTTTGATCATTACCAAAACGTTTAATCTTTGGCACTAAACTACAAGAACTTCCTGCATAGTTTATACTTTTGTGCATTAGTGCATTCAAAAAACAATTTCGTTTCAATTTATATTATCAGCATAATTTAGGTGAACATTGTTCTTGAAATTAATAACATATATTAATGACTTTCTTAGTAGTTCTTGTTTGTCTTATGTGTCTCTGAAATACTGTCAGTATCATACAGAGTTTATATTTTATAGTTTTAATATTTTTCACATATTTTATTTAACAACCACTGTAGTTATATTTAAGGCAGTAAACAAACATGTCTAGTTTTTTAATAAAAATTAACATTAGACAAGTTATTAAATTATGTATTATTATTGTTGTTGTTGTTTGTCTTTTGCCCCTGAAAATACTGTCAGTGTCTATATTTTATGTTTTAATATCTTTCACATAACTTTTAATGTATACACACCACTATCTAAAAAATAAATTTATAGCAGTAAACCAAAACATATTAATATTTTAGAAACTACGGGAACTTCCACTACACAGTTTATAATATGGTTTTATAAGTGTATAAATGCTTTTTCATTACAAATCATATTATGCCATAACATTTTAACTTTAAATTTAACTTCATTTAAAATATTTTTGTGTAGACACACCACTAAGTATCTAAAAATAAATGTAAATAAGTAAACAAAACATTTCAACATTTTTATAAACTAATGAAATTCAAATTCATTTTTTTCAAGTGCATTTTCTAGTTATTTTTTATAACAATTTGAGTGAAAAATGTATTGAAATTAGTATGACTCAGAATTTCTCAGTCTTTTTTGTGTGTCTTATGCACTTAGAAGCAAGACAATCTTTTATGTTTTGACAGTTACCTATATATATAAATTGAAAACTACAAAACTGAAAAAGCAAGTATATGGATCATAAGCTCCTGGTTCACGAGCGCATTCTGTCCACTTGTGTCTTCCTGACCACACCCTCTGTTGTGAGTCGGCAAAAAATACAGAAAGTTGTTTCATTACACAATGCCTACTAATTGTTCCCAGTTTTTCTTGTTTTCACATGCTACTGTAAATCTCTTTGGCAAAACTTTTTCCTGATGTTCTAGGCACATTTAGCACCGTCATGTAAAACATAAGACAAACACAATCCAGTGTCATAACCATGATCTTATCTAGCGAGAGGCGAGAAGTCAAGGTCAGCCGAAGCCGAGCGACAGCGGGAACGATGAGAAGACTAGAGGCATAAAAAAGCTTGACAGACGTGTTGGAGCCGAAAGCATGTGTGATACAGATATGATGAATATCTGTTTACAGGCCACCGGGAGTCACTTCACAAAAACTGTGGTGACTCACAGCCGTCCGGATGCCATCCTGCTCGCCTCGACTGGGGCTGTAAGTCAAGCGTCGGCGCCTAAAGCTGTCAAGCCTTCGAATCCCCTGCATTTAACCAGCTTAATGCCTCCAGGTCGTGTATTTAAACAGCAGGGGCAGAAATTAACAGGCCTGTGTGCAAAATGGCTACAGATATTAAGGGTGTGGATGCAAAAACTTCCTTTTGTAGTGAACTGATCAGTTTTTGTGTGCTATCTAACATGTTATACTTTATAGTCAGCTATTTTATTCTAGGTTTATAAACGCTACTGTTCAAAAGTTTGTGGTCAGTAAGATTTGTTTTTTTCGTGTTTTTGAAAAGTCTCTTCTCACCAAGGCTGCATGTATATGACAAAAAATTCAGTAAAATTGTGAATTATTATTACAATTTAAAATAAGTCAAGTCAAGTCACCTTTATTTATATAGCACTTTTAACAATACAGATTGTGTCAAAGCAACTGTACAGCATTAATTAGGAAAATAGTGTGTCAATAATGCAAAATGACAATAGTAAACACTCTTTTTTCAGTTAAAGACAGTTCATCATTCAATTCAGTGATGTCAACATCCAGCTCAGTTCAGTTTAAATAGTATCTTTACAATCATTTGCAATCAAGGCGACGATATCTCTGGAAATGAAGTGTCCCCAACTAAGCAAGCCAGAGGCGACAGCGGCAAGGAACCAAAACTCCATCGGTGACAGAATGGAGAAAAAACCTTGGGAGAAACCAAGCTCAGTCGGGGGGCCAGTTCTCCTCTGGCCAGACGAAACCAACAGTTCAATTTCAGGGTGCAGCAAAGTCACATTGTGCAGAGGACTCATCTGGTTCCTGTGGTCTTGTCCCGGTGGTCGTCTGAGACGAGGTCTTTACAGGGGATCTGTATCTGGGGCTCATCTAGTTGTCCTGGTCTCCGCTGACATTCAGGGCTGTAGAGGTCCTTTCTAGGTGCTGATCCACCATCTGGTCTGAATATGTACTGGATTCGGGTGACTGCAGTGACCCTCTGATCTGGATACAGACTGGATCTGGTGTCTACTGTGACCTCGGAATAAGAGAGAAACAGACTAATATTAGCGTAGATGCCATTCTTCTAAAGATGTTGCAAGTACATCGGGTGTTATGAGAAGTTAATAACTGTTAATAACAGAAGAAAATAACTGTTTTTCATTTGAATAAATTGTCAAATTTGAAAAGTGGATTTTCAGAAATCCTTGTAATATGCCGATTTTGCTGCTCAGGTAACCTTTGTTCTTTTTTTGTGGAAACTGATAATATATATTTTTTGTAACAGAAATGTTTAGTAATATTATTAATGCATTTTCTGTCACTTTTGATCATTTTTATGCATCCTTGCTCAATAAAAGTATTAATTTATTTAAAAATAATATTTAGATAACAGTTTTTAAGTACAAATATTCAATAATATTAATATGAATATTTAAAATAGATATTTTCAATTTTATATATATGTGTGTGTGTGTGTTTAATATATATATATATATATATCGTTTAACTAGATAGCCATATCTGTATTTACTGGTTGTAAAATGTCCAGTAAATGTTTTTGAATGTATAGCTCATTTGATGAATAAGTACAAATCTGTAGTTTTGATTGGACTGTATATGCAACAACAGAGTGATCAGCTCAATTAGGAAAAAATGCCCTGAGAGACAATTCTGGAAAGCAGTAATAAAGTTAATTTCGGTCACATCATCCTTTAAATATATGTTCCAGCAGTTTCCAGAGGAAAGCCGTCTGAATACAGCGTCATAATGAAAACGTTAAGTCATGGAGAAGTATTGACACACTCCCAAAACTCTATTTGTGTTTCACGCTTGATGTCGTAGCTTGAGGGACCGTGTGTTTGTGTTTCTACTTAATCCACCTGAAACTGTCTGTTACGGACTGTACGGTACCTGACTCACTGATATTAGCAGTCTCGGCCCCAATTACCCCTGCGCCGTCCTGGGCTTTTATTAGTCTGAGGTGTGGTCATTATCATGAAACAGCAGTCTGCCTTTGTTTATTCTCATGTAGTTATGACACAAATGCAGTGAGAGAGAAGTTTGCCATCTGGGCCCTGCGTGTGCCGCGGGCGAAAAGGCTCCTCGGTGTTACGCATGCAGACGGGATTCGCCCTGACATGTCGCTCCGCTGCAGTTCTCGCAGCTCGCCGCTCTTTGTCCAGTTCTGTGTAAACAAAAGCTGTGGAATCAGGTGCTGATTCGCTGATTTTAAACCAAGCAGGAGTAAATCGTGTCGCCTTTGGTGCTGTAGAAGCACAGTCTGTTAGTACAGTCATATCCAGTCCAATCTCTTTAATGTCTCAAGTGTTTGTCCTAGGCATTAAATAGCAAATTGACACGTTTGCCCCTTTTTTTTCTCAAGGAAGAAAGTGCTCAGATTTGCCAAGGCATCAAAATCTCAGTGAATAGGTCTAGTATGTCACATGTGCCTCCTCTAGTTTCAGAAGGATCTCAATCGAAAAGTCGACATTTAAATGTGAAGATAAATTCAAGATGAGTCCAATTTCAAGCCGCATGAAAGCAAAGTCACAAACTAGATCTTTTTAATGTGTCATGTGTTTCTCCAAGGCAAGAGCCAAGTGACACTTTTGCCCCTTTTGATTGTGGAAAAAGGTCTTTAAAAAATTGGTGTTCTCTGTTCAGATTTGGCAAGACATCAAAGTCACAATGAAAATAAACTTGGACGTTTCTCATTTAATTCTCAGAAGACGAAATGAGTCACATTCCATTAGTGCAGTGATAACGAGCGGAAAAAACACAAAGCTGATCTCTTTAATGCCTTTAAGTGTTTCTTCTAGGCATTGAATGGAGAGCAAATTTGACACTTTTGCTCTTTTTTTCTCACGGAAATAAGTCTAGTGTCTCACGCGTGTCTCCTCTAGTTTTAGAAGAGATCTCAATCAAAGGGTCGACACTTCGATGTGAAAAGACGCTCAAGATGAGTCAAATTTCAAGCCACATGAAAGCAAAATTACAGATGAGATCATTTTTGCCCTCTTTTCTCATGGACAAAAAAAGCCCCAATACACTGCAAACTGCCATATTACTGTTATGAATATCAATTAAATTCTGTAATCTGTGTTTTTTAATTGTCAGACGCATTTTTACACCACTAGAAATGTATGCTGGCTTTGACATCAAAAAAATATTTTATATTATAAAGTAATAATCAATGCCTTTATATTGCCAGGTTTTTTACACCCCTAGAAATATGTGTTGGCTTTGACATCAAAAACAAAGTTTAATATTATAATGTGAATATTATATTTTCAAAAATAAAGTATCTATAAAAATGCATTCTACAAAGTCTTTTGATTTAGATCTCTTCTGATATGACACTGAAAAAAGGCAACATAACTGGATTCTAAAGTCAAAAATATTACTTGATATTGCTGAATCAACCTAAAAACATTCATTTATACAGCCAAAACTACTTTATATGAGTTAAATCAGTTATGTCTTTGATGTCAAGAGGTTTAAGATGAGTCAGTCTCTCCATGATCTGAGATCTTAGTTGTTTCTCCTAGAAAGCAATGAGATACAGGTTCTGCTGGTTGCGGGTTCGAGAAAAAAGAAAAGAAAAAAAAGTCTCCTCTGTGATTCAGGTGAGATCTCAAAGTCTCAAGCTCAGATTTGCCAAGACATCAAAATGTCAATGGAAAGTCAGAGATATCAATATCGAATGTGTTTAACACATGATGCTGTCCGACGGGATGGAGAAAAAAATCACGAATGAGAAGTCCGAACTCAAGTGCTTTTCCTTTGTATTCTCCTAAAACGAAACGATTCACATTTAAGCCTCATTCAGCCATTCACAACTATTGATTCATTTTTATTTTAGGTTGAGTTACTTGTACTCATCATGAGTCAGCCGCTCACGGAGAGGTGATCGGTGAACACTGATTGTGGGTTCTCAGAGCAGAACATGTTCTTAGATCAACATCATCTTATTGGTCCTAGAACAACAGTTGTGCCAAACAAAAAGTCTCAACCCTTCTACGTATACTATCACACAAATCTGATTGGTTGATAGCGATGTTGTTCCAGGACCACACTGATAAAAGTCAAACGGCCATGTCATTTATTTAAATTGCTTTTTTATATTGTTCAAATCGAAAATCATGGTTTAAACCGGATTGTTCAGTTTGCTTAAAGCAAATAACACTCCCTACAGAAAAAAATAAATAAATAAAAAACATTTGTGTTTAAATAGTATTTTTGTTGACACAGTATTATTTTAGTATCTTTGAGATTTTTTCAAACATTTTAAATCAGCTTTTATTTGAATACTTTTCATTTTCACTTCGCTTTGTTTTTTTAAATACATTTTTATTTAAGTTTTAGTATTTTAGTACATCAAGCTAAACTAAATAAAAATGTCGATGTGCGCAACATATTTTTACTGAGAGCAGAAATAGTTTTTTGTTAGTATAACAGAAGATATGATGCACAAGTACTGAATCCATGCATTTACGTGCGCTGCTGTTTTAACATTGAAATATTTTATAATGTTAATTCTGTTGTCTACAGTATATTTAATACAGAAATAAACTAACTAGAAAATAAATAAGTGGAGTAAATAAAATGAAAGGGACAATAAAACAAGAGGATAAGTTAATTTTTTTTATAAAAAATATATAAAATCAATTTTAATGCATGCATTTTAGATAGATAGTTCTTCTGATTTATGGATCACCGTCTCCATCCTGTAATGTGATTTTAAACTGTTTCACTGACTAGTCATTGTTAGTGCTCATGATAAGATTACAGCAGCTGATGGTGTTTTCTGTATGTTTGTTGTGCTGTGTCATCCATCCATACCCCCAAGCATCATGTTGAGAAGCACAGGCCTGTTCAGGACTGTGTTGTATGTGAAGGGTCGGGTCGTGACAATAAGGAGCTGTGTGATGCATGCTGGGGCGTTTAGCGCAGGGTTCAGTCGGATAAGGGAAGTGTTTGGACAAACAGTGCGTGATGTTCAGACGTTTCTGTTTTGGTTCTGGCAGGTTGAGATGTGTCTAGAGGTGCAGCCTCCTGGGATACATCAGCCCTTTTAATTTTTCCTGAGAACCGGAGGCTCATGAATTGACAACACAATCTCTGATTAGCACCAGACTGGAACAGCTGCCCTTCGACTCTCACTACTATCAGTGATTTATTTCAAGCAAGTTTTAACACTGTAGCAGTTTGATGAATATTTATTTATTTGCATTTGGCTTGATGTTTTTTCCAAAGTAACATACAGTGGAATTTTTATATTCCCAGATCGTGAAGCCATGGCTTTGTTGTTGTGAGAAACATGCTTTACCTCGATTGGCATTGGGAACTTTTGAAAAGAAAGAAATAAACCAAGTCTTCCTTGTGAATTACGTAAGAGTTTTTAAAAGACAGTAGTAATGTTTTTGCCTTTTTGTATCATTAAAGTAAAAATTTTTTTCAATATTTCATGACATTGCTCTACACTCTCTCTCTCTCTGTCTCTCTCTCTCTCTCTCTCTCTCTCTGCATGTGTGTGTAACAGTGTTGCATTCAATATTTTATTGGTTTGTATTTTATTTTTTAAATAAATATTGATAATATTTCATACAACATTGTTTCTTATACATTTCGATATTTATTTGGTTTGTATTTTCTTTTTTAAATAAATATTGATACAATATTTCATACATTTGTTCTTATATGAGGTTTTTAAATAAATATCATTTTAATATATTTTTTATTAAATGTAACAGTCAATAATTATTGCACTTTAGCTTCAGGTATTTATATATATATATATGTGTGTGTGTGTGTGTGTGTGTAGGTGCTATTTACATGTTCGATTTATTTTTCATGGCATTTAAAATTATATATACCCTTACAATATTTTAATATTAAACATAATTTTTTTTCTAATGCACGGGTCTATGTATATATACATAATAAATATACATGTACCACACAGATATTATGTAAAAATACTTTTATTTTGATGCGTTCCCGCGGATTATCATTTGACAGCACTAATATCTACATATATATATTATATATATCTATATATATATATAATATATATATTAGATAATATTAATATGCATACCCACACACACCACACCATAATATATATATATAATATATATATATAATATATATATATACGTAAAAACAACATTAACGCTATTCCCTTCACACTGTTATTACTTTCATGCATAACAGGGTTTGCGATTGCACTACATTTTAAAAGGAGAAACGAAATGTCAGTGTTGAAATGTGGTGGCTCCTGTGAAATCAATCTGCTAACAGATTGTGATGACTCACACTACAGGACGCTCGGACGGACCTGCCAGCATTTTACTCGTCTGTCTTTACCATGGGCCCTGCCATAATATAGTCTATTTACATGCATTCACCTCCTGCAGTTAATGTCAATGCATTAGACAGTATATCTATTGTTTTATTTTTTTTTTAAACTTCGAATTAGAAAACCATTTTCCATTTTAAGTGTGACTTAAGTGTCCTCTTTTTTGGGGTCACTGTATAGGGCCTATATTTTATGATAAACTGTTTAAGAATCAGTGTTTCTCTTTAACAGGCAGATATCATGTGCAGGAAAGAGGAAGATGTGTGTTTAAGGTGAGTGAAGGCGGGTCAGTAAAGGGACACAGTTCTCTCTCTATCAGTAAGCATCTGGGATATTCCAGAGACATTTGACTGTTCAGTAGTAGTTTCCTCTCTGTGAGTGAGTTTCACCTGAGCTTGCTTTATACCTCCTCAAAATAACACCGTCCAGCTTAGCCACGCCTCATGAGTCACCAGCCACACACACGTACACGCACAATACTGAATCCACGTATTTACATGCGCTGCTGTTTTTGTGTTCGTCTCAGTTTGTTCTGGTTAATTTAGAGTCATAAAGCTTTTTAACATTTAAATATGTTAATTCTGTTCTACAGTTCTATGTCTACCGTATATTTAGTACAGAAACAGACAATATAGAAAATAAGTAGAGTAAATAAAATGAATTTTTTCTTATGTGCATTTTTGTTGTGGTGATTTTTGTGGGGTTGCATTTACATTTAACAGTTAATATTAACATGTTTTGATGCATTTTCTGCAGCAATTTTGCTAGGAAAACCAATAAAAGTGATTTCAGGTTACCTGTTTATAATTTATATTTATAATTGATTCTGTTTACATTTTTACAGCCTTCTTGCTAATAACTTGCAGTCTAACATAGTGTATTTTTGATGCAATTTTGCTAAACAGAAAATAAAAGCAATTTCATTTCACTTGTTACATTTCTCTTAAGATACATTATTCAATTGAAAATTCAATTCACTTTGAATTGAATTTGTTTTGTTTTTTTAGCACGTTGTACTATTTTTACTTACTAATGACTGTCTTTTCTAGATTTTTTTTATTGTGCATTTATGTTGTGGTGAGATTTGTCTGGTTGCATTTTGGTCTAAGTTTAAAATAGTTGATTTTTTTTAACCTGCTTTGATGCGTTTCCTGCAGCAGTTCTGCTAAGCAGAAGAATAAACTTTACAAGCGAAAAGTAGCAAAAGTAAACACCCATAAGATGCTAAAGCAGATGAGGAAGAAACCTTGTTGGCGTTATAGTGTGCACTCACACAGCAGTAAATGGTAAAGATGGCATTGTGTAAGTGTCTCGGCCGCCCTCGGGCAGAGCTCTGTTCATGTTGACTCTTCCTGAAGGGGATTTTTCAGGAGAGGTTGAGCTCAAGCAAGTGAAAGGGCCTATAGGATGACTAACTCTCGCTGGAAAGTACACAGAACTCCTGGAGGGTGAGAGGCTGGAACACAGGTGTAGCGGGAGGTAACCGTGCCTGGATGAGGAATGGGTTTGGATAGTGTTTAACCACGGAGTCTGCAGCTGGAAATCTTTGGATCGTATTTGCACAAATTAAAAATCAGTGCATGGCAAATGTGGATGCCTTTGAATAACTTCCTGAACTTTTATGAGGTTACACAGTTAATGTTTGGTCAGCACGGGGGGTTAGTTCAGCCAAAAATGGTCATTTTCATGTCATTGCAAGCTTGTATGATTTACTTTATTCTAAGGCAGCACTAAGAGAAAAACTAAACATTTTTATTACGCATGGTCAGTTTGTCAGATTTGGCTATTTGCCTTTTTTAATTAATTATTTTTTTTTTTTTGATATTGAAAAGAAAGTTGTTCCTTTGACTCATGTGTGTATATATATTATTATATATAAATGTTGTGTATATGTGTGTATGTGTCATATATGTATATGTACCATGTATATGTTATATACGGTCTATGTACAGGTTTTGTGTGTGTGTGTATAATATATGTATGTGTGTGTGTGTGTGTGTATATATCTAATATATGGTATGGTATTAGTTTTTTTACAGTATTTATTTCCTAATTCATTTTCTCTGGCTTTTGACACCTAGTTTCTTTCTAATTTATGAGTGATAAAAAGAGAAATCCACAATTCTCTCTGTAGAATCCAAGAATTTTTATGTTTACATTTCTGTCTAAAAAATGTAATGCACTTAGCACATATTTATAATCCACGTAATGCATTGTTTTGTGTTTTTAACAGCATTTTCAGAAACTGATAATAACATTTCTTTTTTTACAATTTTTTTTTTAAGCACTGTTAAAGTATCTGTAAAAGCACTGTAAAAGTATCTAAAGTCATGCATTCTTGAATCATGCATCTTTTATTATACTTTCAGCAGAAGCTCCTCCAGGTGGCATCTTCCAAACGGGTTGCAAATCAAGTTTTTTTTTTTCGAGTAAAGCAGTCCAATAATGGCAATCAAAGCTGGGGGTGTATTCTTCTGAAGGATTTGGGTGACACACATTTTCCATGACTCTGGTGGCCAGTTCATGTGTTTGTCCTCCTTGCCCTCTATAGAGACGAGCTCAGAAAGAGTCGCTGCTGCCCCCCCTTTCCTGGAAACAGCTGCATGCTGAGAGAAAGACAGAGAGAGAGAGCAAGGAAAAAAAAGGAAGGCAATAAAGTAGAGGGCTGGATGTATTTATTTGCTTTTGGTCTGGATTACCAGCAGCGCTAAGTTTCTCTTCCCATTAACACTTTACCAAGAGAAGTCCCCAGTCAGAGTTAAAATCAAGTGCGCTACGGTAAATGCAACCACACTGCAGTGTGGCCCAATCGCATTCTATACACAAACACTGACGCATGTAGTGGGTACATCTTTATGACACAAGGAAGTAAAACTGCAGAATAGTATACTGCACTGCTTCTGTTTGTCTTATTCAACGGCAGATACTTTTGACTTATGGTGTGTTTGTTCCATTAAACTACTAAATGAATCCCAGAGCAGATCTGCAAGTGCAGCTGCTTTGTAACTAAAAGGGGATTTTTTTTTGTTGTTGCAAGCGTGCGAGGAAAGATAGATCAGAAGGAAAGAGAGAGAGAGAAAAAAAATGTGCTATGCCATGGCACATCAATTGGGTGCCTGATCTTTTGGGGACTTTTGACATTTCATATTCAAATGAAAGATCAACATACTGTACAGTGGCCCCAAAAGTATTACATTACAAAATATCAACGCAAATGTCATGTGCATTCAAGCGTCTTTTCACTTCAGTATTTTTGCTCAATGTCTTTTAATCTCTTGGTGTTTTGATGACTTTTTAGTGGATGCATGAAGACACTTACCCACAGGTGTTGTTCAAATATACATTATTTTAAATATACTGTGTATATTTAAACTCAAAATTGAATGAAATTGTGTGTGTGTGTGTGTATGTGTGTGTGCATGTAAAGTGTATTTGTGCCATCTTGTAAATAAATGCCATTTGCTTTCATATTTTGTTATCCAATGCAGTGGCTTTTTCAGATAATTGGAAAGAAAGCATCCAAAATACACATTAAGTGTTTATTTTATTGCATGATTTTTTTTAAATCTCCACTTAAGTAGCACTTACATCAGAATTTACAGCTTTAATCCTATCTATATTCTGAAGTTTTTTTTTTTTTTTTTTTTTTGTACTGCGGTTTAGGTTTGTTCATATTTCATTTGCCTGATTATATACAGCACTTTCTTCCTAAAATTGCAAATAGTGCATATTTAAAAATAACATTTCAGAAAACTTGTAATATACGAAAGGTTGATTTTTTTTATTTATTAAAACATGTCTTTTGGTGCATGTAAAGTGTACTTGAGTCATCTTTCTTGCAAACAAAATGCCACTTGCTTTATTTTGTTGTCTAATGCATTGGCCTTCAGTCATTTTAAATGTGACCAAATTTTGCTGTTATGTTGATTACCTCACAATGGAAGTAGTGCAGCATAAATGTTAAAATACACACTTCATAAGTTCAGCCACAAGACTTAAACATTATGCATCTCAAACTGCGACTGAAATGACAGGATCGCTTACTGTCTGTGTGTATAAAGTTATAGTCAGTATTTCCTCCTTATATTTCAGCTCCTGTTGTGACCTTTCATACGATATGCACAAGGATACAAGACAAGAACATTTAAATGGAGTAAAATACATACAAAAAAACACACTCTCTCTCGCTCTCTATAAATGTTATTAAGTCAAATCTAGTAATTAAATCTAATAGTTTGGATCCTAGTAGCCTATTCTACATTTGCATCTTTCCTAAATAGGCTACTGTAACATTGGAAATTTATTATATTGCCCTTGAAATACATTTTGAAATATATTTTGGTGTGTGAAAGTTGAAGCTAAATATATTTTCCAATTGAAAAATATATTTCATTGAGCTTCACTGTTAACAACATATAGAGTTATTTTTTCTATATGGGAAATGGCTTAATAGCTTAATATGTATTAAACCAGCAACTTTCCTCTGTTTAGGTATATTTTCAGCCTTATAGGTGCATGAGAATGAGCGAATAACAGGGCAAATTTGATATCAATACTGGAGTTCATCTATATCCCCAACTTCTGATGCACATGCAGCTTTAACCATTAGTCTATCACCACCCTGATTAATATTGTACAGCTAGAAGAACTAGTACAACTGCATATTTGTCTGATGAGCTTTTTCTTTTTGTCACATTTTCCTTGTCAAGACAACCATGCATGGCTGTAATTTCATGACCCACTATCAAGCAAAACTGTTCAGAACGAGATGCACGTCCGTTTTAGCTCAAAAACAAAGAAATATTTAAAAGCCACTGCACGGCTGAAACCTGCCGTTCAGGTAGATGCACGGAAGTCTTGCGTGACATGGACGGCTCACATTGAGGATACTGACGTTTGAGGCTGAACTTGTGCAACACCTTCTGTGAGTGACCTGTGACCTACTTCACTTCTCATAAAGCATGAAGATATACAAAAAACATCATGAACAACGTACATGGAATTCCATGTCAGAATTTCCCCTCACATTTCCCTGACGTATATTTCCTTGTCATTATTTGGGTTTGTTTGCTCTTTGTTTTACATAACAGTCTATTACAAAGATCTATGCAGTGCATGTTTATGTGCACATCATATCCTGTCAAGTCACATTTATTTCTAAAGCGCTTTATACAATACAGATTGTGTCAAAGCAGCTTTACAGTATTAAACAGGAAAATCATGTGCTGATAATGCAAGAGGACAATAGAAATCAGTCAGTTTATCAGTTAAAGTCAGTTCATTGTTGATTCAGTTATGTCATCGTCCAGCTCAGTTCAGCTCTCTTCCAATAGTGTCTGTGCAGTCAAGTCAACATTATTATTACACAATTATTAAAGATGGAAATTACATTAGCTTTCTTTTCTCTCTCTGTATGACAATTAAGTGAACGACCATACGGGTGAATTTTAAATACTGTTAATTTTGGTAATTTTTTAAAATATTCCAGGTGTTTACAACTTTTTTTTTTTCAACCTCAAATGGTTTCAGCAAAACTTGTTTAATGGGTAATATTGTTTAAATTAACACCAGAACAGTAAATTAGCATTTGGTGAATTCATGTGGTGTTATAAATAATTTAAAAATATCATTAAAAAAACAATTAAAATTAAAAAAAAAAATCTAATGTGAAAATAAGTTTGTAATTGTTTTTATTTTTTTATCGTTTATAATATATTTTACATTTTAATACATTTTATTTTTTAACAAGTTAAAAAGTTCGAAATCTGTATAGTGGTGGGTGTGTGTTTTGTGTGTGTGTGTGTGTGTGTAAAATATTCAAAACTGTATATCTCTTTGAAAAAATACTTTTTACATTTTTAAAATTTAATTTTTAGTCTTTTTCAAAATAAAGTGTATATATAAATACAAAGCTTACTATCTTATTCAGAGCAACTTACAAAATATATATAAATATATAAAGTAGCTTAAGTGTCTGTGCTTGACCAGAGCAGATTTCTGAAAGTCTGTTATACTTCCTGAAATATTTCCTGTATACTGTAACACAAGCATATTAATATTTTAAAGTGACAGAACTCAAGTGTGCTGCTGAACAGGACCTGTCACAGTTATTGCTTTCTTTGAACTTTTTTTTTTTCGGTTCACTACACCGAGTGCCACTTATTAAACCTGTACTGGCTGCTGCAAATCTGATGCAACTCTGCGTTGTGGCAGAGATGCATGGCATAGATCTTGAGGTGATTCAACCGCTGGCAACAAGTCGATAGAAACTCTTTATTATGAGCTCATAATGTCTCAGTGTTTAAGAGCACAGCAAGCTCTGATTATTTACCACCTGAACAATAATGATCAAGAACACAGCATGCTCAGCATGTTCATCAGTGATGTACAGGAGTAGGACATACATGTCTGAATAGACTGTTTTAAAGGGGTCATATGATGTTGCTAAAAAGAACATAATTTTGTGTATTTGGTGTAATGAAATGTGTTTATGATGTTTAAGGTTAAAAACACACATTATTTTCCACATACTGTACATTATTGTTTCTCCTCTATGCCCCTCCTTTCTGAAACGCGTCGATTTTTACAAAGCTCATCAGTCTGAAAAAACGAGGTGTGCTCTGATTGGCCAGCTATCCAGTGCATTATGATTGGCCGAATACCTCAAGCGTGAGATGGAAATGTTATGCCCCTACCATACTGTGATGATGCCCTGTCAGGCCGGAGCGATGATTCAAAAACATGAAAACCCATTATAAACGAGGCATTCGTTGCATCCAGTGGGGACGAATTATAATGACTTATACTGTCTTTTTACGCGTTGCGTTGCATCGCGCCGCGTAAACATAAAACCATGTCTGCATTTGGATCAGAGAATGACAAACAACAAGCCCTACTCTACACGCCAAAAAAAAAAAAAAAACAAAACTCGCTTTAAATTAAAATATATAAAAACTTTTTAAATATGAAAACGTACTTACAGACTGTGAGTCTGAACAGCCGGCATTGTAGTCTACTCTGCAGGTTCAGGAAACAGTCCTCTTCCTCCATCAAATGTGCTGCACACATCTGAATATTTTGGGTTGAAGTGTTCTGGAACAGTGTTGTAAATACAACTTAACCACTGATTTTCTAGTCGTGTCCATTTTGGAAGAACAAACAAAGTAGTTTCACTTTCACAACGAAACCGCGTCACACACGGTGGCCTAGAGTGAGCGGCGGCAGCCTAGAGTGAGGAACGGCTGACGGGCTAGCGTGAGCAGAGGCGGGCGGGCTTGAGAACGGCGCTGCCCGCAGATTCGACAAAAAAAAAAAAAAGAGACAAAAAACAAGACAAAAAAAACAAAAAAAAGGACGCGTCCGGTGTTTGGGTGACAACCAATGTGACGCCCCGTGCTGGCCTCCGCTTCGTCCACGTGAAATCCCTCTGGCGATCCCACGCATAGTTTTGTATTTCCTCCAGCGACCCGCACGGATCCGCTCCCAGGCATGAATGAGCGATATCGTCCTCTTTTGGAAGACCAAACAAAGTATTTTCTCTTTCACAACAAAACACACAGCGCCCCCCCTTTTTTTTTCACGACATGGCGGCAGCAGCAATACTTCAGCGAGAATAAAAGTTACGCCTTCTCTTTGCGTGAACATTTGGGCGGCGTTATGCTAATATTTCCACATAGTGATGTTGATATGTGGGGGCGTGTTAGAACGAAGCGGTTTAGGTAGGCGTGGCTGACTCTGAACTTTAATGAAGAATATCTCTTTGGATTTGAGACTTTATTTTTTTCAACTTTACAGATCTTCTTTATACACCAAGAGCTTGTAACACTCCAAAGACAAAACAGGAAAAATTTAAATTGCATCATATGACCCCTTTAAGGCGTTCCTTTTTAACAAACACTTGCACATACTAACTGAGATTATTATTATGACTGCTGGGACTCTGAGTGTGTTGCTATTAGATGTGCATTTCACAACTCTGCTTTTCACATTAGAAACCTGAGTGATGCTGCTGGTACGAGCTTCTGAAAATGTTTTTACTCAGGACAGAATAACTAGCAAACCTGCGGCCTGCAGCTCACTTGCTTGCTACCTAACCTGTGATCAACATCGGTATATCAGGGTTATTTTGATAACTAAAACTTAAACCATAAAACCAGTTTTTGTTACTTTGACATAAAAGATATGTCAATATATATATATATACATATTATATATACAGTGGGTACGGTAAGTATTCAGACCCCCTTAAAATTTTTCACTCTTTGTTATATTGCAGCTATTTGCTAAAATCATTTGTTAATTTTTTTAACTTTTTTTAACAGCACCCCATATTGACAGAAAAACACAGAATTGTTGACATTTTTGCAGATTTTTTAAAGAAAAACTGAAATATCACATGGTATCATTAGTATTCAGACCCTTTGCTCAGTATTAGTAGAAGCACCCTTTTGATCTAAATACAGCCATGAGTCTTTTTGGGAAAGATGCATCAAGTTTTTCACACCTGGATTTGGGGTTCCTCTGCCATTCCTCCTTGCAGTTCCTCTCCAGTTCTGTCAGGTTGGTTGGTAAACGTTGGTGGACAGCCATTTTAGGTCTCTCCAGAGATGCTCAATTGGGTTTCAGTCAGGGCTCAGGCTGGGCCATTCAAGAACAGTCACAAAAAGAGTTGTTGTGAAGCCACTCCTTCGATATTTTAGCTGTGAGCTTAGGGTCATTGTCTTGATGGAAGGTAAACCTTCGGCACAGTCTGAGGTCCTGAGCACTATGGAGAAGGTTTTCATCCAGGATATCACTGTACTTGGCCGCATTCATCTTCTTTCCTTCGTTGCAACGTCCGTCCTGTCCCCGCGCTGAAAAACACCCCCACATCTGATGCTGGCCACCACCATGCTTCACTGTTGGACTGTATTGGACAGGTGATGAGCAATTCCTGGTTTTCTCCACACATACCGCTTAAAATTAAGGCCAAAAAGTTCTCACTCATACCAAAGAATCTTATTTATCACCATCTTGGAGTCCTTCAGGTGTTTTTTTCATGTGTCTTGCACTGAGGAGAGGCCTCCGTCGGGCCACTCTGCCATAAAGCCCCGACTGTGGAGGGCTGCAGTGATGGTTGACTTTCTACAACTTTCTCCATCTCCCGACTGCATCTCTGGAGCACAGCCGCAGTGATCTTTGTGTTCTTCTTTACCTCTCTCACCAAGGTTTTTCTCCCCCGATAGCTCAGTTTGGCCTGATGGCCAGCTCTAGGAAGGGTTCTGTTCGTCCCAAACGTCTGCCATTTAAGATTATGGAGGCCACTGTGCTCTTAGAAACCTTAAGTGCAGCAGAAATTTTTTTGTAACCTTGGCCAGATCTGTGCCTTGCCCAAATTCTGTCTCTGAGCTCTTCAGGCAGTTCTTGAAACCTCCTGATTCTCTTTGCTCTGACATGCACTGTGAGCTGTAAGTCTTATATAGACAGGTGTGTGGCTTACCTAATCAAGTCCAATCAGTATAATCAAACACATCTGGACTCAAATTAAGGTGTAGAACCATCTCAAGTATGATCTGAAGAAATGGACAGCACCTGAGTTAATATATGAGTGTCACAGCAAAGGGTTTGAATACTTAGGACCATGTGATATTTCGTTTTTCTTTTTTGAATAAATCTGCAAAAATGTCAACAGTTCTGTGTTTTTTCTGTCAATATGGGGTGATGTGTGTACATTAATGTGGAAAAAAATTAACTTAAATGATTTTTAAATGGCTGCAATATAACAAAGAGTGCAAAATTTAAAGGGGTCTGAATACTTTCCATACCCACTGTATTTCATGGATACACCTCACGCAACACACATGTATATATTTTATATGTATGTATATGGATTATATGTAGATGTATATGTATGTATAGTATATATAGATATAGTGTTGTGTGTGTATATCACTTGTCTAGCAACTAGCTAAAATAAAAGATTTCGTTTAAAAACTTGAGGCTAAAATAGTCTAAAACTAAATCAATTAGCTCTTACAACAAACACTAAAAAAATGAAACACAAAATAAACAACTATAACTTGAAGTAAAATTAAAATAAACTATATATATATATATATATAATAATATATATCATCTATTAAAACTAATTCAAAATATTAATAAATACAAAATGTCTTGATACTGAAACACACTGGCTTATCCGCCACTTGGAGTTTCTTATTTGTATACTAATAATTTTATTAAAATATTTAGAATTTTGCCTTCAATTAAGGATTAGTGTATCATAATAAAGTGTCACAGTATTATTATTTTATTCTTATTATTCTTATTTATTCTTATTATTATGAGTATTCAATACCAATTACAACTAGATCTTTGAAAAACCTGGGGAAAAATTTTTCCTTTTGTAAATCCCCCCCCCGCCCCCCCATTGTTTTTTTTTTCTTTTTTAATACATTACGTACCTCTAATGAAAGGGCCGCCGGGAGGCATAATTTAAAATGTTTTTGTTGTTTCTTGTTACAATAATAATAATTATTATTATTTTGATAATTTACTAAATTAACACATTTTAACAACTCTGCTATTACTATTAATATTTTTCGCTCCTACTCACTGTATAAACGCTGAGCCTAAACACTCTGAACTGACAAATAAGAACAAATATGCAAATGAAGCAGTCATTAATTTCTATAGAATCTGCTAGTGCAGAAAAAAATGGAGAAGAAATTAGTCTTCAAAAAAAAAAAAAAGCACCTTTATCAAACCTGTAGATTGCAGTTTAAAATTGGTTTCATTATGTTTCTTTTTTTTGGCTTAATTGCCCCCCCCCCCCCCAAAACATGTGTTTTTTTTTTGGGGGGGTTTTTGTCCCCTTTTTTTTCCCCCCCTTAAAGAAGTTGAAAACAGAAAAAAAAACTTGTTTGCAACGTTATGTCACACTCGCTGTGCATGGCTCTGACTGTAAGGAATACAGATGGAACAAAACAATATGCTGTTTAAATTTTTTACCCGTTTTTCACTCTGATGATGAATTTATTTCCACATCCTGACTTTGCTGTGATACTGGAGCACGTGCTTTTCCACCCGCGTACGGCCTGATGCAAACTCCTCCAGTGCAGCTGGTAATGGAAACTGCGACACCGGCTGCCACTTCAAACACATGCTGAGATAAAAGCCTGACAGAAGAGCATCTCGCTCTGCGTGCTTTTATATCTCATTCAGAACTATTGCAAAAATCTCTCTTTCTCACATACCAGATCCTCCTCAACCCTCACCACAGCCTTCATGTAGATTACAGCCGCTTGATCTTGAAAGTCAACAACTGAAACAACATCCCATTTCAGCTGACATCATCATGACGGCACGGGAGGAGAAAATAGCCAAGCATGTTTCAACCACTTCCCTTCAAGCACCTGTCTGCTGCAAGCCGTGACCACCACAAAAAACAAGGCTGTTTTTCCTCCCAAAACTCCATGTTCCCAAATTACCTGCTAGGACCGCTGGCTTTATGCGCTTTGAGGAAAATCAGAGGGTTGTCATTGTGTTTAGGCCATTTAAGTTGTTAACATGAAATCAAAACTGAACCTAATGACATTTTTTCCCCCCCGACATTGTAAATAAGACAAAAATTGTTTTACAAAAATTTTTTATTTTAGATTTTTTTTAACCATTTCAGAATACAAATTTTAAATTAAATCAATGCCTTAATTGCTTTTTTTCATAATCGTTGGTGAAATTAAATAGCATTTCTGAGTGAAATGGTATCTATATCCCTATATATTATATATATATATCTCTATATATCTATATATTCTCATTTATTTACTTCCGTTATGCCAAGCATGATGGGCAATTTTCAAGTAATGTCATCTGATCTCATCATAAAAACGTAACAATGTTTTGAAACAAGTGAGATGCGACACACGTAACGATTTTCAGGACCACCGTCACGTGGGTATAAGCAGATCGTACATATATATACATTCTTACAAATTAGCCATGAACTCGCCAAAACTTCATTACGAATTGCCATGAGATTGTGTTGGTAATATCAACCGCAAAAATGAAAGTGACTTGACTTTTCTGTAAAAATTTGTTAACTGGTAGATTCACTGAAAAATGTACATGATTTTATCTACACTGAATCAAAATAATACCTATTACCTAAAGCATGCTGGGAACTACGTTTTTAGGCATTCCAAGATGACCACATAAAAATTTAACCTTTTTTCAAGGTGGCGATTTCATATGAATTTGTACGATGCGAGTCGTACAAAAACATGACATTTTTTGAAAAAAAATAAATTATTATGAAGGTCCACCCCAAACATAACCGTCACTTGGGCATAAACATATCGTATGAAAACATACAAATGAGATTGTACAAAAATCTTATGAATTACACACCAATTCACCAAAACTTGGGTACGAATTGTCACGAGATTGTGTTTAGTAACGTTAACCGCAAAATTGAAAGTAACTCGACTACTCAGTGGAAATTAGCTTACTGGTACATTCACTGAAAAAAGGTGTGAAATTTACATGATTTAGATTCCACACAAATCTAAATAATACCTAATTAATTTTTTCATGAGATTGTGTTGTTAATGTCAATAGCAAAAGTGAAAGTGACTCGATTTTTCAGTGGAAAAAGTTGTTGAATTTACATGATTTAATCTTTACATAAATCAAAATACCTAATTTCAACATTACTCTCCCCATTATGCTATCCGAGCATGCTGGGAACTACAATTTCAGTAATGTCAACATGATTTCATGA
Organism: Sinocyclocheilus anophthalmus; assembly: GCA_018155175.1. Classification (NCBI taxonomy): domain Eukaryota; kingdom Metazoa; phylum Chordata; class Actinopteri; order Cypriniformes; family Cyprinidae; genus Sinocyclocheilus; species Sinocyclocheilus anophthalmus. The sequence goes on from JADLZN010006037.1 coordinate 130,133, forward strand.
GAAAACGTAACTATTTTACAAGGTGGCAATTTCGTATTAATTGCCCCTTCCCTTCCCTTCCCCCTCCCCCTTGAGGTCTTTGACGTCTTTTCCTGTTTCTTAGTGTTGGGGAGTGAAAGCAGCAACGCTACTAACTAAACATTCATCAGGAGTGTGACAGTAACTCAGCTGCTCTCCACGCACAGTAGCTTTTCTAGTAACTAGCAGTATAGTGTGACATTTGTTAACTTCTTTGGGTACACCTTTACAGTCGTGTGAACCGAGGCGTTAATCAAACCTGCTCTGCTAAAACATCCACACACATGTGGCTCTGGGAATTCAATTTTTTTTCCTAGTTAATCAGTTTGTTGTTTTTGAAGCAAATTCTGTGGCACTGCTGGTTACCCAGCATGCTTTGCGGCTGGGGTCAAATCCTAACGAGTTTGATCTGATTACTTCCTTGGACTATAAAAGTGTGTGAAATGAGTTTAGAGGGGTGTCATAGTTCAATATAGAGTAGTTGCAGATTTCAATGCAATATAGCACGTTATAATGTGTGTTACCATTGTTGAGATTTATTGTCCAAATATTTTAGTGTTGAATTGCTGATGGTTGTTTTTTTCATTCTTTTTTTTCATGGTTATATCTGCTTTTATCATGATTCTTACTGCTGATATTATAGCATGACATCAATAAAGTCATCCTCATCTAACCAACATAACCTTTGTTATTAGATAATTATATATTATATATGATAGCATATATGATGACCGTGATAGCACACGCACATCATGGAGTCTATTTGGCATCTGCGTTTACATCTGCAAGACGCATTTTTTAGAGTGTTTTCTCATATGCAATACGTCTAGATGATGTTGTTCCTATTAGATTTCAATAGACATTAGAAATCTTTAAGATGTTTTCGATTTAGAATGTAGTACAAATACTCTTAAGACAGCTATCATGTTTGGTATACAGCAAATGCGTTCCAGTGAAGTGATCTTTAACAGACAATATAGTATGCATACATACATAACATTCATACAATCCATATATATATAACATACAGGTGCCTCTCAATAAATTAGAATGTCATGGAAAAGTAATTCATTATTTCAGTATTTCAGTAATTCAACTCAAACTGTGAAACTCGTGTATTAAATAAATTCAATGCACACAGACTGAAGTAGTTTAAGTCTTTGGTTCTTTTATTGTGATGATTTTGGCTCACATTTAACAAAAACCCACAAATTTACTATCTCAACAAATTAGAATATTGTGACATGCTAATCAGCTAATCAACTCTAAACACCTGCAAAGTTTTCCTGAGCCTTCAAAATGGTCTCTGTTTGGTTCACTAGGCTACACAATCAGGGGGAAGACTGCTGATCTGACAGTTGACCAGAAGACAATCAATGACACCCTTCACAAGGAGGGTAAGCCAAAACATTCATTGCCAAAGAAGGTGGCTGTTCACAGAGTGCTGTATCCAAGCATGTTAACAGAAAGTTGAGTGGAAGGAAAAATGTGGAAGAAAAAGATGCACAACCAACCCGAGAGAACTGCAGCCTTATGAGGATTGTCAGCAAAATCAATTCAAGAATTTGAGTAAACTTCACAAGGAATGTACTGAGGCTGAGGTCAAGGCATCAAGAACCACCACACACACAGACGTGTCAAGGAATTTGGCTACAGTTGTTCGTATTCCTCTTGTAAGCCACTCCTGAACCACAGACCAACTAGAGGCTCTTACCTTGGCTAAGGGGGGGGGGGGGGGAAGAAGAAAACTGGCCGTTGCCCAGTGGTCCAAAGTCCTCTTTTCAGATGAGAGCCAGTTTTGTATTTCATTTGGAAACCAAGGTCCTAGAGTCTGGAGGAAGTGGAGAAGCTCATAGCCCAAGTTGCTTAAGTCCAGTGTTAAGTTTCCACAGTCACTGATGATTTGGGGTGCAATGTCATCTGCTGGTTTTGGCCCATTGTGTTTTTTGAAAACCAACGTCACTGCACTCGTTTTCCAAGAAATTTTGGAGCACTTCATGCCTTCTTCTGCTGACCAGCTTTTTGAAGATGCTGATTTCATTTTCCAGCAGGATGTGGCACCTGCACACACTGCCGAAAGTACCAAAAGTTGGTTAAATGACGATGGTGTTTGTGTGCTTGACTGGCCAGCAAACTCAACAGACCTAAACCCCATAGAGAATCTATGAGGTATTGTCAAGAGGAAAATGAGAATCAAGAGACCAAATAATGCAGATGAGCTGAAGGCCACTGTTAAAGAAACCTGGCTTCCATACCACCTCAGCAGTGCCAAAAAATGATCACCTCCATGCCACGCCGAACTAAGGCAGTAATTAAAGCAAAAGGAGCCACTACAAAGTATTGAGTACATGTACAGAAAATGAACATACTTTCCAGAAGGCCAGCAATTCACTAAAAATGTTTTTTTTTTTATTGGTCTTGTGAAGTATTCTATTTTGTTGAGATAGTGAATTGGTGTTTTTTGTTAAATGTGAGCCAAACTCATCACAAAAAAAAAACAAAAACAAAGAATTGAACTACTTCAGTCTGTATGCATTGAATTAGTTAATACAACAGTTTCACCATTTTGCTTAATTACTGGAAATAGGGAACTTTTCCACGACATTCTAATTTATTGAGATGCACCTGTATATATGATTAGCAAAATATGAGTTTCTGTTAGTTATTTTGTTTTCAAGTTTGTAGCACTTTTTTAACTAATCTTTGTGAAATAGCCATCCGGATTTATCATTTGAAAGATTTACACATTTAAAAAGATTTAATCCTCTTAAAGCTTCATTATAGTTTGCTACACTACAAAATGTAGCTAACTACTTTTTCAGAAGGTTAGTTTGACTGTAGCTTGAAGCGTTGGAAGCTACAGTTTCATAGTGGCTTCCAACCCTGGCTTTGGATGAAAGCTACTTGTTCAGCTATCTGCTAAATGAATGCATAAAACTGTGTTTGAGGCATTTGACTCTTAAAATGCTAAAATGTAAGGCAAAACACAAACTGAGCTTCTCTAAAGCTGTCAACATGAAATCAAAATGAACATAATGACATTTTTAATGCATGCTCCTAGTATTTTTGTGAACAAAGGTGTTTAATGAAGTTGTTCTAAATCATATTTATTTTTAAAGCGCCTTATATAATATAGACTGTTTCAAAGCCGATTCACAGTATTAAACAGGAAAGTTAAAGCAATGCAATGCAATGCAAATATCATCATTTATGAGTCAAACAAATTCTGCTGTAAAGCAACTGTAGCAACACAAAAGTGTCATTATTCAGCTCCAAATGAATAAAACGAGCTGTGTTAATGTTATAATATTGTATTTAAATGCTGCTGCTTGCTGCTTTCTGATGCTGTTAGATAAAAGCATCTGCCAAATTAATACTCTATTTATGTATATGAAATGCTAATATTGTGGTTGTTTGGTGCTGTGGTCTCCATCGGCAATGAACTGGAGATGAAGGTTTCTCCCAGGTGAGCTGATAAACATGTTGAGGTGTTTGCATGATGGAAATTCTCTGTGTGAATGAAGTCAATAGAGGAAGACATTTGTCTGGGGTCTAAACCACAATATCCTGAGCATACGGTCCATGTTCTGCACAAGGGTGAGCTGTGACAGTCAAATGCACCTGTGAGTGTGAATGTGTGTCTTTCCAATGAAGACCGGGAATTTCCTGAAAGATGTGGTTTCTAAAGGGAAACCAACAATGGACTGCGGCTGTGCTGGAACCCGGCGGGTCGTTTGAGAACCGTGCAACGATGATGAATTGAGTTTAAAACGGGATACATGTCAAAGCAAACAGAATTTGCATCTGTTTGCTTTGAGTTACATCACACTTGACAGCACAGACTTTCGCTAACATTGGCAATAAATTCTCTGACATTCAGATGAAATGAAGTGTGACATAATGTGAGTTTAAGAATTTATACTCTGACCCTCGTGCACTAAGTACTTCCTCATGCCAAGAACATTAACAAAAGATAAGAAAGACACTCATCTAGTTTTTTTCCCCCTGTGGGAAAAAGGGAAATCATGTTCATTGAAACTTTTAAGACTATATTGGCCAAAGTCTTTCAGATTTTATGTTGTGGATCCTGCATAATAAAGAAATAAATGACTGACCTTGATGTGAAATTTTACACGGTATGCAGTAGTATAACAATGGAACATTTAAATAAAATGAATTACATCAATTCAGTTACTCTATGTGGAATTTTTTATTTTGTTTTATTTTACTTTTTTTTTTCAAAGCAAACCAACAGTCTTCCTTCAAGGATAAAAGCACCAATCAACAAATAGTAATATAATACAATATAATTTTTTTTTATTGGTAGTAAACAATTAGCATTTAAATAAATTTATTTTATTTTATTTTCAAAGCAACCCAACAGTATATAACAAGGAGTAATGTGAACAAATACTTTTTCATATCTATATTATCATCATATGTTTTATATTGCCATGCTGATTTTTTTTATAAAAAAAAAACAAATTTTATTGTATTAATTGATTTAGTCTGATAGATCAAAAATGTATGCGTATTAAAGAGCACCTAAGGTCTGCTGATTTAATTTCAGATTATTTTTTTATTTTAGGGCTGTCGATTTTAGAAAAAAAAAAAAAATGCAATACATTTGATATTGAAATGTGCCTTAATAAAATCTTTCAGATATATTTTGGCACGCAGCATGGCGAGTTCGCTGTTCCTCTGATGGTTAGCTGTATTGAGAATCATTTGCATGGGAATTTTCCCTCATAGATCAATAAAGTGCAGCTTTTTATCAGTCTGTCTGATGCAATTTGTTTTAAACTTGCTTGTGCACATTTTGATTGGTTGGAAGTAACAAACACAATTAAAGGCTGTCTTTCACTTTACAAATGTTGGACAAACACCTATCATATTGTGACATTAATAAGTCATTTTATTCCCCCAAACGTCACCACATCAACAGGTCATGTCACAGCATGGCTAACTGAGTCATGCTAAATTAGACATAACTGTAAAATTCTCAAATCCTTCCTCTTTGGTGCACGTGCAGACATGTGACCACACCCTGAGAGGTGATTGGACGAATACAAACTATGGAATTATGTCAAGTTGTGGAAGGTACCGTACTTTCCATGTCCTATTGAAGAGCACTGATAGGCCGCTCATTTGGAGGAAGAGAGACTTTCCAGATCTCACAAACAAATAAAGTCTTTGTAGAGTGTCGCAATATTGAACAACAGCTTTGCAGGAAGAGCAAATTGTACCTAATCTAACCTGTAAATTACTTTTAATGATGTACCCAATGAATGGAGTTAGGTTTAATCGATTACTGATTGAAAGTAATTGTCAATTTGATTATGCACTTTTTTTTTTTTTGGCTAAACATTTTTACAGTGTGCAATTACAAATTTCCATGTACTTTAACTTAAAAACTTAAGTTGGCTTGAGTTTTTAAGTATAATCAAATTGGCTATTATTTCAGGCAAAATCATATTAAACTGACTTAAAGTAGTTGAAGGTTAATTTGATGGGTTAAATTGGTGGAAAAACATGTTCACATAACTTATTGATCAAATAGAACAATAAAACATGCACATATATTACTGTTTTGTGTTATCTTATTGCAGAATATATGACTTTTTTGTTGACATTTTAGATCTGTTTGTTTATATGATTTCATTTATCATACTTAATCTTCCATTTCATTTAAAGCCCATTTATATATTTAACTACTTATTTTGCTCTGTCCAGTGCATATTTTGACAATCTTTTGCACAGTGTACAGTTCTTAATATTTTCAGTCCCAAATATGTTTATTTTGGATTAATTTGAACTTTAGTGATACTAAAATGATTTTACTTTCCTTCCCAGTGAATTACAGATAATGTTGATCCAATTATATTACCTGCAGGGCATCAATAAATTACTTAAGTCCATCAATTGTATTAAAATGTGTGGATTAATGCTTATTAAAATAGACGAGTCTGTTTTTAGAAAGTTGAAAAAAGCGGCTTTTATTTACAGCAGTATTGCACAAATTAGCACGTAAATGGTTCAGTGCAAAATACAAAAAGATGCATTTAACAAACAAACGAAAACAAATGATCATTGTGCTACAAATGTACTGGGTCCTGGGTGGCGTCAGATCTGTGTAATGCGATGTTGCATTCAACAGGAACTAGCAAGACTCAGATTCGTCCAGTGAGAAATACCAGGTGGGCCTGAAATTCAGGGTGGGGGCGGCAAAAAAAAAAAGCTAAAGAACGGGAATGCTGCTCGAATCCTTCGGCAAAGGCAGAGAATGAAAGCATGCAATATGACACAATGCGCTACGCATTGAAAAAGGAGATCTTTGGTTCAAGTGGTAAACCTGGAACGGTAGACAAGCTCAACATTGTCATTTTGGCAAAGAGCAACAAGCCGATATACAAACAAATGCATATGATAACACAGGGCCATGCGTCTTCCACACGTGGAATTGTCTAACCGACTTCTTAAACTTTCAGCAATACCTTTCATGGTAGGTAATCAATACATCGGTTCATATTTAAATCTCTGCAACTACAAAAAACACATCATTGTTATACCAACATACTAGATGACTTGTCCTGAGCCTTGTGCACTGATTGCTGGAATACTGGGACAACGGTAATAAAAGGCAAAGTCAGGAGGAGTATCTACAGACCTAAGTAAAGATGGAAGACTGGTTTGTTCAAGAAATCTACACAGGTGTATTTCCCTTAGTCCCTGAGGCTGTTAAAGGTCATATAGTCAGGCCAGTTTGTTAGACTCGGGGTAAGGCTGGAGTTGAACAGTGGTTGTAATGTGGACATGGGCAATTAACGGTTGCAAATTTCAATCCCAAATTTGGTGTACCCAGAAACAACGTTTCTGTGAATAAAATCCTGATCTATCACCACTGTGCCTTTGAGCAAGGCACTTAAATGCAGTTTCTTCCACTTTGGGAGAAAGCTATTCCAAATAAAACCCCTTGACCTAAACTACATTCACAAAACTATACATAATCACATGCTGTTTGAACATTAATGGAATCATCAATTACAAGCCCAAAATGTCACTTTTGCTCTCTAATAAAAAATCAAACAGACCAAACAAGGAATCTAACAAAACCGAAATACCAAATGTGGAATGTTTATGGTGTCAAAACAACAAATACGTTTATATTGGTTACACATACACACTACCTTTGCCTGTCCAATTTGATTTATTTAGGTATTCAATAACATAAAGCAATGCTTGAGTTATGTGACTTATGAATACCTAAAGGTATTCGTAAGACCTTTTCACATGACTCTCATTTTTAAACACAAGCATAAAGCGGCACTTTGACCTTTGCATGAAAAGAGTTGCAGATGGCATAACGGCAAAGCAATTTTCTTGGCTTGCTTGGTAGGAAAAATGGAAAATAGTTACAAAAATATTGAAAAAAATGTCTTGTCAAATGTAGGTTCACAAAACTTTGCTCAAGATGTTGTGTTGAATATAACATGCTTTGAAAGTTCAACGGCGAAAATGGTTCAAGTTAATATAATTTGAAATTACGTTCCATCAACGGTTATAACTCAGCTAAATTTCACGGGCAAAAAAAGGTCTATTGTCCATTGTTGCTCACACAGAAGTCACTTTCAAACCAAGCAGCTTTCTGTTGGTCAAAACAGTGAATTTCGCATGACCAACTTGAACACGAGTGAAATCTGCGTGATTTCATGCAAAACTCCCAATTGTGTGGATTCCTATTGAAATTACTGGATTTTGTCCACAAAATTTCACAGAGCCACCTTAAGGATGGGATATTTTGGGAAATAATAATTATTTTTGTTATTTTTGCTTGGCTACAGTGCAAATCTGTAGCACAATTTTCTTCTAAATGGTTGCATCAGCAGCGTGCTAAAATGGGAAGTGGCAGCCATACTATAACTAATACTAGCGCTTACTTATCAATGTATTGACAAATTAGTACTGAGTGAACATCATATCACTTAATTAATATTCATGAGTAAATCTTTGCTTTATAATGTGTCCCTCTCATTTGTACCAAAGGTTACAATGCAGTAGCTTGGCGCTTCAAAGTTTCCTGATGTGTCGGGATTGACATGAGTCATGTGAAAAGGCCTTTAATTATATGGCTTCAAAGTGAGGATATATTTCCGACGTCAAATCCAAGAAAGTCTGGCTAAAGGTAATTCATCTTGCAAACAGTTTTTGACAAAATAGGTCAAATTTCTAAATATAGTTAATGCTTTCGGTCATGTTTTCAATTACAAATTTTTCAATTCCAACTTCATTTGCTGTTACAGGATTATCATTTTCTATTTCATTTGATTTGTACAGACTAAGCAAGCCAAATGCAAGTGCAAAATTGGAGCCAATGAACACATGAGGGACAGGCAGAACCACTAATGTCATCGCTTGACCGACTAACGTCCACGTTCATGAAATTATACACAAAATGTACAAATTAAATAAATATAAAAGCAATGAAGAAAAGACAGGGTAAAGACAAAAAAGATAGATGTGTCAAGAGCAAACAGGCAATAAAGGCACCTTTTCCACACTCCACATGGGGTTCAACAAAAACCTCCACGTCAACACAGCATCTAATGGCTCAGCTTTCCATGTGAACGCAGGAAACTGCTGTGAGTCAGTCTATGGATGGCTGAGGGTTCCCGATTTATGTATCCGTCCAGGTATGCACACATCCCGACAGGTCCAAAACTGTACGCCGAAACCCGGAGAGGTTGTGGAAGAGCAGCACTGCTGTTATCCCTTATTATGTACATATATACAGTCAGATGAGGGTGTGAAAGTACGATGCTACATGTCTGCTACACGTCTGCTGGGCGTTCAATGTGTCAATCATCTTCTTCGCAGGAAAAACTGTACTACACGTCCGATAAGGTCGTTCATCCACATGATGATGGCGTGTTCGTTGGGAGCGCGCAGCTGAGCCCCGTTGTTCCCACCTGCACCGGCCTGTTAGGATGAGAGAAAACAATGTATTTAAGTGAGAATCCTATTTTTTTAAATCAAATAGTCAAATGCAAATTGCAAGAATAGAGACAAACGCTGCTGACAGCTAACAAGAAAAAGGTGCTAGATCCCCAATGGAGTCCTGCAGGGATGGCATATTTTTGTAGGGCCGGAAACGAGTTAGCATTTTAGTGCTTCCAGTCAAGTCAATGGGCTGAAAAAACGTCTTCGGTTAACACAAGCTCAAGATATTTTCATGTTTTATTCTAAGCCATAAAATACATCAGCAACTTGGGATTTTTTAAGCTTTATGTGTCTTGAAAAAGACAGTTTTGCTCAAACTTTCAGGGAAAATATTTTTTCAATAAAGACTGAAAGAGATGCCAGAAGCTTAATGGTAATGGCGTTGTGTTCATTTGTGAAGATTATCAACTTTATTTAGGCCACAAAGCTTGTTTTCTACAAATAATCCAAAAGCCAATGGAAAATCTTATTGGCTTTTTGTTGAGGGAAGCTGAGTTATGCTAACTTGTTAACTATGCTAACGTTGCATTTGTTGGAATTGTTACAAAAGTAGTGTTTTGATAGCTGCAATGCTGCTTTAAAGGGCATAAATGTAGAGATGTTACTCTATTTTAAGCTGACACTCTATAGAGCTGAAAGCATAGCACACTATCACTTCTTTATTTTGCATCTAGAAATTCAATGATTTTAAAATGCTTTTTAGCAAAGGGGTTGAATTTAGAGATAAATACTAAAAAGATCATTGCTAAAAATATCACTGTTTGCCTTACTAATCAACTATTTACCATACTGACCCATTCCTAACATATAGATACAGACGTGTGCATATTAGCGCACGTACACACATGTTGAAATCATTCCGACTCATAGCTGCTAATCATAAAGAGTAAGTCCTTCAACATATACGGTGACACACTGCACCATGTTGACACATGAAATACCACATTGAGACCTTGATGCTTTGAGGGATTTACAGTATCTTTACGTCAGTCAGATCTACAACAAATGCAATACAGGAACTAGCAGCTGCCAGGGTATCTGGTGATCTCCGAGTCTGTGAGATTTGGCAGCGCCTGACCTGAACCAGGTGGCCTTTTTCTGGCCTGCAGCTCTGCGCTACGTTCACGCAGCGTGCTGAATGACTGCGATAAGCAGCGAGGGCATTTCCCCCAGGAGACTGGCAGGAACTCGTGAGGAAATGCACTCTACAAGCCAGAAAAAAGATGAGAAAAAAGCCTTTCCTGTAGAGAATGAAAGGAGGATGAAAAACACCAGGCGGGGCGTGACCCTCACCTCCAGGATAAGAATCTACTCCGAGATGGCAACTATCAACAGGATGGGTAAATCTCATAAAAACTGGTTTTTTTGTTTTTTTTTTTTTTTTTTTTTTTTTTTTTTTTTTTTTTTTTTTTTTAGTTTCTTCCACAATCCAAGACCAATATCTCAACCTCAATCATTATTTAGATAATCACTAAATTATATTATTTATATTATATAAATTATTTATACAAATAAACAAGCACACTATTATATATTCAGTTATATTATACCATATTATATTATATTAAAAACACATTATTATATATATTTATTCAAAAATGAAAACATCCGGCGAACGACCGAGGGGGGGGGGGGTTTCCCCCCCTCATTCCGTTTGTCAGCTTAAATAAATGTAAAACTTTGTTGGCTCCCCTCATCCGTATCTCCCGGGCCCGGTACGGCCACACCATCACACCCAGAGAACGCCCGACACACACCATTCACGAACAAATTATAAACACAACACTTGTTTTTGCCCCCATTTTTCAAGAGCTGAACTCAAAGATCTAAGACTTTTCCTTTACATCAAAAGCTATTTCTCCCAAAGTATTTGTCACAAATCTGTCTAAATCTGTGTTAGTGCGCACTTCTCCTTTGCCAAGATAATCCATCCACCTCACAGGGTGGCATATCAAGATGCTGATTAGACAGCATGATTATTGTACAGGTGTGCCTTAGGCTGTCCACAATAAAAGACCACTCTAAAATGTGCTTTTTTATCACACAGCACAATGCCACAGATGTTTCAAGTTTTGAGGGAGCGTGCAATTGGGATGCTGACTGCAGGAATGTCCACCAGAGCGGTTGCCCGTGAATTGAATGTTCATTTCTCTACCATAAGCCTTCTCCAAAGGCGTTTCAGAAAATTTGGCAGTACATCCAACCAGCCTCACAACCGCAGACCACACCAGCCCAAGACCTCCACATCCATCATCTTCACCTCCAAGACCGTCTGAGACCAGCCACCCGGACAGCAGCTGCAACAATCGGTTTGCATAACCAAAAAATATTTGCACAAACTGTCAGAAACCGTCTCAAGGAAGCCCATCTGCATGCTTGTCGTCCTCATCGCGGTCTCGACCTGACTGCAGTTCGTCGACTTGAGTGGGCAAATGCTCACATTCGATGGCGTCTGGCACTTTGGAGAGGTGTTCTCTTCACGGATGAATCCCGGTTTTCACTGTACAGGGCAGATGGCAGACAGCGTGTATGGCACAGTGGGTGAGCGGTTTGCTGATGTCAGCGTTGTGGATCAAGTGGCCCATGGTGTGGTTATGGTGTGGGCAGGCGTATGTTATGGACAATGAGCACAGGTGCATTTTGAATGCACAGAGATAGCGTGACGAGATTCTGAGGCTCATTGTTGTGCCATTCATCCACCACCATCACCTCATGTTGCAGCATGATCATGCACGGCCCCATGTTGCAAGGATCTGTACAAAATTCCTGGAAGCTGAAAACATCCCAAATCTTGCATGGCCAGCATACTCACCGGAAATGTCACCCACTGAGTATGTTTGGGATGCTCTGGATCGGCATACGACAGCGTGTTCCAGTTCCTGCCATTATCCAGCAACTTCGCACAGCCATTGAAGAGGAGTAGTCCAACATTCCACAGGTCACAATCAACAACTTGATCAACTCTATGAGAAGGAGATGTGTTGTACTGCGTTATGGTGGTCACACCAGATACTGACTGTTTTTCGGACCCCCCGGACCCCCCCAATACAGTAAAACTGCTCATTTTAGAGTGGCCTTTTATTGTGGCCAATCTAAGGCACACCTGTGCAATAATCATTTTGTCTAATCAGCATCTTGATATGCCACTCCTTTGAGGTGGATGGATTATCTCGGCAAATGAGAAGTGTTCACTAACACAGATTTAGGCAGATTTGTGAAGAATATTTGAGAGAAATGGGCCTTTTGTATACATACAAGTCTTAGATCTTTGAGTTCAGCTCATGAAAAATAGGGGCAAAAACAAGTGTTGCGTTTATAACTTTGTTCAGTATATATATATATTACATTATATATACACACCACATATAGAAGAGACATTTATACGAATAGCTCCATAATATAGATATATAAACCCCTTTACAACTCAAAACAGGACTTTTTTTTAAATGAATGTAATTTTTATGATGTAAATGTAACCTTTTTTTTAAACATATATTATAATCTTGGAGTTAAAGTGCAACAAATGTCCAAAAAATCATACCTTTTTTTTAATGCTAAAGGCATTTACTTTACAATTTGAATAGTAGTGTCCTAAAATTAATATTATTTTTTAAGCTTTTTGTTGTTGATTTTTTTTTACATTCATATTTTATATATACAAAATTAAATAATATATATTCATTTTAATACATAAAATATTTTGTAAATCTTTAAAATGTATTTTTTTTATAGTTATATAACAAGAAAGTCACAAGGGTAAGCTGGGGTTTAAAATGCTTAATTGTTATGCTAATAATGCCACATTGAAAAAAAGGCCCTAAAATACACTTTATCTTTATGCAAAATCTAGTTTATTTGTTTCTTTTGGTTTTGGGATGAAATATGACCCATTTTCATGAGATTCACCTGGCTATAACACACATTAATGATCTAAATCACTGAATCAAGGCAGGTGTGTCTATGAATACAATTTACCTGCATGGGGTCTAAATTAGGCCCTCACATAAAACACTTTCTTTACAAACAAAGACAGAGCAAAAAAAAAAAAAACAGCTTTTAATTTAGTAAAAACCCTGCCAAAAATCACAACGTGTCCAAGGAGGGATTGTGTATTCAGCCAGAGGAAACAGGTGAGGAGGAAGTGGAATGAAATGGAGGGAGATTTCACCCTCTGTCTCTCTCTCTCTGTCTGTGTGTGTGTGTGTGTGTGTGTGTGTGGCTATACAAGAGAACCGTGAGTCGTTTAATGAGGCCTCAAACCGAACGTGCTTCAAAGAGAAATGCTCGTTTCAAATGCTGCATATTTTCACATGATGTTCATTTCGACTTGAGTGAGTCAACGCTAAACCACGCATCACTGCAAGTCAATGACTTCCACAACAAAATTACTCCTGAGGTCACTGAGTTTAGGTGAACTGGATACAAGGGGCATTTCAGAGAGGAAGCAGTGCCACATATTGTATTAAATATGAAGGAAGCTTTATCTGAAAAAGTACTGTTTATTGATATGGGTTCTTCAATAGCGATGAGTAGGATTGTTGTTGTTGCAATGAGTTTTTTTTTTTTTTTTAAATCAATGAGTCACGGTTTGAATAAAAGTATTAGCAAAGTTACAATTAGACATCTTGACAATACGCCAATGATAAAAAATTACATAAAAATGCTGTTTCATGCATGAGACGCTGCACAAGACTTGACGTCAAACATGTCCGTCAAGCACATTTACACAGAAAAAAACTATGGAAAAACAGTGCAATGAAAAACCTGTAAAGAACTATTACTGTATGTTTGATATTTAATGTTTGCATGATGGTGACAGGCTGCAAGCTGCTGTTATTTTCTGTTTTTACATAGCATACTACTGGTGCTATATTTGGCCATTTTGAACTTCTACTGCCTTGACTTTATGAGTTGACCTCTAAAACTGAATGGCTACATTTTGGCTAAGAAATATTTAGCATTTTCATTATTTTATATTATTTCTGAACACATAGGATATGTTCAAAACAAGTTTATACAATGTTTGCCTTCATGTTTCATGCATCGTTTCTGCAAAGATAGTTTACATGTGAAGTTCTTTTACATTTACACCAAGTGTGGTGCACTTAGAATAAAACTCTCTTGTTCAGTTCTGCAAATTTTTAATAAAGAAAATGCTACCTGAATAACGTTTACATTTTTATGTTGACAAGTTAAACGTAAAAAAAAAAATCTAAATTGTTATCTTGAATCAGTCAAACGTTCTGAAAACCTATCAAGTGCACAATGCAAAGGCCTGTAGTGTGATTAATATAATTGTAAATACATGTATAAATGCTGGACACACAATCACATTAGATCAAGGTCTGTTATAGTCCACATTTGCCAAAACCAGACTAGCACAATTTCAATCGCACTAAAGCATTTACATGACATTTAAAAGGACAAATGACTGTTTTTATCTGACTGTAATCAAATGTTACGGTGCATTAAAACCCCCTTAACGATGGCAACATTTTAAAACCGCTTCAAACACAACTCAACCCAATCAGAATTCCAAGTCGGAACATTCTGTTTTAAAATTTGGAAGGAGATTTAATGCTTCCATTAATTGGACACAGATATGATGAACCCTAAAACAGCCAAATAGCATCAGATTTATTGATATATCACTAGTTTACATAACCGTTCATATGTTGTTACGAAAGAGCAGTTGTGTGTTGCATGCACAACATAAGCAGGTCATGAAAAGGCATTGGTTGTGATATGGTGAGCGTGTCTTCAAAACCTGCATGACACTGCAGATCGAGTAAAATGACAGAGGTGCATCCCTCTAATCAAGCGCAATTAGCTTATGAGCCGCTGTGGAAAAACACGGACTTATTTACTATTTCAGCCCGGTTTGAGTCGACACAGATCAGCGCTCGCCTCCTCCATCTGGGATCAATTCATCCCTGTTAGCTTTAAAACCAAAAACAAAACCTTGACACAAAAGATGGTGTTTATCTAGAGTCCTATCTGTACTGTGGGACAGAGGGTGAACAGGGAGAGCATACGGGAGAAAAAGAGTGGCATCCCTGCCTCATCTCGCAGGGACAATGGAGTCTGGCGTGGAAAAAAACCCAGCGACCACATGCAAGAAAAAACAGAGCTGCCACAACTCAAAGCCAGAGCGCAGCAAAACAATCCTCACAGACTGTAGCAAGCTGCTAATACATTCACAGATGGCCGGTCTGCTAGTGCCAGAGCTGGTAAAAATGAATGTAATACAACACAAGAGCATGTGCTTTCAGTTTACGTGGAGGAATAGCATGTGACAAACTCACGAAATAGAAAAACATGGAGCAACAAAGAAACTACACCATATTAGCTGCCCGTCAGACTGCAGTTGCACTGTCAAGTAGATGGGATGTATATTATTGTGAGAATCAATGTAATGCCATGAAAACAAGAGTGAAAAGTACAAACAGATGCAGAGGAAGCAGAATTTAGGACTTCAATCACACCAATGACAATATTTAATCAAAATCTAAACTTTACAGTAAGTTTGCATTTGTGAACATGAACTGAAAAACTAAAAACTTGCCATTTATTTTATCTTTGTCCGTGTTAATTTCAACATTTACCAACACAATTAAAATAATCAAATGTCATTTATCAAATATGTCATTTAATGAATCAATGAACAGCAGTGTTATTTTAGTATAATTGATATACTATAATACTTTTTGTTTATTATTTTGAATTTTATTTTTATATTTGCTACTTTTTAATTTGAGTTAATTTTAGCAACTTTGTTGTGTGTTTTTTCTTTCTTTTTAAATAGTTTTTTTATAATTTTTTTTTTTTTTTTGTGTAAAGTTCGTAGTATTTAGACAGCAAATTACACTAAATAAATTAGAAATGTTGCCTTGGCAACTTAGTGAATTAAAATAAGTTTACGTTTTTTATATTTTAAATGCAAGTAAAATGATTAGATTTTTTAATGGTTTTAGTTTTAGTTAAAACTATAATAACCCCGATAAAATTTAGAATTTTTATTAACTAACCTTGATACGAGATAAATAAATCCTGCACGCAAATTGTTCATTGTTATTTTAAGGTTAGTTACTACATAAATAAAATTAATTGTGGGGGGCCTTTACTGTAAAGTTTTAACACCAACAATTTTAAATTCCAATTATTTCAAATTTTTTTTTTAATGGCACCTGTCCGGGACTTATCATGATTGATTCCTAAGAGCACAATATTCAAGCCTTTTAGGTCATTCTTTTTTTAATGTAAATCTACGTATGTTTTTTTCAGATCTTCTTTTGTTATTTCCACCAATACACAACAATTGAACGAACTGTAATTCTACCTTATGCACATCATTTTCATCCACCTCATATTAAATATGAATATCTACCCCAAGAAAGGCAGGTCCATCCATGACGTTAACTATAACGATTATATCTATATATATTATAATTTACAGTATAACTATATTAAGGTCCACACCAATGAACGATAACATTCTGTTTATAAGCGCGTGCTGCAGTTTTGTCATCTGCCACTTTAAATGCTCAAGCTCTTTAAAGTCAGGTGGATTCTAATTAGCTGTCATGTTTTTAAAAAAAAAACTCGTTCATAAAACTGTTCTGGATGTGATTCCTACACTAAAGTTTCTTTGTGTTGTTATCATTATAGTTACTCTATTTTCATCAAATTTGAACAATTATCAAAATGTTACAGTTATTGTCTTTGGTGTGAACGGGCTTTAAGGTCAACTGAAGCATCTTTTTCTACTTGATGAAGCATCCAACGATTCATCTCAGCTGCGCCAGGAAGGGCAGATGAGGTTCTGACTTCCTGCTAGTCACTCAAACAGCACTAACCCTCAGGGAAGACAGTAAGTTTGCAGCATGTTCGGACATAAACGCATGCAATCCTCTCCTGAGAGGTAGCCACATGACTCAACAGAAACTTCACCAGCTACAATACTCTAGACTGTTCCAGTTCTCCAGGGAAGAGGCCTGCAACAAAAGAGCATTGATGCAAAGAGCTGACAAAGGTCCGTCATGTGAGATTTTGCAGGGTGAGATGCAGACATTAGCGGCGCTGGAACAACAAGCAGCTCTGTGGCCAGACATCTGCTCTGCATTAGCGCAGTGCTTACTAACAGAGTGCTAGCATATCACACCAGCACTCCTCCATCAGAGCCAACGCTGGAGATGTGCTGAGGAGAGTGAACGATCTGGAAACAGACTTTATAATGCTGCACATCCAGGACAATTATAGGGTCTCCAATAAATCCCAGCTGAAGTTTCTGATTATCTTTCTATTTATGAGAGGAACTCGGACGGAAAGCTCACACGGGGTTCTTGCATTTAATAAACAAGTCTGCCAAAAGAGAATTGATTACTCAAGTTTTTCTAAATTTATTTTTTATTGGTGCCAAACATCATTATTAATATTCCTCATACGTACTGTTAGGGCTTTATTCTAATCCCTAACACAAAGTGTTACATGTTCTTAGGCACATAACTCGTCCTAATACCTCAAATCGTGCATCTTGAACAGGAGACGTGTGATTTTACTTTCCTAAGTGATCGAAATTACAATTTTCGTCTGGCAAAGGATAAAAAAATCTCATAAACTTACATTAAATTAGGGACTAAATCATATTTAGAGATTTGAGGATATTATAAATGTCCGTGAGCATAATTTTAAAAGTGTGAGCACTAGACCTGGAAAAGTCATGTATATAAATATGCAAATTATACAACTACACAGGCATTTCTATAGTAAACACGCATTTTTCTAGTTATGCCAAGCTCTAAAATATTTTATTGGGTAGAAAATTTATATCATTATCATGTTATGAGTCATTCTTCATCGCCTCCCTAAAGTCTTGGGGTCGCTAAATATGGTATGTGGAAATGATGGTTAAAAAAGGTTGAAAACCACAGCTCTACATCATAATTTACTTAAGTTGCACTCTAATAAACCACTTAGCAACACCCTAGCAACCACATAGCAGCACTCTGACCTGAGCTTTAAGGTCACACCAAGGACTATAACTATAAAGATATAGTTATAAAAATCGTTCTCAATATTAAAAAAAAAGCATAGTTCACACCACAGCTATAACGATAAAAGCACAGAGAAACGGTATCGTTGGAATCACTTTCAGAATGATTTTTTCCAGCTGATGAACGATAAAATCCCTGACGGCCAATCAGAATCAATCCTGCTATCACAAGCTGGAGAATTTAGAGCGGCGCTTAGAACAGACAGACGATATCTTCCGCTGGTGTGGACGCTAATATAGTTACCTTTATAGTTATCATTCTTGGTGTGAATGGGCCTTTACACCGGCAAAATATAATTTTTATCATAAAGTCAAATATTTAATGATATTTTGTGGAATTTTCTGGATTTGTTTAGTCTAACAATTCAAACGTGGAAACATTGTCAGTTTTTCCAATCGATCATTCCAAAATTCACCATATAGAGGTCAAACAAACATGGTCTAAATAAATAAACACACACACACAGGAGCATCAATACCCAAAATAAACCCCCAAAGTGGGTTTACTTATCCACTAAATCACAAAAAAAATTGGAAAAATCATGGGGCCTTTGATTTTGCTGTGGACTATTTTGATCAAATGTTTAATGTGATGTTGTGGAATTTTTTTCCAATCATTCATTCCACAATTTGCTGTATAGAGCTCAAACAAACATGGTTTAAACACATAAACACACACAGGAGCAACAAAATCCAAAACAACCCCCTAAAGTGGGTTTAATTATCCAGTAAACCGCAACAAAAAGTTGGAAAGAATCACTGGGCCTTTGAATATTGTTGTGGACAATGGGGAGTCAGAACAGCTGAGAACAACTTGTCTTCATCATAGTTTACTTGTTACTCTCCATCAACCATTTAATAGCTCCCTAGCAACCACATAACAGCACAGAAGCAAGAACCATTCATATTTTATTCAGTTTATCATGAAGTCAAATGTTTAATGATATTTTGCCTAATTTTCAGGATTTTTTGTTTAATCCAACATTTCAATTGTGGAAATACTTCAGTTCATTGACAGTTTTTCCAATCAACTACTCCAAAATTCACCGTATTGAGGTCAAACAAACATGATCTAAACATAAATAAACACACACAGGAGCATCAAAACCTTGAACAAACTCCCGAAGTTACATCACAGACACGTGAGAAGAGAAACAAACAAAAGCGAGGAGTCCAACCCCTCCATTTGGAGTGCTGGCAGGCCATTTCCTCTCTGACCCTGACATCTGACGGCTCGTGCTAGGCCCCGAGTGCTTCTCTAATGTGTCGCTGAGGAACTGACCCGCTGCATAATTAGAGCCCAGAGGCTAACCGCAGGGTAAACATAATGAAGCTGAGCTGTCCCAGACACATACAGCTCTGCCATGCAACCCGCCTCTTTTTTTTCTCTCTCTCTCTCATCTCTTTATCAGATGACCCCCTCGCCTATTAGAGGGCTCCACCAGGGCTATTATCTGAGACTTTAACAGAAGTGGGTGTTTTAGGTGGGTTTGTGATGAATTCTGCTCCTCCTGATTCCTTCTGAAACAGCAGACCGCTTTACGAGGCTGTTGTCCACGCACAAGCTCCTGTATATGTTAGGACTGCTTTTGTGATTCATTAAATGATATACATTCTAATATAACTTCAAGACGCCATTCTCCCGCTCTTAACTTGCTTCTCAAGATTACGTTTGAGTTTTTGCTTATCTCTTTACCATAACGGAAACAAGGACCGAATCATTCACTCTGCTATATAGACCTTCCTAAGGGACCTAAGATGACTTTAACCCCAAATGCTTTAAATATAACAAACAAAACCTTAAATCACATATAAAACATATAAATACATGTTACATACTAAACTCGAATTCAGACTAACTAGAATACGACTAGCTTTCTTGCAATTCTATTTTACAATTCCCAAAATTCGCGGACTTTTGTTTTTCTTTTTTTTTTTTTCGTAAAATTCTAAGGTTTACATCCCAAAATCCCGACCTTTTTTTTTTCCTTAAAACTAACAAATTCTAAGTTGTACAATCCAAAATTTTGCTGACTTTTTTTTTCCTTAAAATTCCAATTATACTCCCGAAATTCTGACTTAATCTCCTTAGAATTTGAGGTTTTACATACCCAAAATTCTGACTGTTATTCCCTTGGAATCTTGATTTTCAAATCCCAAATTTTCGATCTTTTTCATAGAAAAAAACAATAGCTATAGTTTGCATCCCAAAAGATTCCTGATTGTTTTTTTTTTTTTTCCCATTAAAAATATCCTATTTTACATCCCGAATTCTGATTTATATCCTTAGAATTCTGAGTTTGCCTCCCAAATAGTTTCTGATTTTGTTTTTTTTTTTCGCTTAAATTCCTTTCTAAGTTTACATCCTCCCCAAATTAAAACTTTTAAGAAAAACATTAACTACATTTTACATATAAAACTCCGGAATTCTAGACTAATAGACTATGACTACACTATTCTTGCATTCCTGAGTTTACAATCAGCTCGCAATTCGAACTTTTTCCTCTATTATCTTCCTTCCCATACAATTCCACTGTTTCATCTCACAATTCTGACTCTTTTTTTTTTTTTTTTATTTTTTCGTTTTTTTTTTTATTGTTTTTTTTGGTTTGATTTTTTTTCCGTAACACTTCTAAGATGGCACAAGCCCAAATCTGACTTTTTTTTTTTTCTGTAAATTCTAAGTTTACATATCCGTGTTAGTTTGTTGTGTTTTTCCTGAATTCTGAGTTTTTCATTGGCACTTCTGTTTTGTTTTGTTTTGTTCTCTCTGCCATGGAATAAAAACATAAAAGGTAACTGCGACTTCTTATTTTCCATTCTGTCTTTTTGTCTCGGGCATTTCTGACCTTGATTCAAGAAGCCTAAAATGTATTTCTACCATGGAAAATTCATGGAAAACACTCCAGGCCGAATTCAACAGCAGCGTGTCTTTCTCTGATCATCAGCCCCTCGATCATGCCCTAATTCAGTAATTATATCTATCTATCATACTTTCTTAAAGGTACTTAAAATGCGTTCTTTAAAACCAAAATTAATGGTTTTTTTAAATCTTTACTCTGTTGCAAAACGCCTAATGGCTCCTTTTTTGCTTTAAAAAATGGCCTTCCTGGGGTCTAAACCTGACATCCGCCTGATAAGGCTACACAGGGGTGTCGGGTAGGAACCTTGAGGCAACACACGACACCTACGTGGTTTTACTCTTCCATTCAAACCATGTATATACTGATTCTAATCAAGTTGGCAGACCTTATTTTACATTAAAGCGTCCTAGTCAGTCATTTCTTTAAAGATCCCAGTGCTGATTTTCCAATATTAATCAGCCTCACGTTTTTATATTCCCATAATACATGTATATTTGAGCATGCCAAATCCGCAGCCTGACTGAAAATTGCGCTTCCCATCATCACGGAATAAATTACAAATTTAAAATATCTATGTAGCAAGTATGTAACACTGCCTTAATTGTTAAATTGTTCATAATCATTTACATCACAATTTTTTATGTAACTATTTTGATCAAATAGCAAGCTCAGTCCTTTAGGTGAAAAAGAGAGTTTTAAAACATGTTCGGACAAATAATCTGTTTAGTTACCATACCAAAAACTCGTTTGAATTTCGGTTTATCTTCTGAGTTCTGCAAATAGCATGGATTGTAAACTGTCGACTAAATAGGACATTCTTAGGCCCAACGAAAAAAGTTTTACAAAACACACTCTCCATGTGTGTGTTAGCTCACATTTTGTTCACGCTCCTAGCGCGCCGTTTGTCTCGTCTTTACACTTCAACACTACAGTATGAGCCCATAAACTGGTAACTGTGCCCAGTGTACACCTAATGCCCTCACCAGCTAATAAATCGCTAATTGGCCGCGTTGGAGCTGCCTTATACGCTGTCTGGTCGTTCCTTGCCCTAACAGGGAGACCGTCTTTCAAGAGGTTTGCAGGGTCTTGCTCACTTAGTCATTCGTTAAGGGTAATTTTTTCCCCAGCAATAACACACAACAATAGCCCGAGTACCGCTATCGAGAGCTTTTATTTTGCATTCCTCTTGCGTCTCCGACAATCACGATGCCTGACCGCCAAGCAAACTCAAACTCTGTCGTTTACAACGCCTGACAGAAGCGACTACACGAGAAACTGTTCAACTTACAACTACGCTCCATAAAGCAACATTCCTGCTATACCCAGTTTCCAAATTACTATACCAACGTCCTAGAAAAGTCGCAGCCGCACGTCTGACACAAGATACATAATATAACACAACATACTACGAGACTGAACCGTGTCCAACTTGATCGAAGCTGCCCAACTAAAGGAAAGCTCTGACACTGTACTGTGGAGCTTCCAAGATGGTTTACATTGCAATAATTGCCTGCAAACGGAGGTGTTAATTATCTTTCCAGATTTTCACAACATATCACCCTTCCTCGTGTGTCCGCCTCTCCATCACCGTTTGAACAATGGTCTCCATATAGATATCCAAGTCAGTGGTGAGACAGACTGTACGCTGCTTCGCATCTGGCCTCGTATGGGCAGGAGCGCATGGCCTGAATTTGCTATTTGCGACTACTGCCGCTCACACATCAACCCTATACTCGGAGACAACTCGTCAGGAATCTAGTCTTATACATGTCGCCTAGACACAAACAGCAATATTATTTTTACTTTTGCCATGACTTCTCCCTGTTTTCGTATTATTTCCTAGCGGAAGACCTCTTCCATGATTTGAACAAATTTCATATATAGTGTGTCCCCTTCTTCATCTCTCATGGCACGATTTTGCTACTGCAGGTATACAGTATTTTGGATTGCGTACTTGCACTATCAAACTTTATCCACTTCCGCCAAAATTGTTGGGTACACTGGCATCACGCCGTGTGGTCACTGTCCAAAGAGGGATCCTAAATCCCTTAATTAACGGTTTCTGATGATTGTATAATCTAGTAATGGATTCTTTGGAGCCTTGATTCTTTATGAAGAACCTTGACTGCTGCTGGAGTGATGCAACATTAAGAAATACAAGTTATGAAAATACTCGCTTCCGGGACAGGGGCTCGGCTATGCTTCCACAGGCGTCCCGCATGAAGGCCCTGAATCGGCAGAGACTTGCTGGGTATGTAGTGCGCCCGGGGTCTCGCGCTGCATGGCCGGGGGCTCCGCGCCTGGTGCCTTCGCGCCTGCCGTCAACTGTCGCCCTCCTCGATACTGCCTTCTTCAGTTTAGGTCTGCATCCTTGCTCTGGGCTAGTATCTCCGGCGGCTCCGTCTCACCGCCCGAACCCCGTTTGTGCGTGATAGCTGACGCTTCACCGGCGGCGGCGTGCCTCCCACGCGCAAAGCTACAATGCACTCTAGTTCGCGCCTCGCCGGGGAAAAATATAAGCGAACAACAAACACTGGGAAGGACGCATCCGGCTTATTGCCTCCTGTTGCTTCCAGGCGACTCGGTGCATCCACTTCTCTCATCCAGCTATCCCGATGCATCGGTGCGGTCCCCTCTGGCGGAGCCTAGGGGCGTCGCTCAGTTCCCCGAAGGCAGATGCAACTGACGGCAGAGGGCCCCTGACAGGACGGCAGGCGCGTTATTTCTGACCTCCCACTCCTCCTTTTCTCACATATTGCCGCGTCGCCCTCGTCAGTGCTTACTCTCTCCCTCCCTATGCTGATCTCCTGGTCCACTTCCGGTGCGTCCCCCATGGCTCCCACAGGGCCCAATCACAATCCAGCACCTCTGAGAAAGACAAGGAATGTTCAATTTGTAAGACAGACACTTCCTGTCCTTTCCCTCTCCCGCGCCCTCCTAGCTATCTACCATGTTCTCATTCACTTTGCCTGTAACCCTCATATCTGATAGCGTGATGATCCATCTGTGATCGGCTAAACTTAAATATTGTTGCTCTATTTCTATCTCTGCTAATATGATTATATCACACATTATCCAAATTACTTTTTTTCAAACACTAAACTAATAACACCATGGCCTTTATGTCCTATAACTAGACGTCGTGGGGGGAAGTCTATCAAAGATGAATCTGTTTTATTTTTTTATTTGAAAACTTATTTGCAATACAGAACACTAAAAAAATAATTGGTGTGGAAACAATTTTCACTCAGAAATTTCAATTTCAATTCACAATTAATTACAAAGAAATGGCAGGTAACACACTGAATTAAACATGAAATTCTGAAGTAGAAAGACATGTATGTAGATAATATATATGTATTTATTTTTGTAAAAATTGTATTGCCATACTAATAAAAAAATAATTACAGTGGACAAGTTTTTTTTAATACTAAAATTAGGTGATTTAAAAATAAAAAATAATAATGAAATGTCCCTTTTATCTTAAGACAATGTCTAAAGTAAAGGTGAATCTAAAACAGATACATCTGATTTTTTTGCAATGCAATAGGAATGATTTGTGACGTCATCTGAAAATGTCAGTTTAAAGTCATTACATTTTGATTAAAGATTACGAAAACAAGCTTTTGTGCATAGTTGAATTGTGAAGGCCAGGATTAAGAATAAGGGACCGGGTCATACAGTATTTAGAGACTTGAGGATAGGACTATTTGAATTCAAATGAGACAAACAAGCATTTAAAACAACTACAAATCAAGATATTTCTTATTTTAATTCATCCCTCAACTTTTTTCTTCTTCTTTCAAGAAGCAGAGTTCACAGTGTCTTCATACTGTCAAGGCCAGGATTAAGATAGCAAATAAGCTTAATTTCATGAAAACAGTCAAGTCCATGCCATGCAGGACACCATTTTTCGAACAAACCTCTACTCTTGTATATCGCATAGCATCGTCTGGTGCAAACAGCCTCCTCTGCAAACCTCTGGTTTGGTTTTTCCACAGCCACGATCATGATTAAATATTTGCCAACTGTGCTAAAGTTACACCTTCTGTCGGTTGTAAGACAGTAGCTGAACCACAGAGGTTATTATGAGGCTAAACACTAATATCACCCAAATTCTGTTTGAACTCAAATTGATCTCGCGCTATGACTCAAGCGAGAAGCAGTTTGACTGTTTTTTCTCGTGCTCAATCATATTAGGACCATTGGATATTCATTTCCTTTCACAACTCCGCTAGACCTGTACGAACTGAACCAGCCAATATCTCAAAGCTTTAGTCAACACTTTAACCTCATTCTATCGGGCCTTTACCACACAAAGCCAACAACAACATTTCAAATGAGGACATTTATATCAATATTGCAGTGCTCAGATGACTGTGTGCTCAGTTCTGGGTTTGTTTATCACCGCATCTTCATTTATCTTTGGACAGAATAGCACCTCTGACCCACAAGAGGTGAGCAAAAAGGGCACCGAGTTCATATGTGTAAATTCAAGACCTTGTGCCAACACAACGCAGCAGCTAAAGGTATAAACAAGAGGCCACTGGTAGAGGAACTCTCCTGTCGAGCGAGCAACAGATGAGAGCCCTGATAAGTTATCGTTGTTTCTCTTTGCCATTAAGAGTGGCTACAGGAAGACAATTATCGCCATCTCATATCTCCTGGCTCTCAATAGGGAAAACAGAGATGGTTGGATCTCATGTCTAGCCTTCACAAAAGACAGGCTAGTCTATTTTGACTGCGTGCATTAAGGCAGATTCTCCGACCGCTTTCTTGAGGCCTCGGTGACAGTGAAGGTAAACAAGAAGACAATGGGCAAATCAGCCAACTCCATCTGAGGCATTATGAGAAGATGGGTCACACGCTGTGGTCATGCGTCTCAGGTGCACCAGGTTTGCAAGATATTGTGAATGAACCGAGCAGTAGCTTCATGCACGTGCAAGCACATGCTTCAGAATGCATAATGCAGTGAACAGTCTGATGTTAACAGAAAGGAAATGCAGGTTACTTCTTTTAGAGCAGCTATCACAAAGACAAATGAGTCGACTTGGCTTTAGGCAGATCTGTGCTGCTTCTAAATGAGAAGAACATGCTTTCTGGAAGAGATTGTCGAGACAAGTGCACTGCCAAGCATCAAAACATTATGCTTATCGCTGCGCTAATGTGGAAAACTGAGCGCCGAGTTAAACATCCAAAGCACTTAAATGCATGACATTCATAAACCGTGAGATGTGGCTATATTAACATTTTTACGCACCTTTACTTCACCTGTACAATCTGTCACTGTGGAAGTGTTTTTTATTTTTTTACTTTACAGACTCAGGGACCCCCCTCCCCAATACAGACCCCTAATAGGCGAATGGCTAGATTTTCTTTGCCAACAATGTCTAATGTCTTTTGATTCGTTTGAACAAACTTTATATAATGCTTAACATATAACAAATGTATTACACTTGAACTAATATAGAAATATATATATCTGTCCACCGACCCCCGGGGGCCCAAAACCAAATTGCCCTTGGGAATAAAGCCTGGTTTTAGATAGCATTAAAATGGATAATTTAACGGATTATTTACTTTAATAGCCATAAAATGATCAATATATATATATAGATAGATAGATTATTAAATTCGTCATGACATGTTGGTCAAAATATAGAAGAGCGCGCGTGCGATCAGGGCGGGAAATTTGAAATAATCCAATTCTTAACGGCTAATCCACTGAAAGAAAACGGTTATGATGCCTCGCTGTTCGTCGCGTCAGTGTCGTGTTTACACACCACAAAATCGGGCCTTTTTTCTTCCAGGGGGCTCTCTTACCATCATTTGGGCCGTCTTGCGCTTCGGAAATATTGGGCATTAGCGGGGAACCTGGCACAGAATCGCTGTCGACGGAAAAATAGCCACTAGAGGACCTTTAAATGTCCGTCCCAAGCAAAAATCGGTGACCTCGACTGGTGACTACTCGACATGGAAATCCCTCCCCTTAACGGGTCCCCATCGCTCGGCTGAGGGAAGTCAAAGTGCCCGGAGCCTAAGACGGCTCCGCCACCGGCGCTCTCTCCGCTTCCCCGGCCCGGCGTTTGCTCTCTGCTGAACAAACAAAACACTCATTACTGTCGTTTGCAAGCGTTTCGAAGAGGAGTTGTGTGGGTTGTTTGGCAGGCAGTTTTGAACTTCCAGCCGATTTTGCACGCGTTTGGAAACTCAGCTGCAGGGAACGCTACAAGTAAGTTAGTAACCCGGTGAAGTGCGTCACAAACGAGCTCCACTTCAACTTCCTATTTCTTCCTTACCTCAAAGCAGTCGACATTGTGGGATAGAAGTCGATAACGCGCGAGGCGATCGCGCCGAATACTGCACGCGGCACTTCGAACTCGCGCTGTAGAGGAATCTACAAGCTTTCCGCGTTGTTTGTTTCATCGTTCGGGTCTGGAGAGGCTTATTATGTCGCGCTTTTAAAAATGAAAACACATCCCGTAGTTCTCCGTAAGCCAGCTCAGCTTTGTCAAGCGTGCCGATATGCCCAAACGGCGACAGATATGTAAATAAAACGCATAAAGAAATATCAGCTAAAATGAAAACTGAACAAACTCCGTCGTGTTGTTGTTGTTGTATCACATACCGCTGGATTTGTTGCGCGTGCACTTGTCAGTCACTACTAATAAGTAGGCTACTTTAGATGAGTTAGAAACGCGCACGCGACTGGATCGCAGCTTCTTTCTTCAGTTTTCTTTATATCTTGCTTCGATGTCACTTGCCAGCGAGCAACAATTTACTGACAGTAATGAATACTGTAGGAGCGGGGACTTTGATCTTTATTTCTTTCTTTATTTTCACTTGTTAGCGAGCAATAATGGCCAACATCCTACTGTCGGTAATCGGTGATGTGCGAGCGTGGAGTTTTATAGCGATTTATTTTCATCGAGAGAGCGGCGGCGAAACAATAACACGCGCACCCAAACAAAGTTTCCTATTAATAGGAGCGCGTCGACGCCTCCAAGTGTTCAGGCAAGCAGACAATAGCGCAAAGTTATGCGAGTATCAGTCTAACAGACCGACAGATTAGACGATCGTTAAATATAAATAGACAATAATAATAATAATAAACATATCGCACGGCACGTTCCAAATCGCCATTCTTTCCAGCCGGGAACATTTCGAGTCCTATTTCGAAAGTAGCCTAAAGCGCGAATAGATGTAGGCTATCTTTTAGACTCGCAGGGTATCGCCTGGCGTAGAACTGTAGAACAACAACCACCGCGGGTTTCGTCGTATTTTGACTTGTTTTCGGGGGATAGCGGAAAAAGCAAACAGGTGCCTGTCGTTATCCATTGCAAAACTGTTAAATTGTTCACTCTGGTTAAATGTCAACAGGTATAGGCATTTTAGTGGATTTGACTCCTCTACCACATCTCAACTTGTGTTGTCTTTGCGACATTGTTTGCGTAAAGCGTCTGAAGTTTCACTTTTTTCTCCCTCGACGCCGCGCGCGCAACTTAGTGTTTTGCGCGTTATGCTTCGCTAGAATAAAATACCAGCACGAGGGTGATCTTGACAAATAAACCAATTAATAACCCGATTTTACGTAACCCTTTCATGGGTTTTAAATCACGGCGATCACATCGTGTATATTAATAACGTATAATCCAATATTTTTTGATTTACAATATTGTGCAAAAAAGGGAAAAGTGCAAAGTTGTCCTAAGGAAAGCCGGTATACGGTAAGATCCGCGCGTATGAACTCACCTGGACGTGTCGGACATATCCGCAGCGGCATAAACGCGTTAGCGCATCATCTGAGCGATAAAGACAGCAAAACGAAGGGAAAATTTCGAAATATCCAGATGTCAAAAAAATTAATAATAATAAAAAGCACAATTCCAGTAGCAGGCAATCGATGGTTCTAAATCTCTCGATGTATTTGTTCCCCTTAGAGCAGCTGTCATGTAAGATCCTGTTTGAAAAATGTCCACAGGATTGTTCTGAATGGTCTCTCTTTTGTCTCGGTGTCTTCTTAAAGTGCACTTCCTCGCCGAGGCTCACTCTCTTGTGTCTGCTGCGCAGAGTGAGCGAGCTGTTCTGCTGTCTATTCACTGAAGCAAACCCTTGCAGTAAAGCTGAGAAGCCACGCCCCACATGGGATGGGCTTGTAATGGTCAAACCACACCATTAGGCTCCAAATGTACACAAACACTTTAGATTAAACTAGAACAAAAGCACTATAGCTCTTCTTTTGCACGGGCTAGTCTCTTGTGTGGTATATTTCATGTACAGTCTGGTTGAATAATGTTTTTTCACAAGTCACAAGTGAAGCATGGGCGTTTTGAAACAATGTAATGTTTCTGCATGCAATACAAGCTAGGTTTACACTTGCAATACAAGTATTTGGTATGCATTTTATTTTGTTATTAATTAAATTATCCAGTTTGTGGCACAATATGACAACATGCACCTTTTACACACAAAGACGATTAAGAAAATAGCTCTAAATATATCCAGTCTTCCATTAGTTTACATTGACAGGTGCAGAAAATCTGGAAATATAAGGGAATGCAACTTATTTTTTATTTTTTTGCAGAACATTAAGGAACTTCCATGTTGCTGTTCTTTGCGGACTTTAATAACAAACTGATGTTTTTTTGTGTGAAAAGAAAACTTGAATAAGACAATTGGTAGTTTGGTCCAAACTTAGTGTACAGCAATGACATAAAAGGACATCCATCCAAGACCCAGACCGAGCAGATTTGAACTACATTAGAACCTGTGATCGAATTGTTTACCTTTTAAATAAAGGTCAAATTATGGCAGTTGATAGTAGCATTAAAAACTATAGCTGCAGTAATATATTATTGTCTGTCCAACATTGTAGTGCGCTTACTGTTACTCAATGTATGTACAATTGCATAAATATTCATTAACTGTGTGTCATGTGATGACTAATTACATTTGGGCATTTGCACTTCTTTAACTTCTTTTTGGGCTTTTTGCACTACCTTTTGGCACTTCTTTATGCTGTTATAGCTCAGATCCAGGCTATCAGGGCTCCTCTGTAAATGTGAGATGCTTGGCTGGTGTTTATTTGAAATCAATTCAGATAAAATCTCTGAAGAATTTAAGAAAACATATTGTATGATAGACATAATGTGCAACTCGTATAACTGAAAATCCCTTCTACATACACTCTTAAAAATAAAGGTTCTTTATTGATGGTTCTCTGAAGAACTCTTAACATCCATGGAACTTTCCCATTGGACGTGTTTATAGTGCAATAAGGTTCTTTAGATGCTCTTCACACTAAGGAAAAATGGTTAAGAGATGTTCAATGAAAGCTTCTTTATTGGCATCTTTGGTTCCAAGAAGAATCTTTAACATTTCAAGGAAGGTTTTTTCTATTGGACAAAAGTTATTTGAATGTTAAATAAGGTTCTTTAGATGTTCTTCACACTAACAAATGGTTCTTTAAAGAATCATTCACCGAAAGGTTCTTTGTGGAACCCCAAATTGGTTCTTCTATGGCATTGTTGCGAACCCACCCCTTTGGAACCTTTATTTTTAAGAGTGAACAAGAAAATGTAGTGTTGTGCCTAGAGTATATGCCATTTTCTTAAGGCCTTGGCAAGTTCTACCATTCTTCTTGGCACAAAGCATGATGCTTAATCATTAAACGTCAGCTATGCATTCGTAAGTGCATTGACCACCTCCAATTAGTCCTTAATCTCTCCCAACCAATGTGAAAGAAAATGGAAACCATTGAGACCAGCAACCTGAAATCACTTAATTGTTCTTCCACATCCTCATAAAGCCATGCTTATTCTCTCATTCAGAGCTTTGACAGAGGTTGGGTGCTGCTGGGATACTGTGGCTGTGGGTAGAAGGCCCATTCGGCCCTGGGATTGGCGACTCCAGCGATAGGGGCCTGGATGCAGCAGGACGGGATGTTGAAGTCATCGACCACCTTCAGCGCATCATCCTTCACCGATCTGCACAGCTCCAAAAGCTTCAAAACAAGCAGACCACAATCACATGAGCGTTAATGCAGAGATTACCCAACTACAGTATATCATACAACTGGATGTTTTGAAGAAAATGTGAGTAGAGCTTGACCAATGTGAAACCGCCGTCAGTCACTCTCCATAATAAGTTGCACAATTTATTTATTTATTAATTTTTTTGTCTGTAGCACAAACAAAAAACCACCCCCCAAAAAAATTGAGGGACACGTTGCATGTCAAAACTTTTACACTTAAGTAGTGATCATAGCAACACGCTAAGGAGTACTTAAACATAGGAAACAAATGTGGATAATTCTGAACTCACGAGAAGAAAAATTCCCAACAACACTGAAAAAATAAAAAATGGTGCAGAATCAATTTTAACTTAGAATATTCTGGTAAATTTCACAATCACAAAGACATAACATGAGACTTTGAAGTGGGGATAAGTTTATGAATGGATTTTGTTTGTAAACATACTCCAATAATCTTTTATTTACAACTTTATCAAATAATTTCTACAAGGTATTAGACATCAATTGATCACAGTAAATATATAACCATAAGCATTACCCTTCTATATCAGCACCCTCTGGTGGATATTAAAAGCAACATTGAAAAACATTCAACTTTCCTTTCCTAAAGTTCTATTTCCCAATTTGCCTTAAACACACAGCTCCATCAGAAGAACTGTGTGTGGTGTGAGCAGAGACATTGATGTGTGAGAACACAGTCAGAGGTCACTACATTAATACTCACCATAACCAGTGTTTTGAGCAGAACCACAGCATGCTGGATCAGATGACATACTGACAGTATAAAAGTTTTGCATTACTGTATTTACTGTAACATTGAGTTTTATAATTATTCGTATGCTTTCGTATCTCTTGTGGTCCCAATATGGTCAGTTGACGTGTCCAGCATTGTGACATCCTAAACTTCATCTAAAACACGTGGTGTTGTTTTTTAGTCATTATATTATAGACTGAGTAGACTAAAAATTAGGGAAAAATACAGATTCATACTATTGTCGGTAGGATGTTTTAAAATGCTTTTGAAAGAAGTTTTATACCCTCTAAGGCTGCATTTACTTGATATATCTGATTTAAAAAATACAATAAAAACGGTAATATTGTGAAATATTATTAGAATTTAAAATAATTGTTTATTGGAATATATTTTAAAACGTAATTTATTCCTCTGATCAAAGCTGAATTTTCAGCATCATTACTCCAGTCTTCAGTGTCACATGATCCTTCAGAAATCATTCTAATAAGCAGATTTGCTGCTCAAGAACCTGATTATATCAATTGTTGACAAAAAAAGTTGTGCTGTTTACTATTTTTCGTGGAAACTGATATTTTTTTTTTCTTCAGAATTCTTTGATAAATAAAAAGTTCAAAAGAACAGCTTTTATTTGAAATAGAATCTTTTGTAATATTATACATTAGACTGTCACGTTTGATCGATTCAATGCATCCTTGCTGAATAAAAGTATTAATTTCTTTCTTTGAAAATAAATAAATATCTTATTGACCCTAAACCTTTGAACAGTATTATCATACAGGCCTGGACTATTTAATGAAAGATCAAAAATGGTGAAAAAAAGACATTGAAAATGACAACTAAAACACCTAAAAATCGAAACTTTCCCTCAGAGATAAATAAGCATACATTTTGATGACAAACAATAAAAAGTTCATGTTATTTTGTAACCTCTCCATGCACAGACGGCTACAGAACACGGGCGTACTTGCTTAGAAATAAGACTAAAAATATTCAAATTGATTAAATAAGAAAATTGGATTCGAATATGGGAAATTTACAATCACACTATTCATCTCCTGTCATTGCTTCATTCCTCAGGTGTCGCACTGATTCCACAGACATCCTGCGTG
Organism: Sinocyclocheilus anophthalmus; assembly: GCA_018155175.1. Lineage (NCBI taxonomy): Eukaryota > Metazoa > Chordata > Actinopteri > Cypriniformes > Cyprinidae > Sinocyclocheilus > Sinocyclocheilus anophthalmus. The sequence goes on from JADLZN010006037.1 coordinate 162,960, forward strand.
AGTCACAGAACCTGCTATTTTCTCCCACATCGCCTGACAAAGAGATCATTTATCGTCCTGACACTTTGGCTCCTGCTCAAGTCCTCCAGAGCTCAAGATGAAAGACAAATTATCACAGCCTGTCAGTTTTCTGCAAAGCTCTGCTTGAGTATTTTGACTTTTATAACCCTGTACTATGAAACCCTCTCATTGTTCTGTTTGAGAAACACTCGCTTATCTGTGGCGCATTAACGGTTGAAATATGTTTGGACACGTCTTGCTCAATAGCCGTCTGTCCAATGAGGAGTCTGAAATACGTCTGACCTCTCTTGTGCTCTCTTTCCAGACTAGATGAAAAGAAAGTAGCTCTATGTAGAGGTTACATGCGCCACTGAAGCAAACGGAGAGATAAGGAGAGTGGGTAAACAGAGAGAGAGAAAGCGATGGCATGAAAGAGGAGAAAGGGAGACAGAATGGAAAATTCTGCCAGAGTTTGGTTACTCACAGACTATGTACAGAGAAGTAAATTGAAGTAAAATACACAAGTGTAATCTGATCAGCTTTTAAATATAAGAATATATAATATATGATATGAATATAAAAATATATGAACAAAAATAATAAAAAACTTATTTTAAGTAGAGCTTTAAGTAATGAATACTGGCAAAGTATGATCTTTATATTTTGAAGGTCTAAATAAAATTGATTTTGGAATCAAAATACCAATTCAAAAGTTTGGGGTCCGAAAGATTTTGTAATGTTTTCTAAGTATATTCTATCACCAAGGCTGCATTTTATTTGATCAAAAAATACAGTTAAAATTAAAAACATTAAATTCTGACAATATTATTACAATCAAATAAGTTTTTATATACAGGTGCATCTCAATAAATAGAATGTCGTGGAAAAGTTCATTTATTTCAGTAATTCAACTCAAATTGTGAAACTCGTGTATTCAATAAATTCAATGCACACAGACTGAAGTAGTTTAAGTCTTTGGTTCTTTTAATTGATGATTTTGGCTCACAAAAACCCACCAATTCACTATCTCAACAAATTATAATATGGCGACATGCCAATCAGCTAATCAACTCAAAACACATGCAAAGGTTTCCTGAGCCTTCAAAAGTGGTCTCCTCAGTTTGGTTCACTAGGCTACACAATCATGAAGAAGACTGCTGATCTGACAGTTGTCCAGAAGACAATCATTGGCAACCTTCACAAGGAGGGTAAGCCACAAAAATTAATTGCCAAAGAAGCTGGCTGTTCACAGAGTGCTGTATCCAAGCATGTTAACAGACAGTTGAGTGGAAGGAAAAAGTGTGGAAGAAAAAAATGCACAACCAACCAAGAGAACCACAACCTTATGAGGATTGTCAAGCAAAATCAAATCAAGAATTTGAGTGAACTTCACAATGAATGGACTGAGGCTGGGGTCAAGGCATCAAGAGCCAACACAAACAGACGTGTCAAGGAATTTGGCTACAGTTTTGTCGGGGTTGGTTGTCGTATTCCTCTTGTTAGGCCACTCCTGAACCACAGACAATGTCATTGGCGTCTTACCTGGGCTAAGGAGAAGTAGTACTGTTGCCCAGTGGTCCAAAGTTTTGAGCAAGTTTTGTATTTCATTTGGAACCAAGGTCCTAGAGTCTGGAGGGAAGGGTGGAGAAGCTCATAGCCCAAATAGTTTGAAGTCCAGTGTTAAGTTTCCAAACGTCTGTGATGGTTTGGGGTGCAATGTCATCTTCTGGTATTGGTCCATTGTGTTTTTTGAAAACCAAAATCACTGCACCCGTTTACCAAGAAATCATGCTTCCTTCTGCTGAGCAGCTTTTTGAAGATGCTGATTTCATTTTCCAGCAGGCTTTGGCACCTGCCCACACTGCCAAAAGCACAAAAGTTGGTTAAATGACCATGGTGTTGGTGTGTGACTGGCCAGCAAATCAACCAGACCTGAACCCCATAGAGAATCTATGGGGTATTGTAAAGAGGAAAATGAGAAACAAGAGAACAAAAAAATGCAGATGAGCTGAAGGCCACTGTCAAAGAAACTGGGCTTCCATACCACCTTAGCAGTGCCACAAACTGATCACCTCCGTGCTACGCCGAATTGAGGCAGTAATTAAGCAAAAGGAGCCCCTACCAAGTATTGAGTACATGTACAGTAAATGAACATTACTTTCCAGAAGGCCAACAATTCACAAAAAAAAAAATTTTTATTGGTCTTATGAAGCATTCTAATTAGTTGAGATAGTGAATTGGTGGGTTTTTGTAAATGTGAGCCAAAATCATCACAATTAAACGAACCAAAGACTTAAACTACTTCAGTCATGTGCATTGAATTTATTTAATACACGAGTTTCAGAATTTGAGTTGAATTACGGAAATAAATGAACTTTTCCACAACATAATTTATTGAGATGCACCTGTATATTTTAAAATGTAATTATTCTGTGATGAAAAGCTGAATTTTCAGCATCTTTACTCTAGTCTTCAGTGTCACATGATTTTTAAGAAATCATTCTAATATGCTGATGTTATGAAACATTTCTTATTATGATTTCATGTTGGATAATCATTTGGGATAAACCATGATAACAATTTTTTCTGGATTCTTTGATGAATACAATTCAAAAGAAAAAGATTGATTTAACATAGAAATCGATATATATAAAAAAAAATTCTTTTGATCAATTTATGTATCCGTCGCTGATAAAAGTGAAAGTGAAAGTGAAGTGACATGTGGTCAAGTATGGTGACCCATACTTGGAATTATTGCTCTGCATTTATCCCATCCTAAGTGCACACACACACACAGCAGTGAAAACACACACACCGTGAACACACCCCCGGAGCAGTGGACAGCCATTTTTGCTGCAGCACCAGGGAGCAGTTGGGGGTTCGGTGCCTTGCTCAAGGGCACCTCAGTCGTGGTATTGAAGGTATTAATATATATTTAAAAAAAAACTCTAAACCAAAGTCATCTCAGCAAAAAACACTAAATATAGTCCGACTTGAAGCATATAGACACCAGCAAGTGTTTTATGACCATACAATCTGATTAAACCTTTGATTGATCTCCAAACAAGAGATGAGGCTCCACTGCTGGACTGAAATGGGGTTGTATTGTCACCACAGCGGCTGCTGATGGTTTTTCACAGAAAATTAAGATGTTCTGCCACTTTTCAAAGACAATGAGGGGCATGATGGTATGGACAGATGACGTAGCCTGGGGAAAAATGTCAGCTATGTTAACACAACAAAAGCAGTGTCAGTGTTACCGATGAAGAAGGCCAGTGTTGAGCTCAAAGTGATTCAATCAGCACAGAGCTAAGAAATCTCATCTGTTCATTAAAATGACTACAGAAGCATGTGTACGGAAAATGTGATTGGATTATTCAGGGAAGCAGCTGTTTCTCCTAGACAGCTATGAGATCAAATGCAAAGCAAATGGAGACTATTGCCTTTAAATCTCCTGCTTTTCTCCTGAGACGCAGTGATCTCACATGTGTCTCGTCTCGAGTTTTGGAAGAGATGTCAACATTGTTTCAAAATGTAAACTAAGATCTCAAGATAACCTCAAACATTTCTCATCAAACTCATCCAAACCCAAATAATCTGAGCCGATTTACTTAAAAGTTTTGGGTTGAAGTAAGTCTCTTCTGCTCACCAAGGCTGCATTTATTTGATCAAAAATACTGTAAAACCAGTAATATTATTACGAGTTTAAATAAATGTTTTCTATTGGAATATATTGTAAAATGTAATTTATTCCTGTGATGCAAAGCTGAATTTTCAGCATCATTACTCCAGTCTTCAGTGTCACATGATCCTTCAGAAATCATTCTAATATGCTGATTTGCTGCTCAAGAAACATTTATGATTATTATCAATGTTGAAAACAGTTGTGCTGCTTCATAGTTTTGAGGGAACGGTGATACATTTTTCAGGATTCTTTGATAAATATAAAGTTGAAAAGAACAGCATTTTTTTGAAATAGAAATCTTTTGTAACATTATAAATATTTTTACTGTCACTTTTGATCAATGAAATGTGTCCTTGCTGAACAGAAGTATTAATTTCCTAAAAAAAAAAGAAGGGAATTTTAGGAAAAGCATCACAAAATCGATACTTAAATAAAACACAATAGAGATCCACAAGTCTTTATGAAAGAGCAGTAATATGATCTTTTTTTTGCATGTCCACTAAAAATCCCCTCTAAACAGTTATCCATTACCCATAAATCAACACATAATGCTCACAATTAAAACTAAAAAACAGTCTCCAACACTGCCTCTCTGTGTTGGGGTGAATGTGTGTGTTCAGTGAAGCATGTGAGTCTGGCTCTAATGTTGACACATGTAATGATAGGAGTGTGTGTACAATAGGACTCATTCTAAAGAGCTGGAGCCACACACAGAGAAATCACACGTACATGTGAGGATCTCTTCCACAGATACTGTTCTCAGTGCTCAGACCCCACACACACAGTCTTACTCACTCAAATACATTGATCATGGAATTTATCAGTCTGCTGCCTCACCTCCACTACCCCCCCCCCCCCACAACACACACACATACATACATACACACTAATTAATGTCAAGTCAAGCAGCATCATTTGCTGGATGTTAATGAAACTTTAAATGATCAGGAATAGCAGAGCTGGACTATGGATTGGACTTCAGTTACAAAAAAAAATATTTAATTGCTTACTGATAATAAGCATTTTGTACTCAAATTAGAGAGTAGTCAACATCTTTAGGTCTACAAGAAGAAATATTTTCTCTGAATATTGTGACAGATAAAAGGGAGTCTCTTGCACTCTGTTGAGTGGCATTTGCATATACAACGTTCACAAGTTTGAGGTCGGTACGTTTTTGTAATGTTGAAAGAAGTGTCTTCTGCTCACCCAAGCTGCATTTATTTGATCAAAAAGACAGTAAACACAGTAACATTGTGAAATATTATTACAGTCTAAAATTATTATTACAGTTTCTATTTGAATATATTGTAAAAATGTATTTCTGTAATTGCAAAGCTGAATTTTCAGAGTCACGTGATCCTTCAGAAATCATTCTAATATGCTGATTTATGCATGGACAAAATACTGTACGTTTCTTTGAGAAATTGAAATATAACACCATAATAATATTATTGCTCTTTTGTTGGTTTTGATTGCTTCTGTTGTCTTCATTTGTAAGTCGCTTTGGCTAAAAGTGTCTGCTAAATAACAAAATTTAAACAAACTAAAATTGAAATTTTAAAACAAGCCCCAAATCAAATAAAATAAGTAACACAAAAAAGAGATCTCTTCATATAAACAAACGAAGGCTTTGTCTGTGCTCTTTTCATTTAAAAGGAGAGGCAACCACTGCATTTTAATCATGATCCAAACAAAGATGCTGCATACATGCAACATGAGCAGTTTTAAATCTAAATTACATTGTATAATTTCGAAATTTGAAGCAAAAACAGAATGGTTTGACTTCAGTTGTGTGATACGGTGCAGAAAAAAATATCTGCATGAAACCGAAACGGCAGACGAGCTGAACGAGACGCAGATTCACTCTCTGCCAGTAGGTGGCGCTTAAAGGATTTCCTTGGTTTCCGCTGTAAACAAAGCAGCGCTTATGAACATTAATAGGCATTATACAGAGGCAAGTGGAAAATGAAAGACAGTATGTTCCCCTCAGACATACATTCATATAAACTCCTACCCCTAATTGAATCGCGATTTGTTTAGCATCTCAACCGATTTGAATCGTCACATATTTAAATCGATTTTCAACCGGCTCGCGGTTAATCGTTATATCCCTACTTTTGATTCAAAGTACCCACTCTCTACCGTCTTTCTCTTAGGAAGAAGCTCAATGAAATCCATTCAAACAATACATTCTTAATAAACTTGATGAAAGTGAAAACTATTAATGAAAGTGATTTGGGATGAGACGTCTGTTCACTCAGTACTGTTTCTGCAACAGAGATATTCTGGTTTATCTTCAACAGCCACTGACTCTCAGATCAATAACAAAATGTAATGCCAATCAAAGCTCGCTGAGCCTGACGTTATTTGCATGGCTTATTCCACGGCATGGAAAACTAGACGATAGGCAAAGATGCTCACTCTTATCTGTCCAAAACATGTTTTCATCTCGTCCATGGATAGATCTTTTCTTCAGCAACTCCCACTCAACCGAAAATAAGACAAATATAGTGAGTCCTAATGTAAACATAAAAGTTCCAAAGGAAAATGGGTTGCACTTTTACAACTCAGCAGACCTAATAGAGTTCTCAAAGTCTATGAAAGTACACACAAATAAGTCAATAGTTAACAAACAGTAAGAGCATAAAGCTAAAAATGAATATGGATGCCCAGTTAACAGGGAATGTTCCCAGGAGTTTGGCTAACGTTCTGACAATGTTCTCTCAAAGCTGTGAACAAATGCTTATAACGTTAATAGAATATTTGTTCAAAGCTATCTGCTTTAATAACGTTCTCAAAACATCAGCACAAAAATGTTATCTATACATCGTTCATGGAACGTTTTCTTTCTGAATCTATTGTTGGATGTTCATGTAATGTTTTTTAAACGTTACAAATTGTCAAATATAACACTTATAATAAAAGTGTTTGCGTGCTCATGTAACATTCATATGACTAAGAAAAAAACGAACGGTTTCAAAAACCGTTAAGAGAACATTCTGAAATAACGCTTTCATGACTTAACGAAATATTAGCAAAACGTTCTCAGAACATGTTTTTATTAGCTGGTAAATTATCCGGTTCTTAAAGGGGACATCAGATGCCCATTTTCCACAAGTTGCTTGACATTGCATGAGTCTTCATGAAATGTCTGCAACATACATTGGTTAAAATTCTTCAATGGTCGTGTATAACAACACCCTTTTAACCTTGTCAAGGACAGTATGGTCCAGGACCCGTGTTCGGTGCAGTCTCTTTAAATGATAATGAGGTATGCGCACCCGCCACTCAAGTAGTTTTTGTGTATTCGGTGGCGCGTTACCATTAAAAAACCCCCCCCCCCCCCCAAAAACGAGCCAGACGCTTCAGTTGGCCTTTGATGTCGGGCGAAAATGAACACTCTTATGTTCACTTTTACATCCAACTACAAAACACCTGCATTGCTTACAAGACATTGTTGTCGCTACAACTGCTCGAGTCCGGAGATAATGACAAAGACCGTACAACTAGCTGAGGGCGGAAATATGCTAATATGGGACAGTCCGTCAGCGGTCGTGGGCGGGGCCTGAAGAGTATGACATCATACTGCACAGAAAATCAAAACGGCTCGATAATTGAGGTTTTTGGGGGTTAAAAAAAAATTTGAGAATGGATTTTTATTATTATAGGGTGGTTGTGTCCACCCACTGCTAAGACACATTTAAGCTCAAACACCATGTAAAAGTGAATTTTGCATCCGATGTCCCCTTTAATAATGTTTTCAAAACTTTTGCACAAAAATTTTATTTATGCATAATACATTACACAATAATTTAGTTGGATGTTTGTCTAACATTTACAAAATACTACTACTTATTCAGAAAGTTTAAGGAACATTCAAAAGTAACATTTTCATAATGTTTGCAATGGAACGTTCCCTTAACCAAGAAAAAACATTTTTTAAAAATTGGACATTTTGAATGTTCAGATAACATTCAGAAATAACATTTTCATAACTTATAACATCACAGCTCAGATCATTTAGCCTGAGAACTGTTCATATTGAAGCTTTTGATTGCACACTTTGAGCACAATGTGAGACATTAAAATCTTTTGACACATTTGACATCACTGGGGCCAAATGTGCAAAGTCTCGATTTGCTCTCCATTTAATCTCAGTGCCGTCCAGGAGGAAAAGTCGAGATACCAGAGATCTGGTTTGTGATTCTTATGCGCGTCCTTAAGTGAACAGCAGCTAATTATAAACAAGCGATCTGGGTAATTTTTGCCACGTTATGCAGCCTGTCACATGATAAACTTTCTTCAATAAGCCATTGAAAACATATAACAATAGTTCATATGAGCGCGCTGAAAGGAACCGTAAGCACATGCCTTCAGTCACGTGCGGCGGCCGCTGCAGTCGCTCTGAGAGAACAGAGGGGGTTGTTTGCACAGAGACAGCGGCTGTATTGGGTTTGCTCAAGTGGTAAACATGCAGTAAAGCACCTGCTGACAGCATACAGCATGACAGACCGGTGTCGACCCTGCTGTCCTCTCGGCTCCTGTGTGGGAGAACCCCAATGTGGCCCCCTGGCTGTTTAATCACAGCTAATTGTGAACAACTGGCCACTTTATGTGTGTGTGTGTGTTCAAGGTGGACAATGGTAATGTTCACATTTTGTCACTCTCTGTAAACTCCGGCTAATGTGCGAAGGGTTAATGAGGAGGTCTAATCCAAAACAGCCTCAGATGGGCGGCAGAAAGGCTTTGCGCCTCCTTAACTGCCTACAGACTGATTGACAGCATGCTGATACCCTCCTGATGTGGTTGCTGGTCAAATTCAACCCATTCTCGCTCTCAATGTGTCAAAAATTGAAGCATGGTCACTTATTACTGCTCCGGGTGTGTGTTCACGGTGTGTGTGTGTTCACTGCTGTGTGTGTGCACTTTGGATGGGTAAATGCAGAGCACTAATTCTGAGTATGGGTCACCATACTTGGCCACATGTCACTTCACACTTTTTTCACACTTTTCACACTTTATTAAGATGCTAAAGGTATTCCTAAGTGTCGACCAACTACATTACTTTCAATTGCTTGCCTAAGGCTTTAGATCAAGATGCATGTACCCAGCCAACAGGGAATGCTCTCACTAACTGTCACTAAGAACATTTTGTCCTAACATTAATATAACTTAAAAAACGTTAAAGTAATGTTTATGGAATGCTCTTATAACTTTATTAACTCTTTCCCCACCAGTGTTTTTTTTTTTTTAAAGATGCCAGCCCCCACCAGTATTTTTGATCATTTTCACAAAAGTTTAATGGCACCCAGAATATTTTGTTGTATAAATATATCTGAACATGCAATTTGTTTTATCAAAACAAGGAACAGAGCCTCTGCTTTAAAAAAAAAAAAGCAAACAAAGAAAAAAAACATTTTATACTAGCTTCTTTTCTAGCTTCAATGTGGGTAGGTTTCATGAAAAAAGCAACATTTTGAACAAAAAGCTGAGAAAACGGTGTTTTTGTAAAAGACTATGTCTGGATCAGATTCAGAACGATGATCAAAACATAGATGGAATAGATCGCTTCCATCAACACATCTAAAGCTTGCACGATCCTATACCACTTCCTCGATCATCATTTTATTCGGTAACGTTAGGCATTTTTTATTTATATGCTGTTTAATGTTTGCATTATTTTGCATATCCATCTGCTTACATACGCAATCGTTTTTTTCTACTTCTTGGCATGTTTCGATTCAGACGTTCAATACTCTTTCCGAAGATGTGTAATAGCGCCCCCTACCGTACACCAGTGAAAACACAGAAAGCCAGAAAATTCCATCATTGGCGGGGAAGCGTTGTCTCATAAATGAGGGAAAATTTCGTCAACGGCGGGCCAAAAAACAAAAAGAGTTCATGGATATACATTACAAGAGAACGTTCTTAGAAGAACAACATTCTCAAATCGTCCTTATGATGTTATTTGTTACTTTTTTTATAACCTTTAAATGTTCCAATCACAACAAGAAACGTTTTTAGAATATTAAAAATTAAAGATCAAATAATATATTTTGGATGTGAAAAGGGAGTAGGAAACATTTGTGTAACATTAAATTAGCGTTTCTATCAGAAAACCACAACTGGACATTCAATGCTTTACAATATTAAAAATAAACCTTCAATAAGGTTAGAAATAATGTTAGTAGAATTGTTGTAAAAAAGTTTTTGTAACCTGTGGCATAAAACGTTGCGAATCATGACAAGAAAAACAGGACATTAAAACATTTTAGAACCATTTCAAAAATAAGTTTTATAAAATAAATGTTTTATCTGCGAAGTCTCTGCAGCTTGTAAAAAGATGTGATTTTGATGCGTGTTTAGTATTTTGAAGTTACCTAAAACCCAAACCTCCTTCCCTAAAATTAAACTTATCACACAATTATAAATGCATTAACAGTCAGAGAACAAGTACAGTCACAGCATGCAAAAACTCAAAAAAAAAACTCCAAGTGCTCTGAAGGGTACAATAATTCGGAAAAGACCACGAAACTTTAGGTTTTGAATAGCTTAAAAAATGTCCCTGTATGTGAAGTGTTAGCGCATTCATTCAAAAATATACAATGAACTATAGAATGGAGCATTATGTGAATATTGTGGCTGTTCAAATCTATCACAAACCATATATGTCATGATGACAATATCATACTCCAATTCCCATCACGTCTGTGCATTGATGCCAATGTTTTCCAATTGAAAACGAGTTCCTAGTTCATTGATATAGCGACACCTTTAGCATCTGCTAACAGTGTGCTTGACAATGCTTCAGTTTCTTGGTAATGAGAACGGGTTGTCAAATGAGTTAATACCTGGCTGCGGATCTGTCGGCTGGTGTTGGGGGTCAGGTAGTTGTGCTCCAGGTACCACGCTCTCTCCTGATACAGCAGACTAGTGCCATGAAGAAGGCAGAACTGTAGGAGAAACAGGAAAATATGCAGTAGCGCAACAGAAAAGACACATTAGCAACACAGTTTTACACAAAGGCTTGATTTGCACATGTTGCATCTGATGCATATTTAATATTAACAGGTTGCAGTAGTTGCACTGCAATGCACATTAAATAGTCACAAATTATAAAATGCATTACGTGTAAGTCTGATTCATTTCTCTGAACCGGTTCTTTTGGGTGGTTCGTTTAAATGAATCGGTTCAAAAAAATAATTGCAGCCATTCTATGACAACTCCATGTCATGATATGTCACGCTAAAACATTCAAATAGAGTAAATTTTGTGAACACATAGCTGATTATTAAACGTTCATTCACTTAAGTTAATGAGCTTTGTTGTCACTCTGTGATCCTGCATTTCGAATAGCATACGATTGACAAATATTGATTAACCTATGTCCTGGACAAGTTTCCTACATTAAAGTTTTGCACCTAAAACACAATACAGACATTGATACACAAACACTGTTTTGTTCTAGGTGTCTAAAATGTCTTAAATGGTGAAACATTGTGTTGTCCACAATGGATGGTTTTGAGCGCCACTCTGGACTACATGAAGAGATAATAGACACTGATCTCATTATAATACTAAGGACACTGAAAACAAGGTAACATGTAATGTCATATGCGTAATATCATGTAGTCACAGGGAGAACATATTCATCCAATCTTTAAAAAAAAAGAATTAAAAAAGAATCAGAAACAACACTGAGGAATCGATTCTTGGAAGCAGAGTCAATTCCAAAACTTTTGGAATCAAACAGCCCTAGCAGAAACTGCAAATGCAATGCAAACCTATTTGTCAACTTTTGAAATATAGGCTTATATGAAGCAAATTAAGGGAGTGAATGCTGTCAAAATGCTGCGAATCAAGCGCTGTCTGAAAAGTCTGTCAGGCCTGATGTGCAAGTTTCACATGCAGAAACAAACAGCACTTTCAATTCAGCAAATCTGACTGGATCCAGACGATTCCAGCGGTTTACAGCTACGGTTTGAGGTTTGAGGTTTGGGTTCAACTGGAAATAAATGCGAATCAAGTTGTTTAAGTTTGCAATCCCCCCTCACAATCATTTTATAATTTACGGCCGTTGTCAAAGAAAATATTCAATGCAGTAACCCAGAAATGCAGATTTGTAGAATGGGTGAGTCGACACTATTTGCCAAAAGTCAGAGCCAGTCTGAAGATTTTGACTGATTTAACAGAAAATGTTTCTGCGTTCATTTGTTGTGTTCAGAATGACTCTGGTAGTGTATGATGCCTAGTGCTTTTAAAGATTTTAAAAGTTGTGTAGTGTATTCCAGCCTTAAGTGTGTCAAACAAAACTCATTTCAAAGATTCAGCGACATGAACTTGACAGACTTTGGCAGATCAAACATTCATTATTACTCCCTGGGATCTCATGAAAGCCATTTTGTTTCCCGGTGGACTGATAAAAATGTGCACCCTGACTCCTGGAAACTGTTTAAAACCAATCAATCACAATTCATTTCTGCCACTATTTTCGTGTGCAATACGCACCAGATAGTCTGTGAATGGTGTGTCGCCATCTAAGGCTGAGAGCATTCAGTATCAGCACAATGCAAGGCCGAAAAATGTAAGTGGAAAATACTTGCTGACCACCGTGTATGTTAAGTTCTTTTTTTCCATATCTGAAGGACCCTACACAAGCTGTAGGCCTCTTCACATGCACCAACTTGAGTGAGTACAGGATGTTATACAGAAGATGAAGGGGATGGAAAAACAGTAGCGGTACGATCTAATATCTCTTCTCCTCAGAGGTGAGGTAGCAACCAAACCACCTAGATACATCAAAGAGCTGGACAGGAAAAAAACAGAGCATGCAAAGCAATCAGTTGTAAAGCATGGACACTAAGAGGAATAATATAACCTTTGACCTGTAGCAAACCGTGCGCCGTAAAGCAAAATAAACATATAGAGGCACATGATCTCTCTGGCTGTCATTCTTTGTGTTCTGCACCCTTCCTCATATGTAAAGCAGAGAATCAATGGCTTATCGCAGAGCCACTGAGCTTCTTATCAGGCCACGCCGAACGAGGGTTCGCCTGAAATGGAAGTCACCTTGTTGGCATGTCAGCTTTGGGAACTGAAACCATGCACATTACGCACAATCATCAGAACAACTGAATAGTAATTATTAAAAGCTTAAAGACCCCAAGAAATGTCTATCGATGAGAGTAGTTTCCTTTCCTGTTTTGAATTAAGAAGTTTGGAACCATAAACTGCCAGTATGCTTTAGTTACGTCACCGCCATGAACTATGATTTGCTACTTACTAGTTAGAAACAGCTGATATCAGAAGGAATATTTTCTTCCTAGAATGAAATGCTTTGCTTTTCACAGTTAAAGCCAGGTCAAGTTAGTAATTTTTAACCTTTAAAACAGTTAAGCTACACTCAGAAAACAATACTTTCACCAAATCTGGATGGTGTATATTATAGATATATCTATATATATATTTGTGTCTACTAGACACCACACCACACACACAACACACACCCACCCAAACACACACCCACACAAATGAATCAAATATATATAACCATTTGTATGCATGTATATAACCAACCAATGAATCACAACATTGCAAACTTTGATTTTAAGCTAAAATTATATAAAAAAAAAAATTTCTTTAATAACTACATTTGCATACAGCATTGTGAATGACAAGCGATGGAGGAATATAAAACTGTTCATTTTTAAATTAAAATTTCATATTTGTGGTTTATTGCTAAATAAGAATAAAATAAATAAATAGTGTGTATTGCACAGCATTCAATAAGTACTAAGTTAGTATTCCATTCCAAACATAAACGTTCAAAAATACTTCTGGCATCTGCACTTTTTTGCACTGGACAGATGCTAGAAACAATCAATTTGAAATGTAAAACTGACATAAGATCACAGGTCTCATGACTGTGCGAATCGTAAGCATGCTCCTAACAGCAACAGAAGTTTGAAGAAACAGGTGGAAGTGAGGTTTTCCTGTTCCTCACTGGCACGCTTTGTCTCTCGATCACAGGACTAGTGTGACAGCACACCTCATGACCTGCCAGGAACCAGGTCATTATCTGAGATTTATTCACGCTAGCTGCTCTCCAGAGGGCCTGACAGCTGCTGTCAGCAGGGCTGAGATCAGTGCAGTTCTGCTCCGGTGCTCAGCGGCTAATCTGTTACTCATATGACTGCAGCGCACATCCTGATACTTCTGCGTCATATCACTGCCAATGACAGTTAATGTGTAAATCCACTCGTAAGCCACAATGAATGACTGTTGAAATCATTTTATCATAAAGCTGTTCCACGAAGAGCCGAAACTATTTCTTACATTTCTGTCACCATCTACTCATCCTCATGTCATTGCAAACCTCTATGACTTTCTTTCTTTTCTGTAGCACATACAGAGATCTTAGGCTGAATGTTCACTCTGCTCTTTTTATACAAAGTAAGTAAGAGATTTAGACTCCTAAAAGGACAAAAAAGCACCATAAAAGTAGTTCATGCAATATATGGATATTTTCATTTTCGGCTAATCTTACTTCCATAATGTGAAATATTTTCTGGATATTAAAGGGGTCATATGATGCGATTTCAATTTTTCCTTTCTCTTTGGAGTGTTACAAGCTCTTGGTGCATAAAGAAGATCTGTAAAGTTGCAAAGACTAAAGTCTCAAACCCAAAGAGATATTCTTTATAAAAGTTAAGAGTCAGCCACGCCTACCTAAAACGCCCCGTTCTAACACGCCCCCACATATCTAAATCACTATCTGGGAAGATTTGCATAAATGTCGCCCAAATGTTCACGCAAAGAAAAAAATGCGTAACTTTTATTCTCGCTGTAGTATTATTGTTGCTGCCGCCATGTCGTAAAGATGCTGTGTGCTTTGTTGTGAAAGCGAAACTACCATATTGGCCCGAATATAAGACGACCCTGATTATAAGACGACCCCCCTTTTTCCAGATGTACCTTTTGGAAAAAGGCTTTTTAAAAACCAAATCTTGTTTTTTCTCAGTAAAACCCATTTTGTCTTCAATTATTTTCATATTGCATATTTTTCCTATTTTCATTTTTGTTTTGAAAGTATGGCAAAAAACTGGTAAAATGTACCAACAATCACATTTAAAAAATATACACTTTTTGATATGGCATTAAAAAAAAAACAGGTAGCCCATCTGAAATAAGACATTTAGGCTATCCATCTAATAGCAACCTACCAAAATCTTATTAACAGTAGAAGTAGAGTTGGTCCCATCAGGCTAACGTGACAGTCACGACTCATGCAGCTGTAAGGTTTTCTTTCTCTTTTGTTTTGGTTTTTACTCGCGATCTTTACAACACGCATTACATTACGTATTTCATGGCACACTCTATGTGTATTTTATGCATATTTGGCGCCACCTATTGTTGTGGGTGCATTATTGACATGTCAAAGTCTAGACCCTGAATATAAGACAACCGCGTTTGTGTTTTTTTCAGATGTATTTCCAAGAAAAAAACGTTGTCTTATATTCGGGACAATACGGTACTTTGTTTGGCCTTCCAAAATAGGATGATATCCACTTCGTCATGCCTTGAGCTTATCTGTGCTGGTCGCTGAGGAAATACTACAACTTTGCGCTGTGGATCGCCGGATCGGCTTTCACCGTGGACGAAGCGGAGTCCAGTCCGGAGTCGTCACATGTCCTTCCGGACGCTCCTTCGTCGAAATCGCCGGCTGCGCCATTCTCAAGCCCACCGCCTCTGAATCACTCTAGACCTCCGGCCATTCCTCACTCTAGCCCGCTGGCCGCCGCTCACTCAGGCCCGCCATGTGACGCTGTGTTTCGTTGTGAAAAGCGAAAACTACTTTGTTTGGTCTTCCAAAAATGGACATGACTAGAAAATCAGTGGTTAGTTGTATTTACAACACTGTTCCAGAACACTCAACCCAAATATCCAGATTTGTGCAGCACATTTTATGGACTACTGTTTCCTGATCCTGGTAGAGTAGAATACAACGCTGGCTGTTCTGACTCAAAGACTGTAAGTACATTTTTATATTTAAAGAGTTTTTATATTTTATATATTTAAAGCGAGTTTTTTGGGCAGTGTAGGGTATGGCCTGTTGTTTGTCATATTTCTGATCACAAATGCAGACATGGTTCTATGTTATGCGGCGCGATGCAACGCAACGGGAAAAAGACAGTATAAGTCATTTATAACCCATAATTATGCACCACTGGATGAACGGAATGTCGGTTATAATGGTTTCATGTTTTTGATCACGCTCGGCCCTGACAGGGCATCATCACGTCAGGGTGGGGCGGAACATTCAGTCACAGCTTGAGGTATTGGCCAAATCACAAGCGCAATGGTAGGTGGCCAATCCAGAGCCCACCTGCTTTTCAAGCGAACGATGATGGCTGTAAAAATCGAGCGTTTCAGAAAGGCGGGGAATAGAGGAGAAACAATGTACAGTATGTGGAAAATAATGTGTTTTTGGAACTTTAAACCACATAAAACACATTTCATTACACCAAATACACAACATAATATTCTTTTTAGCAGCATCATATAACCCCTATAATAAAGAAAATGTCGTGTGGAGATTTTCCCAGTTCGTGGGTAAATGAACAAAATTTTGCAAGCAAAACCGCCAACTGTGACTTTTTTTGGGCTTTTCTTTAAAATTTTCTTCACTTGCATCAAAACGTTTGTTTTTTGGATTCTGAATGGTTGCACTGGCATTGTTTCTATGGTGTTCTAGGTGGTTGCTAAGGCATTGCTTTGTGATTAACAGGTTAAGGTGTTCTAGGTGGTTGTGAGGGGATTGTTACTTGTTTTTTTGGGTGTTGTAAGTGATTGATAGGGTTTTGCTTTGTGGTTGCTAAGGTAGTAGTTGTTAGAATATTCTAAATGTTTTAGGTGGTTGCTAGGATGTTGCTATGCAGTTGCTAAGGTGTTCAAAAGGGTGCTAGTAGGGCTGCCCCCGACTAAGATTTTTCTAGTCCATTAGTAGTCATTCATTTAAGCCATTAGTCGACTAATCGAATGTTTATATTAATTTAATTACTTATGTATATACTGGTGGTGGAGAACTAAGCCATAATGAGCCTTTAATACATAGCCTACCATATTAAAGCTTGCAGCAAAGCACCGGCAAAAATTAACTTGAAGGTCGAAAAAAACAGCATGGAGATATTTTAAGATTTATGAAATAAAACTAGTGTTTCTGAGTCAGTGTGCAGCTGCACAGATGAAAAGTTGACAATGCTGCTCGCCATCTCCCAAGTAAATGCCGTGCCTTCAGAGGAAGAGGCACTTTCATACGGATTAAATAATCAGAGAGTATTTGTTTTGACGAGGTTTCTATTTGAAAAGTAGATAAGCTTTCTTTAGATATATTTCTCATGTCTGTGAGGCAGTAGCCTATACGCTGAGTTTCAATTCATTTTTGTGCCGCATTCCAGTTCACGGAGACTGAGACGGCAGAAAGCACATCCTATTTGTTTTCTTTATTTTACAAAAGCACGTTGTCTTGTTATTGTGAGTGAACACAAATGAAAGTAAACCCTTTTTACGGTTTCAAATGATGTATTACTCTTATCTGCATGAGCAAAAAATGACTGGTGTATTTTTACAGTTGTTTATGATGTTATTAGGGGAAAAAAAAATCAGTGATCGCACGGCACCTACAGGCATGCAGTGCACGCAAACAGTCCACAATCAACACATTTGGATATGCGTATGAATAGCACAAATTATCTAGCGATCATTAGAGCGAGCCGCCAGTTAAGTTGCTGCATCAAGCCATGTTTCAATTCAGATGATAAGCCATATTTGAGGACGATGAATTGGATTTCCTGCATGATCTACTGTAATTACCAGCTGTTAACGCGGACAGTTTTTTCTGAGACTAACTATCTAATACATTTTTGGTTGACTAAGCCTCTTCTCATCAACTAACATTTAGTTGACTATTAGGGAGGCAGCCCAAGTTGCTAGAGTATTTTGAATGGTTGCTTACTGGCCCAACTCAAAAGAGCCCACCCAAAAGACTTGGGCCTGTAAGCAAAAACCCAGAACACCAAATTATTGTGGTGATTACTTTTGCATGGAAAGCACCACCCTTTTTTTGTCAAATGTAAAAGTGTAGCTTGCTTTATCATGCTGGCCCTTTACACTAATTTAGCCCCTTTTCTCAGTTTTGCAGCCTGCTTTTTCCAAACACGTGGTTTAGAGTGGAATCCTCTGAAATCTCCCTGCGATGCTGAGAAGCTCAGTTTATTGTTTTTTGAGTGGGCACGAGGCTGTTGTTGTTATTTCTGAGAACTTTCCATTGGAACCGGCTGATGAGTCAAAAGACAAAAAGAGTGTCATGCAGCAGCAGACAGAGCAGAGAGACAGCACTTCACACATACCTTGTTGAGCAAGGCACGGTCCTCTTTGATATGGCATTCTCGTATGGCGAGAGCAAACTGCTCCAAGGTCACTGCAGAAACACAATTAGAGAAATTAACAGCATAATAGTGAAATTAGAAGGGGGAGTTGCATTACACATTTTTTCCCCTTAGGTCCAAGTTATTTGCATCGAAAACAGTAAAATCTTGGGGGGGTTTATGACTATTTTTCACCTTCTCCTTGACCCTTAAAATAAAATGAGACACTTTGTCTTTAAGAAACACTCCTTTCACATTTGAAATGAGAAGCAGTGCTTTGATGTACCAAAATCTGCTGCACCCCCGGGCAGATGTTTTCTATCTAGGCAATATTTATTTCAGCTTGAAAGAGGAAAGACCAAAAACAATTTAAAACAGAAATGTATTTATCATTCAAATCATCATATTTTGGATTCAGCTAGTGAATTTGCATTCTAGAGTAAGCAAACTACCGAAAATGTGATGTATCTATTTACCTGAAAGGTAGAACTTTCCCAGCTAACAAAAATATGTTCTAAGAACGTTTTTCTAACGTTCCAATTAAGTTACAAAAACATTCTCTTGGAATGTTCCAGTTTTAAAAATGACTTAAAACGTTTCCCCAACATTTCATGTTATCGTTTCGCAAACATTCTGGGAATGTTACTTTCGAATGTTACATTTTGAAAAAAAATGTTAATCTACGACGAATGTCCAACCGAAGTTTCATGAAAAAAATATGCATAATGTTTTTTGTGCTAACGTTTTGAGAATATTATAAGACCAGATAACTTTCAATGGAAATGTTCTGTTAACCAGAAGAACGTTTGTTCATAACTTTGATAGAACCTTGCCTGAACATTAGCTAAAGTTCTGAGAACTTTCCTACAGTCACATTATTGAGAGTAAATGCTTATTCATCTGATCATTCTTCATTCATAACTGCACAAATTTCCGAAATGTACAGTACATTTTCATAGTGCATTAAGCTCTTTTATTTCAAAAGATGAATGAAAATGTAATTTCTCATGATAGGAGCCTATAAAATTTTTTTTTTTTTAATTTAAAAAAACTGTTATATTTAAATTTCATATTATGGAAGATTTTAAGCCATGCTTTGAATGACAAAAAGGTGCTGAATTGACAGAGTTGGCCTATTGATCTAATACAGTGCTGTTGTCTCTATGATGATCTTGAGGCACGGAACAAGCATAGATTTCTGTGATCTGTGACGCTACTAGTGTTTACCATAATGCGTGTAAGTTCAGTATATTCATAAATGAACGCCCAAAAACTGGAACATCATGTAAAGTGTGAATAAAGCCCCTGAATTCAATGTTATCGCACCATCTCAGAGAAAATTAGCGCAGATCTGTGTGTCTGTGTGTGTGTGTGGGTGTGTGTGTGTAAGTGTGGGGAGGAGGGTGAGGTGAGAGACTGGAAATTGCTATCAGGGCGAGGAAAATAGATCTGACACACACACCCATTTGCACACACCACTGAGCACTGTGGAAATAATCTAGAACATCAGATGCACAAGACCTTTCTGTGCTTATGAATGTAAGAGTGAATCAGAAAGTCAAAGGGAAGTTGAACAGTGTCTTTAATGATCAAAGACGAGTGGTGAGTTTATAGTCTACAAGGGCATATGAATCACTTACTCTAGACCTCACACAAATGCACTACTAATACAATGTGCTTCTTGAGTTTAGGACACATTTAATTGTAAAATAAGGAAAATTAGCTTTTAGGGATTAGTTGCAGCAACATCCTCACTGCAACAAATGTCTTTAAATTAGTCTTTTGACTTATTTTCATGGACAAATATTTCAAAACCCTTCAATTTTACTTCAAAAACACTGCTCACGATATATACGATTATCAAGATTAAAAAGGTTTCTTTGTTTGATGTGTTACAAATTTCTTTTAATTATTATTTCAAAAAAATAAAATAATAATTTTGAAATAATTAGACTTTATTTCAATTTATTGATTTTATATTGATTGTATGTTTATTTGAATTATTATTGGAATTATTTCATAAATAAATACAGTGAAATCACTAAACCGTAATTGTTGCTCAAATCTGTAACTTAAATTTAACTTTGAATTTCCAGTTGAAAAATCCTAAGACAAAAATGCTATTAAGAATAGCCATTTTGTCATCCTAAGTGTAATTACAAATTAAATTTGAGGTTTTATTTGTCTGCAGTTGATAAAACCATCTGGCAATTCACTAACTTCCTTAATTCCTTAGTTTCCTTAATTGGAATTTGCAGATAATGTGATGCTAAGATGCATGCAAATTTTACAAAAAAGTATTTAAGCACCTGAGTCACAGTTAGATTTCTGAATTTCAAAGCCAATGTCATTTGCAATCAAATGCTGTGCCAGTTTTTCTCAGAACTAACTTCCCATTTCTAAGCCCCTTTTTGCAATGACTTTCAACCATCTGATCTTTTTGTGAAATACTTTTCATGAAAAGTGTCACACTTTTTTGTGGTTTGTTATTTTGTTTAGTAATTCAGTGACTTTCAGAGGTTTCTTTTTATGTGTGGCTTCAGTGTCCAAATACTTTCTGGGGTCGTTGTGCATATGGCATCCCGTCATCATTCAGGGTGATCTTTTGGACCCCTTTGATATCATTTAAAAGTCTTTTGTGAGAATTTGGATGTAAAAAAGAACATCTGCTGACATTTGTGCAACACATGGACTATAAATAATGTAGATAAACTTCCCCTTTCTCTCACCTCTGTGTATGTGTGCCATAGCCAAAGTGGTCACGTGATGTAAACAAGCGTTCCAGGCCATGAAGAACTCATCTTTGTTTTTCTCTACCTGTTCAAGGGAATAAATAGCATTGAATGCAATTTGTTACAATTTACAGTTTCAGGAAAACCGAACAAAATATTGATGACTCGTGTTGCATCACACAGATTTTTGTCCAATCAAATGTTCTCTAGAATGAGAATGTTCCACCCCTGCAACCGACTAGCAAACAACATAACCGCTGTGTATAGCAGAGTGGAAGACTTTTTTTTTTTTTTTTACTGTGTATTAAGTATTTAAACACTTTGATATTTCCCTAAAAAGAGAAAAACTCTCTTAGGATTTCGATTTTATTATTAATTTTTTTTATTGTGGCCCAAAATGACTAAATTTGCTGCAACTTTTCTCAAAATTGTATTACTGATTTTTGTGTTGATTTGCAGTAAAACCCCACCAATAATCATTATGTATTTATACTATATAATAGCTTGTTTGCAATCACGTGATTCTGATGACGCGCGAAATTCAGATGGAGGGCAGGAAGTGAAAAGAATGGATGAGATGGAGGAAAGTCCATATTGTACTGGTTTATACACTATTACAAGAGAGAGGTATAAACAGAAAATCACAACATTGTGATCCTTATGTTATGAAGAGGAGCGATTTTTCTGCCATCAAGGTGGTGAATATAGGCTAAGCAATTGCTTACCTGAACTAACCCTGATTGCAAAAAAGCTATTTCGAAAGTGAATCCCACATTTATATGAGAGATGCGGGATATATGTCACTCCTGAAACTTTTCTGCATGTAATGGTATGTGCCGTGTCCGGTATGCGCACGTAAAACAATACGTTTTATTCAAAATTATGAATTGATTATAGCCTAAAAGCGAGCAATAGCGCTTCATGTCATAACTTAAAATGCTGTCACTACTTCCATTTACGCAATCTCAACAAGTTCCGTTATAATCAATGGAAGCTCTCTAACCTGCACATATAATATCTATGTACATCGTGTCTATGTGTAGTGGTTTTATGCTGAATGCGTGTGAGTTGGCAGCCCTGTATCTATTTATGTATTTCTTTATTAATATTTTAATATATTATTATATCTTATATCAACCATTTGCACACACGAGCATTATCCGACTCTGCTGCTCCCGACAGCAAACGCAGGTTTATAAGCCACTTTTTCCTGCGTTTTTCAGTCAATTTCTTGCCTTTTCCCCCCTTATGAACAACAAATTTTCATACACGATAAAAGCTTCTTGTGGTTTCTTGGTTTGTCCGATTTGAGCATCCATAAACAACGCTAAACATAGGAATTTTGAGTTTCTGCTAGCAATTCCTATATAGAAAAATCACCTCCTGCCCTCCAGCTGCTTTTTGCACGTCAAGTGCACGTCAAATGCAAACAACCTATTACAGTAAGAGTAGTTAGTTGTTGTTGGTTTTTTTTTTTATTACTGAAATCAATTGTAGTTCTGACAAATCCAAACTTTCATTTCCTTTTGAAGTCCAATGCTCTGTACGGCCAGTCCTTTGCTGCTCATTTAACAAATGCAATTCACTGTAATACAGCAGCAGGACAGTTGAACACGTGATGATCAGTTTGTTTGTGCTCAGAGATATTGATTAGCTAATATAGCTTTCCCCCCTGAGGTTAACATTGTTTTTGACAAAAATGCAAACTGTTGCAAATAATGCAGCAACTGGTTCAATTTGATTCTTGTAAATGCAAGATCGCAAAATCCTGGAGGGACTGTTTGATATGTCCTGTCTAACTCAGGTTAACGTTTTTTTGCTAAAAACTCATAATAAAACAAAATGTAACAAAAATGCAAGCTGTTGCAAATAATGCGACAACTGGTTCAATTTGCACTAACTCTGAAGACAGAAATCACAAAATCTTCCTGTTTCAAAGGGAAACTTTTAAACATTTGTGTTTTTATCAGGTTGGTCTCAGATGTTTCTAACAAAGGATGACTGCAAGAGAACTATAAAATGAAAGTGAACAGCATAGTACAAATAATCTTGTTTTGAAATACATTTTGAAGAGATGACATCTGATTACATGCTTTAGGATCTTGGCAAGGGTGTAGGATAGTAGTTGCTGGATATTGACAGGGACATGTCATTGCACCACGACTAATTTCCTACACCCTTGAAAATCATAACAAGCGATGTCCGACTTTGGAAACTATAAAATTCACTGCTTTAGGATTAACAGAACTTTAGATAGGTTTCAATATACTTGTCTAGACCAACTTTGAATAAAGAAAAGAGAGGTTTAGAACCAGATCTTTGTTCATGTTGTAGCCTATGTGAAATTTGGCTAGCAGGAAGCACAAATTAATTGTTATATTTTCCTATATTCTCTTTTGATTACTCAAACAATCCAAAGAAAACATGTTTAAAACAGAAAGAAAAGTCACTTACAAATTGGATGAACATTAAAAAAAAAGAAAAATCTGACCAAAGTTTCTCTGTGTGGTTATATTCCCAACATTGAATGAACTTCAAAATAAAGTGACAAACCGCACTACATCACTTCATTTCTTACTTATAATTCTGATCACGTCCACTAATACTTTTTGTTGGTCAAAATTTGGAGTAACTCATTTCTTGTTTGTTTGCCTCTTCATGTTTAAGGGAGAGAACGTGCCTATGATTCATCCTATGCTGAGATTTATAACTTTTTTTCTTTTACCTGGCAAACCTCACTTTTAAATTACCCATGGTTTTCCAAAAAAAAACATTGTTAAGTTTCTCAGGGGATTTGTTATTTGTGATACTTCGTTTCTGGTTTTCTTCCTCTTGTGCTATTCTTGTGGCATTCTGGCCTAATGGTTAGAGAGTCGGACTCATACCCCAAAGGTTGTGGGTTCGAGTCTCGCAGGGATTGTAGGTGGGGGGAATGAATGTACAGCGCTCTCTTCCACCTTCAGTACCACGACTGAGGTGCCATTGAGCAATGCATCGAACCCCCAACTGCTCCCCGGGTGCCGCAGCATAAATGGCTGCCCACTGCTCCGGGTGTTTGTTCACGGTTTGTGTGTGTTCACTGCTGTGTGTGTGTGGACTTTGGATGGGATAGATGCAGAGCACTAATTCCTATTATGGGTAACCATACTTGGCCACATGCCACATGTCACATGTCACTTCACTATGTCACTTCACTTCACTTTCTGATGGTTTAATGTTTTGTACTGTATAATAAAAAAAAAATTCTAAATCAAAAGATTCGTGAACCCGCTTCGAAGTTCTGATCTGAATCAAATGATTCGCGATACGAAGAGCATTTCGAACGCAACTGTGGTTCAACTGATTCGAACTTTCGAAAGTCATGGCCTAGGGGTTAGAGAGTCGGACTTGTAACCCAAAGTTTGCGGGTTCGAGTCTCGTACCAGCAGGGATGTGCCGGTGTGGAGTGAAATGACCAGTACTCTCTCGACCCCAATACCACGGCTGATGTTAGACCCTTGAGCAAGAACCGAACCCTCAACTGCTCCCCGGGCACTGCAGCATAAAATGCCCAATGCTCCGGGTGTGTGTTCACAGTATGTGTGTGTGTTTGTTTGTTCACTACTCACTGCTGTGTATGTGTGTGTGTGTGTTCACAGGGTTGGATTTGGATTTGAGATGCAGAGCACAAATTCCGAGAATGGGACACCATACTTGGCCATTTTCACTTTCAAAAGCTCAGTTTTACCCATCACTATAGGCTACATGCTTTTTAAAGGGGGTCATATGATGTTGCTAAAAGGAACATTATTTTGTGTAGGTTTGGGATAAATGAAATTGTGTGTGTGAGTGGGGGGGTGCGAGTTAAGGTTCATATTGTCAAAATATTGGTGTGGATATTTGGGTTGAAGTGTTCTGGAACGTGTTGTAAATACAACTTAACCACTGATTTCTATCGTGTCCTCTTTTGGAAGACAGAACAAAGTAGTTTCGCTTTCACAACAAACACAGCGCCAAAAACACGCCTCGCTAGACAAAAAAAAAGAAAAAGAGTGAGTGGCGGTGGCCTAGAGTGAGCAGAGGCTGGGGGCTAGAGTGAGGAACGGCCAGAGGTCTAGAGTGAGCAGAGGCTGGGGGCTATAGTGAGGAACGACCGGAGGGCTAGAGTGAACAGAGGCTGGGGGCTAGAGTGAGGAACGACCAGAGGGCTAGTGAGCAAGGACGGGGGCTAGAGTGAGGAATGGCCGGAGGTCTAGAGTGAGCAGAGGCCGGTGGCTAGAGTGAGGAACGACCGGAGTGCTAGAGTGAGCAGAGGCTGGGGGCTATAGTGAGGAACGACCGTTAGGCTAGTATGAGCAGAGGCTGGGGGCTAGAGTGAGGAACGGCCAGAGGGCTAGAGTGAGCAGAGGCGGGCGGGCTTGAGTGAGGAACGGCCGGAGGGCTAGAGTGAGCAGAGTCCGGGGGCTATAGTGAGGAACAGCTGGATGGTTAGAGTGAGCAGAGGCCGGGGGGCTATAGTGAGTAATTGCCAAGGGTTATAGTGCCATAGGCCGGGGGCTAGAGTGAGTGGAGGCCGGCTTGAGTGAGCAGAGGCCGGGGCTAGAGTGAGGAACGACCGGAGGGCTAGAGTGAACAGAGGCTGGGGGCTAGAGTGAGGAACGGCCGGAGTGCTAGAGTGAGCAAGTCGGGGGCTAGAGTTAGACGACCGGAGGGCCTAGAGTGAGCATAGGCTGGGGGCTAGAGTGAGGAACGGTCGGAGGGCTAGAGTGAGCAGAGGCCGTGGGCTAGTGTGAGGAACGGCCGGAGGGTTAGAGTTAGCAGAGGCGGGTGGGCTTGAGAACGGCTCGGCCCGGCGGATTTGACGAAGGAGCATCCGGAGGGCTTGCGGCAACCACATGTGACGACCCCAGGGCTGGACTCCGCTTCGTTCACGGTGAAAGCCGATCCGGCGATCCACAGCGCAAATTTGATGTATTTCCTCAGCGACCAGCATTGATCAGCTCTAGGCATGACGAAGCGTATTTCGTCCTCTTTTGGAAGACCAAACAAGTAGTTTGGCTCTCACAACGAAACACACAGCGTTTTCACAACATGGCGGCGGCAACAACAATACTACAGCAGAATAAAAGTTATGCCTTCTTTCTTTGCGTGAACCTTTGGGTGGCGTTATGCAATCTTCTCCTATCGTTATGTAGATATGTGGGGCATGTTTATAACTGAGCCGTTTAGTAGCGTGGCTGATTTAACTTTTAAAAGACTCCATTGGTTTTGCCGCTTTAGTCTGTTGCAACTTGTACAGATCTTCTTAATCACCAAGAGCTTTGACACATCCAAAAGAAAGGAAAAATTTAAATCCATCATATACCCCTTTAAAATCATGACAAGTGAGTTCGAAATGTAAAACGAATGGATCTTTTGACGTTTTTTTTTTTTTTTTTGCTTTTGGCAGTGAAGCTTGAACTGATGATCGCAATCACAGTTTTGAATCATCGTGGAGCATTTCCGCGTAAATACGTCACTCATGACTCGTTAGTCCTGTTCCTCTCCTTCCGACAAAATTTCGCGTCTTCAGCCATGTTTACACGACACTGTCAGCACTACTATTGGCTCAGCTTGCTAGTTTTATGACATTAACTGAAATAACCAAAAAGTATGATGTTTATAAATAAAATACCCATATTTCCATTGCAAAGATAACATCCAACACAAATCTACAAACATATTCAGGTGAGGTAACCGGTTTACTGCTAACTAGTGAAACACTCAAAATACATGTTAGATGGAAACATTGAGCATTATGATCGAGTTTGTAGCTTAATTCACTATATTTGAAATAGTTTGAGCACTGCTCAGTTGCTGACAGTTCATGCAAATCAGCTGAAATCATCCATTATCTCATACATTGAAGTGAATGTTCATTTTATCATATATTTTTGTAAATATATTGAGAATGATTGTGGGTCCCACTTTATATTAAGTGGCTTAACTTATAATGTAATTACATTTAAATGAATCATTTAGTACAATGCAATTATTGTGTACAATACATACATGTTTTTACATTGTACTTAATTTTAAAAATACCTGCATGTAATTACCTCTGTAATTAATTTCTGTAATTACATTTATAATTACACTGTTGACCCATCCTTTACACCTTGACCCACCCTTAAACCTGCCCATACCACCAAACCTGTCACTAACTTTACCCGTATCCCACCTCAATATCAGCAAAAGTGTTTTGCAATACAATAAGTACATTGTACGTATTTTTTGATGTAGGTACATAGTAGTTAATGCCACTTAATATAAAGTGGGACCAATTGTTGCATCTGATTATATTAGTCTATAGAGTGATAGTCAGTGTAAAAAGAGCAAATGGGAGAATCAGATGAACAAAACAGCAGAACAACAAAGTTAAAGAGTGACCTTTATCATTCAACTGAACTGTGCTTGTATATTTGAAACACTTCTGCTCTCTTATCTGTTCTTACTCCACACATCTATTAAATGTGCATCCTTGAAAGCGTGCAGTTTTCTAGCATATTTACTTTAACTTCTCAGATAATATCAATGGTATGACCTATTTCAGATGCGGCCGAAATTACAACAACAGTGGTTACATACACATACTGTATATTTAATTGTTTGATCAAAATTATCGCTAGGGACAATTAGTAGACGCTGGATATTGATAGAGACATGCCCCTAGCGTCCCTACTAAATTCTGCGCCCTTGGATCTTGGCAAATGTGAGCACGGGACATTGCTGAGATCTCTTTTTTTTTAAGTTATATAAATGTATTGTTCCTAAAGTAATGTTTGTGGAATGTTCTTCTAATTGTATTAATATTTGATATAGTTTGAGAGAAAACGTTCTGAGATCAACATTCTCAAAACATCCTTATGATGTTATTTGTACTTGAACATTCTAAGAAACGTTTTTTGTAACCTTTAAATAACATTATAATCACAACAAGAAAACAGGATTTTAATGTTCTTAGAATATTAAATCTAAAAAAAATATCATCCTATGGGTACTTGTGTTTAAAATGTTTTAAACTTTACCGCCACTAAATATTCAATCAAGGCATTTCACAGCTATCTCTTGTCACTTGCTCTGCTTTAAAATAAGCAGCAGTAAAACACACAGAGAGGAAACTCTGTTTGTTTCCAGTGATTCAGTGAGAACAACTGACCTTAGTGTAAAGTCGACTTGCCAGACTGCGCTGTAACACCCTTTCCCTGTAGCTCACCGCTTTCAGCAGGAACATTAGGTCTCCTACTTTGTCCACGCTGAAGCCAAGAAAGCTAGATAAACAAGGAAACAGCCAAAAGCAAAACAGATTAACTCGGTCAAACAAAGAGATACTGTATAAAATCACTGTACTATCAGAATCACATCTAGACAAATAAAAGCTGATTTTATTCAGCCTACAGTATCCCGGGCGACTGAAGATCTCGGCTTTGGTTAATATGTTATGAATAGCAGGCCGGAAATCAATTACACCTATCAAATTTTCCTCTTAGGCAAAATTGCTAAATTGGTGACCTAATTGTGAGAGTAAACACAAGCGATGGTAGACAGGTTTCTCAGGGCTGAACAGTGTGTGTGTGTGTGGCTTTTCTGGAATATGGAGTTTTAGAGGCTAGATAATAGAAGCTGATCTTACACAGCGAAGCCAACAGACAAATGCCATCTAATGAAGAGCATTAAGCCCGAAATGTCATGATTGAGCTCAGAACATCATTAAAGATGTGGACATCTATCTATCCATTCATCCACTGTAGCAACTCATAATGTAAAAATTGCACATAATGTAATAAGTATTACATTATTATTGTAATAAAATGTTCATAATGTGATAATTTTCTCAAAACGTAATAAAATCTTGAGCTCATAATGTAAAAACAATTATTACATTATGAGAAATGTATTACATTTTAAACTCACCAAAAGTATTGTCATATTGTAATAATTATATAAGTATATACTTAAAGTATAATCAGCCCAGTATAAGGGACAGTCAAAGTAGTTGTTCTGTTATTTAGCCTATGTGCATAGAGATAAATGCCGAAATGAGTCTCAGACGTGAACATATTTACTTTGCTTAATCCATTCATGTACAAAATAATTCTAAAGAGAAATATATCAGTTCAATGGACGTGTCTGTGATTAGCTACACTGATACAAATGCAAATATGCTATGTTTGTCAAATATGTTATTATTACAGTTTCAACTACTGTTTTTTTTTTTTTGAGTGTTTATCTCCCTATACTGGGCGTGACACAATAAACTGCTTTCACTATGGATTTAATATGGAATGTTACTTAAATACGAGAACAGTTGGCAATCCTACTTTTTAAACACAGATTATGTTATTTCTTTGGCCATGCAATAAATGCACATCCTTGAAAGAGCGCAGTTTACTGACATATTTATTTTAACTTCTCAGGTACTGTCCTTGGTATGATGACAACAGTGGTTACATATAAATATATTTTAATTGTTTGATCAAAATTATTGCTAGGAACAAATCAGTTGCACCCCTACTAAATTATACGTCCTTGAATTAAAGGTATTTTTTATGAACAAATTTGGAAAAAAACTAATCAAGTTTCCAAAGTCTAATGTAGTCTGGGATAGATCGCGTTACCTAGCTCAGGCAACGGCAGCACGGAGCACAAGTTAAATGAACATTTCTTCACTTTAATACAAGTTATAACATGAAATGTTATATACAAAGTACACACACATATATTATGTAAACAAAAACTTTTATTTTGGATGCAATTAAATTGCGATTAATCGTTTGACATTATATCCTAATTACGATAGTTAGAGAGCAGAAACTATTTTTTATTTGGTGCATAAAACTTAAATGTGTGTCGGGTCGAATGCGACAAAATGATGACGTGTCATATCAAAAATTAGTAAGCTTTTTATAAAAAATTTAAAAAAGTTCACAATGTAGCCTAACTAGCTTAATTGTCTTAATGTAATAGCTTATTTTACATAAAACTATTATTACGTTTTGTGCTCAAATTTATTATGTTGAAAGATAATTATTATATTGTAAACATTGTTTTAAATTATGTGCTGATATTACCTCATGAACTGTGATTACATTATAAGTTGCCACAGTGTGTTTACATTTCTCATACAATAACCTATTACATTATGTGAAAAATTGTTATTACATTGAAAAATTATTATTAATTTTAAATTTAAATTAATTTGCCACGCAATAATTTCATAGCGCATCACCGCATAACTGACGCTCTGTGAGGATAATAAAAGATTAGGCTATTAGCTTACTCCTCATTGAAAATGTTTTGTAAAAAGGTATTTTAAAACAGGTCTATTATTTTATACAATGAATTATAGGCCTGTAATTACAGACAAAAACACTGCAGTCATCAATGAAAATTAAGAGCAGCTTTATTTCAAGCACTGACTTTCAAAAACAACCTGTTTAACGCAAAACACATTTTCTCTTTTTCACTATGTACGGGCCACAAGAGAAATATTAAGGGAATAATTCAAGACAATTTTATGCCGTTTTCAGCATATGTTGAAGTAGATTCGTCTTGTCGTCTCTGAGAGAATATGCGCCGTTAATGCAGCGTCAGATGCCGAAAGCACCATCAGTTTGTACTTTTGTTACTTTCACTTTGTATAATTGACTAAGGTTAAAACGTTCACAGGCATAAATCTTGCGCAAAGTATGCACGTGGCTTAATATCAGCCTTCATGGTTTAAAACAGAAAAAATTCCAATATCGACACAGTATTCACTTTCGCAGTATCTGCCGATATGATCACCGATACCGATATTTTTAAAGCCTTATTTTTATAATGTAGAATTATTTATAGTGATGCTCCAGATTTTTACAGACATTCATTCAGGGCCTAAATGTAATTTTTGAAAATGGGCGGAATTTCCCTCTTAGTTGACTCTTGTATTTTTTGTTTTTTATTTGAAGGGTGGGGGCATGTTTTAGACATTTTTTCAATGGGGCAACTGCTGCACAATAGCTATGTATAGGTGTGCGCGCTTTGAGTGTGCATGAGCGCACCGAGAGTGCACAAGTGCTGAATGGTTAAACACTAGCAAGGCTTAAAAAGAAATGCAAATTCTAAACTTTAGTGATGATGCAAACTTCCCAAAGCGATTATCGGCCGATAGCGATCGGTATTCCTATTAATCGGAGCACCCCTACTACTATCTATCTATCTATCTATCCTCTTACCTGGTTCTAAGGCTGTCTGACACTGAGCTGGTCCAGTTTCTAATCAGTCCCATCACCAAGTTGTTCCCCATCAGTTTGGTGTACTGGGTCAGCAGCTCTCGTACCACCACCTGCAAAACAACACAACGTAGATGTGCGTAGATGATACAACAGTCATCGGCTTGATCTTGAACAATGATGAGTATGCATACAGGAACAAAGTACAAAATGTGACAGCCTGGAGCTCCAACAATAGTCTCATCCTTAACATCAAGAAGACAAAGGAGATCCAAAAGAGATTTTAGGTCCTGTGCTTATGAATGGAGTGGCTGTGGAGAGAATCCCCTGTTTTAAATTCTTGGGGTTGAACATTACAGAGGATTTTTCTTGGACTACACACACTCACCTCCACTGTCATTGGAAAAGCACATCAATGTGTTTATTTTCTAAGAAGATTAAAGAAACTAAGATTGCCTCAGAAACTTCTTTTGAACTTTTATTGATGTGCAATGAGTGCACTAACATATTGCATCACATCCTGGCACGGTAGTGGTACAAGAGAGAAGCTCTGAAAATAAGCACTCTGAAACAAGTTATGAAAATGGCACACAATATCATTGGTATACAGTTACCATCAGTTGAGGATATTTATTTGTCCAGATATCGGAGCAGAACCTCCAAAATCCCACTCACCCTGCACACTACCTCTTTTGATATCCTCCCCTCTGGTAGAAGATACAGAATTATTTACTCTTATACTACATGACTGAAAAATAGCTTTTTTGCTAGAGCTGTACAACTATTGAACACTTCCTTATTCAGGGTATCTGCAGGATTTTGAAAATCATATGTAAGGCTTTTTAAGAACTTTTTAAAGACCTGCACAAATAAAATAAATACTGTATGAGCGGGGTAGAGCAATGTCTATAGTACCATATTAAACCGTAAAATTACTGTTAAAAAGCATAATTTACAGTTCAGATATGGGTTTTCACAAAAACAAAATAAATTATAAAATGATCAACGTCACAATTGAGCCTTTAAACCATTTTTTTAAGAAAAGGAATGAGTCAAAAGTATCAATTATTATATTAGTTTAAAACATAAATTAATATAATAAATCTTACAGTCTTAATTGTTATGATTTTAGAAGACACGTTAGCTTCTTATCAATCCACTGTTTCACATTTACCACTGCATGTTTCCTGCTTAAAAATATGTGTTGATTTTCACATTGATCTGAACAAAAAATGCAGACGGGCTGACTGAAAATGCAAATTCATTCTCTGCCAGTCTGTTTTGGAGCAGCAGAAATATACGGTTTTCCCCGGTACTGGCTGTGCGCAAAGCTCATACTTTATCAGCATTACAAGTATGAATAAGTCATGCCAATGCCATGATACTTTTCTGAAGACGTTGTTTCCCTTTAGTAGAGATACATTTAATATAAAACAACGGGTCATCAGCTCATAAGTTGACCCTGGCGCACAAAACCCAGTGGTCTTAATTTCGCTGTGGTAATATTTGTAGCTACCAAAAAATACATCTTGCATGGGGTCCAAATTATTTTCCTTTTATTGCAAAAATCATTACGATATTAAGTAAAGATTTTGTTCCATGAAGATATTTAGTAAATTTTCCTACTGTAAATATATTAAAACTTCATTTTTTGATTAGTAATATGCATTGAACTTCATTTGGACAACTTTAAGGTGATTTTCTCAATATTTAGATTTTTTTTTTTTCACCCTCACGATTCCAGATTTTCAAAATAGTTGTATCTCGGCCAAATATTGTTGTTTATCAACAAGGTCACATGAAACGTAGCCGTTGAAGTTTAATCATTGATAATTATAATCACGACTTTTGTTGTACCATTTAAGGAATTTTATTTTATTTTATTAACTGAAATTTAATGTACATCTAAATTTAAGAATTTGTAAGGACCCGCGGAAACCCTGTGATTGGTTACCATCTATAAATTATATTTGTAATTGCACAGCACACTTTAAAGGGTCTGTTGTTTTTTTTAAGTATCTTTTTAAACTTGTAATCTATATTGACATTTTTATATTTATTGTTGTTTTATGTGAATGTTTGGGCAAAAAAATTGTTGTTTTGCACAGCAGTACAATGACAATAAAGTCTCTTTGTCTTTACTTTACAGAGAGTAAATGACTCATTGTGCCATAATCATTATGTATGTTTCTGCCCTACATATGCCAAAATCAAACCTCCTCTACTCCTGCCATCACATCTGCACTATGTACAACTGCATACTGTAAAACAATCTTCTCAACGTAACTGAATTGGACACACTCTTTTAGGGTGCAGCCAAAACTTAACAGTGTGCTGGTCATGTGTATGAATTGGAGGTTCCCTCATGACAGGTACGCTCAAAAGCTCTAAAAAAAAAAAAAAAAAAAAAAAAAAAAAATAATAAACTTCATTCGACTGATGTCCCTCAAAAAGTCCCCAAAACCAGTCTGAGAGCGGGAATGAGAAAGACAAATAAAGTGGCTGGCCTCTCACGGTTCTTGTGACTTTGGTCCCACAATCCCAGCACCCTCTATTTTCACATGCCCCAATATGACCTTCGGCATTGGTTAATCATTAGCCTAAAGCACTTAATCAAATAACGGCCCTCACAAATATAGCCAAAAACTTGAAGTATGCTTTGTAACAGCAAAACGTCTCAGGTTACGTATGTAACCCTGGTTCCTCGAGGGAATGAGACTCTGCGACCCACGCTCTGAATCACATGTAAAATCAGTCCAATAGCTGAACGGGACGGCACGGCGGGTGTCGTAATGACCAGGAAGCTATAAAAGCACTTGCGGTGAGACCAGCGTCAGCTCCTAGTAATGAAGCAAGCGCTGGCAGGGACGCCTGAAGTATGGCACCGAGACGCAGCGTCTCATTCCCTCAAGAAACTAGGGTTACATACGTAACCTGAGACGGTTCTTCTCTCATGAACTCGAGCTGCTCCTAAAACGGTAGGGGACGAGAATGCCCACTCCGCAGACTTCCAAGTCTCTTCTGCCTAGTTTGGAAAACTTCACTGCACATTTAGGGCGAGAGTATCAGAAAGCCGGGGTGGCTCGCAGGGGGGGGGGTTTCTAGTCTAGAGACGCCGTAAAACTAACAAATGTAAGGGGCGTGGACCAACCTGCAGCGTTGCAGATGTTCTGCATAGGCACACCCGCTAAGAAAGCCTTAGAGGTTGCCACACTTCGAGTTGAGTGAGCCTTGACCCCCAGAGGCGAGGGGATGTCAGAGGACTCATAAGCAATGGAAATGAGATCTACTATCCACCGACTGAGGGTCTGCTTCATAGCAGGAAGACCTCGCTTAGGGGGACCATAGCATACAATTAGTTGGTCCGCTCTCCTCCACAGGGCAGCTCTGTTGATGTATGTGTCCAGTGCTCGCACTGGACATATGCAATTAAGCTTCTGCTGGTCTGGTTCCCCGAATGGAGGAGGACTGAAGGCCTGAAGCACGATGGGCTGCGGTGCTGATGAGGGGACTTTAGGGACATACCCCACACGAGGGTACAGAAATGCTTTTGCCAGACCGGGCGCAAAGTCATTATATGAAGGGGCCACAGAAAGGGCCTGTAAATCCCCATCTCTCTTAAGAGAAGATATTGTCAGAAGAAAGGTAGTCTTTATCGTAAGGAGGCGATCAGAAATCTCTTCGATAGGTTAGAATGGAGGCTTACAGAGAGCTTCTAGCACCCCACTGCTGTCCCATTTTAGACACAGATCGTACCCTAGGCCTCACCCTCAGCCATGCCGGGAGGAACGTGTAACTAGGGGTGTTTCCCCACTGAGATCCCCTGCAGGGGCGTGGGAGCCGCATGGCCACCACTAACCTTCAGGGTGAGTTGGTTAAGCCCTGTAGATGAAACTGAGCCTGTAGACTCCAGTACTGTATGCCGACTGGGCAACTAGCTGGGTTTGAGGGCTGGCGGTCCTGCTACACCAGGAAGGTGAAAAGTTTTCCACGTCCAAGCGTACATTTTCCTCCTTTTCCTTGTAGTGGGAGCTCTGGATTGGAGGATGGTCTTAACAACCTTGGTTGAGAGACCGGAAGCTAGGAGTTGTGCCCCCCAGGGGCTACACCCACAGTTTCCACAGCTCCGGGCAGGGGTGAAAAAATCGTGCTTTCCGCCTGTGAGAGGAGGTCCCTCCTGACGGGAATCTCACATGGAGAGCCATCGAGAAGGGAAATCAGGTCCGAGAACCTGGTACGCCTGTAACACAGACATTGTGTGCAGACACGCACCGGCCTGACCCACTGCCACGTACCCCTTGCCCACCAGCGCTGATGTTGTACGTAGCGGCTTGGAGGGCAGTGCTGGAGCCTTTAAAGATGATGCCATGCCTGGGGACAGATAGCTGGCTAGCGTCTGTTCAACCCGGGGCATCGCCTCATAGCCACGTTCAGTCAGCCCTGCCACATTACCATAATAATCTTAGGCAGGGATGAAGAGGCGGGCCGAAAAAGGCCTTGCCCACGACCTCAACACCTCGGTGTGAAGGTCAGGGAAAAATGTCAGGCTCCGGCATGGAGGTGGCGGCCTCACGCGCAGGAAGCGTTCATCCAGCTTGCTTCGCTGCGGCTCGGCCTGCTTCTCGGCGGGCCAATCGATTTTTAGCTTGGCCACGGCACGAGTAAGCACCTCCACTAGCTCCTCATATTGGGGCGATTGAGGGGGCGAAACTTCTTCGACGTCCTCCACGTCAACCTCCTCGGAGGAAGACAGGAGAAGCGTCGAGCCATCACCCCGGGAGTAGGAGGCCGCAGAAACGGCTTCGAACCCGAGATCGGAAAGGCACTGGATCTTGTGGGTGGAGGAAGGAGATAGGGACTCGCCCGTCTCCATTCCCTCCGCCAGATCCAACTGCGAACCCCACGAATGCAGCCGCCGCTCCGACTCGACGGAAGCGGGACCAGCACTGCGAGGAACGCTGGCGAAGGCTCCCTCCTCAAAGACCCTCTGTGAGCGAGCGTGCGGGAGTCCGGCCCCCCTCAAGACCCGAATCTGCGCTGCCCCCCCCAAGCACCACGCACAGGCTGTGTGTATCCACCACTCGTGATATAACGTGGGCAGGGAGGACACACAACCTATAACGTGGCTTGCACTTGCCCTTTGCATGCTTTGTCTTAGCGTGAGCTTTAGACATAGCTGGAGCTTATAGACTTTTCACAATTGACAGACAACAGTAAATATGACTGACACACACAGAGCGTTTCGCTGAATGACAGAAATCTGACGCGGTATATTAAATAGTCAAAGGCAGAAGGCTACATTTTAAAGAGAATTTAGTTATATGTTCTCTGATTCAAACAGGTAATATCATGAGATGTTTATTTGATTTGTGACATAAAAATAGTTTGATGTACAATGAAAAACTACTGTAGTGTTCAGAACTCCAGACACGCAAGCCAGAAGGAGTTCACCCAAAATCAAAATCTGTTGAAAATATACTCACCCGCAGGTCAATCCAAGATGTAGATTAGTTTGTTTCTTCATCAAAACAGATTTTGAGAAACTTGCTCAGCAGTGGATGCTCTGCATGAATGGGTGCCGTCATATGAGAGTCCAAACAGCTGATAAAACATCACAATAATCCACAAGTCATCCACACCACTCCAGTCCATCAGTTAATGTCTAGTGAAGTGAAAAGCTGTGTTTATAAGAAACAAATCAGTCATTAAGACATTTTTAACTTTAAACTGTTGCTTCTGTCTAAAATATGAGTCCTCTATGCATAATATTGCTCTCTCCAATAAAAAAGTCGTCTTGTCTAAATCAGGAGAGATATATGCACAGATCAAACACAGTTTAAGAGCCAAAACAGCTCTAAACAAATATGCTGTGGATTTTTATTGATAGACACCAGTGATGGATACTTTCACTGAGGAAGCTATATCCGATATTGACATTTATTTGGACAGACCCGACGGCTCAAGTTAAAAACCTTAACGATGGATTTGTTTATTATAAACATGCAGTTTTTCACTTCACAAGATATTAATTGAAGTCGTGTGAGTTACTTGTGGATTAGTGTGATGTTTTTATCAGCTGTTTGACTCTCATTCTGACGGCACCCATTCACTACAGAGTATCTATTGGTGAGCAAGTGATGCAATGCTACTTTTCTCCAAAATCTGTTCCCTTGAAGAAACAAACTAATCTACATCTTCGATGGCCTGAGGGTTGCGGACATTTTCAGGATGATGCCCACAGTACCATTATGATGCCTACTGATGTTCAGAACTTGGCAACGCATAGTAGTACTATTTCCTGAACAACAGCTGTTTTCCTGGCCGTGCCGCAACACTTGCTCTTTTATTTTGGAAACTACTTGGAAAGGATCGTTCCCCAATCAGTCCTCCATTTTACTCACCCTACTGTTGTACCAACCTTGTGACACACAGTGTTTCAGCAGAATGTCAGGAGACGTGAAACCAATAACCTTTAACCTTCACATGACAGTCAAATTTAGTGTGTCAAACATAAAGATTTGATGCGAGGGAACATTCTGTAAATCCTGAAGCTATTCAGTTTTGCTCATAGCACAAGTCATATAAACTACTTTATGGAACTTTTTTGTAGCACGGAGTGTGAGTCATGATGATGAAATTTTCAGAGGAAAACTTGAAAATGCTTTTAGTCTCAAGGATACCTTAATGATCAAAGTGACTATAATACATTTAAACGCTACAATATTTCATTTCAATAAAGCTGTTCAAGAATCCTGAAAAAAAAAAGCTTTTAAACTGTTTTCAAAAAACTATGAAGCAGCACAACTGTTTTTAACACTGATAATAATAAGAAATTTTTTTTTGAGCAGCAAATCAGCATATTAGAGTGGTTTCTGAAGGGTCATGTGACACTGAAGTCTTGAGTAATGATACTGAAAATTCAGCTTGGCATCACATGAATAAATTGTATTTTAAAATATATTCAAACAGAAAAGTGATTTTAAATTGCAATAATATTTCACTTTTTATACTGTAAGTTGGATCAAATAAATGCAGCATTGGCAAGCATATAAGACTTTCAAAAACATTTAAAAAAATCATACCAACCCCAAACTTTTGAACAGTAGTGTATGTGCACACAAATATAAACTAC
The DNA here is from genome assembly GCA_018155175.1 of Sinocyclocheilus anophthalmus. NCBI lineage: Eukaryota > Metazoa > Chordata > Actinopteri > Cypriniformes > Cyprinidae > Sinocyclocheilus > Sinocyclocheilus anophthalmus. The sequence continues at coordinate 201,164 of JADLZN010006037.1, forward strand.
AGTAATGCAAAAACTCAATTGCTAAGCTCAAGTTTTAGAAAAAAGCTACAAATATTAATCTGCATTTCTTGAAGAGTTTAAATTCTGATCGCACCCTTAAATGTAACAATACAGAATTTAGACAGATATTTTGTAACTGTAATATTTCAAAATTCCCTCCAGTATTCCAAACTAGGGGGACAAATGTACATGTTTAAGAAATGGTAATTAAAACAAAAATTCTCAACTGCAATTTTGAATATTGTCCTTCTCAATGTTTAGACCCTATCTGTTAACGGTCCCATATTTGAAATTTTTACAGCTCCTCTCTCAGGATCTCTGCTGAGACAGGTCGATTTTGGCCTGTCTAATTATTATTCATGAGCCTCTCTTCTGATTGGCCTGTTGTTTTTTGAGTGACGCATGGCCAGGCCAACCACAGGTTAACTAGGGTCAGCCGACGTCACAGTGCTAGCTGGAGGCTGCAAAACAAAGGGGAAACTGGAGGCGAAAAGGTTCAATCAGATCAGAAAAGGTTCAATAAAGTATTGTCTTTTGTTGTTATGGGCGCGCGCGTCTACAGATTTCTTGCCATATTGCTATGTTTCTTGCATCTCACGATTATGTCATGTATGAAATAATGTCTTGCATGTTTGTAAAAACAACAAACTGACCGATTTATATATATATCTTTGTAATTGTATAACATGTTGTGATTAATTGTGCTGAACAATAGTTGTCCTGCTGAAATTGAAATTATATACATCTTCATTCATGACTAAATAGACACCGTGAGTTGTCTTACTATACATGTTAGTGTTAATGTTGATCCACCTCATGTACAGTCCTGTCATATCGTCCCATCCTTTGAGTGAGTGTAACGTTCCAGTTTTCAGGCCGATCTGGTTTGGGTGTTAAATTATCCTTTTCGACTGTGTTCCGTCTTGTCGTTTGCCTCACATGGCATGGACGCATGTTGTCTGGGGTTTGGCTCAAAGGAGAGTGGGACTTGTGGGCGGTGCTCTCGGTTGGTGACTGAAGGCGTTGGACTGTGTAGTTCTGAGCGTCAACTTTTATGGAAGTCACAAAGGGTTGTGAAATCACAGCTCCTTTAAGCCGCTGTGTTGAATGTTTACTGTGGACTGACGTTTTGAACTTATATGGTATTTTACATAGCACCTAGACTCAGTTTTGACAATATGGGACCTTTAAAATGACAACACCATCGGTCTGTTTCCAAGGATTCAATTGCATGACTTTATTTTGGTACTGAAGGGCATCATCTAATTTCAGCAGAAAATACATGTCTTTAGGCTTCGACAAGCTGTGAATGTAAACGTTGTGTTTGAGACTCTATGCATGTTATGTGTGCATGTGTGTCGTCTTACATGCCGAATCGATGTGGTGCAAATCAGTACCAGCACAAAATGAATCACAAAGCTGATCTAATTACCTCAGCAGTCATCTAATAACTAGTCCCGATGCTAGAGACACATTATTGTTGATTAAATTGTGTGCAATTGCATCAAAATGATCCCCTTTATTCTAATGCCTTCATAATCCACTTAATTCAATTTAGTTTGTGAGACACCGTTTATATTTTTAAAAGAATTGCCGTTTGTCTAGTTTCCCCTCCAAGCAGTCATCGTGTAGATATCTCTGTGTTTTCTGTTTACACTGTCTTGTTTGTCTGAACGTGGGTATTTGAATGTGATATTGGACTATATTAAGGGAATAGCTCTAAAATAAGTAGGAAAACAAATAACAACCTTAAGGAAAAAGAGGGTAATAAACATGACCCTTGCGACCAAGCATTTTCCCCCTCAATACTTGCTGGCAAGTTTTTTGAGTGCATTTGTTGTGTGGTGTCATCTAGCTAAAGCAGTATTTATGAATACCTGAAGCATGACCATGTTGTCGCCCTCAAATGTGACAAAGACGTCGGAGTCACACTTCAGAGACGGAATACGGTTTTCCATCATAAAGCCCTGGAAGGAAAATCAACCACAGTTTCTATTTAAACGTGAAATAAAGCAAATCAAAATACACATTTGACATACTGTATGTGGACATCACTGAAAGGAATAATTTACCTAAAAATGAAAATTTGCTTAAAATATAGCAGTAGAATGATTTTGTTTCTTCATCAAGATTTGGCTAATGTAGCATTGCACACCTTGCTCACCATTGGAATCCTCTGCAGTGAATTGTGCCATCAGAATGAGCTGATAAAAGCATCCAATAGCCACAAGTAATCCACAACCACTCCACATCTTCCCATTAAGAAACAAACTCATCTACATCTTGATGGCCTGAGGGTGACGACATTTTCAGCAAATGCTAATTTTTGGGTGAACTATTCCTTTAAAAAAATCACCAGCTTAAATTTGATATAATCATTGGAACAACGTTTACAGTGTTAAACACTTTATCTGACCACTTTCAATGTACTGACTCGAACTCACACAGTTAGCATAAAATTGAATAGAAATGACATGTTTTGTTGTGACCAATTAATTTTTCCAATATTTGCCCATTTAAATTGATTTTCAGAGTTTGTTTAGAACTATTTACGTTGGTGAAGTAGAGCAAAAACTGACAATACACTGTCTAAAATTTAATTAATTTAATTAAATAACTCATTTAATTTATTAAACTGTTAATGTAAATTCAATATCAGTCATGATAATATTTGGGAAAAACGGCACTCTTGCTCATGTGATATTGCTTGACTATATCATACGTTAAACAAGTGCTCATGAAGAGGCCTTCTTTCGCACATATATTGAATTTGAATTAATTTTGGTGGTATTTTCGCCCCAGCTAAATAAGTGGATGGGAATAAACATGCCACAACATGCTGAAGAAAATGTGAGAGGTGCAAAACTCGCCCCAATGATGCTAGAATGATTGCCAGGAAGTTGATATATGAAAACAAAAAAAATCATAAATGCAAATATAAATGTATACATAATACAAATAATAATAATAAACAAATGTAAATTATCACAAATAAACGGCTGCAACACTTGAGTTATCGTAATAATGATACTTGTTTGTGTGATAATAAATGATTTCTTTATTTAAAAGATATCTTAACACAAGCTATTTTCTTACCATGTGTTTTGTTTGCGTGAGATCAAAAATGTACATCAGCCCTGTGGTTTCACGCATTTTAAACATATACATGCTGTTCACACCACAAGCACTATGAGCCAACAAAAAGCACAGGCTATCAAGATTACACCACTGATATTTACATTTATTATTCAAGCAAACAATAATTTATATGAAAACTAAATGAGAACTGGTCATAATTTCTTTTTCATTTGTGTCACTTTTTGTCTTGACTAGATCATTTTAAAAGGTCCTGTAATGGTCCTAGATATTCCATGTAGGTTTAAAATTAATAAGAAAAATCATGTATAAGAAGAAGAAGAAAAAGAAGCAGCAGCAAAATCCCAGTTAAAATTGTATTAGATTATAGTATGTAAAACATGTCCACAAAAACACCAATGCAAGTTATTCTTTGACAGTTCAGGAGGTTTGTATTTGACACCGTGACGTCGCTGCACAACAGGACATGAGTATCAGCATATATGTGTGTTTAGGTGCAAAGACACGCGCGCACTCACCATGCCGCCAGTACACTCACGGCAGTCTTGCAGACACGTCACGTTCTCCCACGTGCTGTAGGCTTTGAGTCCTGCGACGAGAGCTTGCAGAGCGCGATTGCTTTGAAGGTCCTGACCCTGACACAAAGCATCGTCCATCAAACCTGCAGCGTATCTGAGAGCAAACACAGGAACATACGGACAATGCACATACAATACAAACACAACAAACCCTAACCTAATAAAGGATATTCTGGTCAAATATATATATACTACCTTGGTGTTGCTAGCAACATGCTGTTGTGTTTGAGCTACAGGGATGTTGCCCAAATAAATCTAAATAAAAAAATTTAATAAAAAAATACAATATTAAAGGGGTCATATGACGCTGCTAAAAAGAACATTATTTTGTGTATTTGGTTTAATGAAACGTGTTTATGCGATTTAAAAAATACATTATTTTCCACATACTGTAGCATTATTGTTTCTCTCCTCTATGCCCCGCGCTTTCGACACGCGTTGATTTTTACAACAAAGCTCTCGGTCTGAAAAGCGAGGTGTTCTCTTATTGGCCAGCTATCCAGTGCGTTGTGATTGGCCGAATTTCTCAAGCATGTGACGGAAATGTTACAACCCTTACCATACTGTGATGCCCTGGGCAAACACAGGTACGACCCCGGCTGGACGACACGATCCGGCGATCCACAGCGCAAAGTTGATGTATTTCCTCAGCGACCAGCACGGATCATCTCTAGGCATGACGAAGCAGATATCTTCCTCTTTTTGAAGGCCAAACAAAGTAGTTTCGATTTTACAACGAAGCACACAGCGTCTTCAGGTCATGGCGGCAGCGGCAATAATACTACAGGGAGAATAAAAGTTACTTCTTTCTTTGCGTGAAGATGTGGGCAGAGTTGCATAACGCCGCCCAAATAGTGAGGTAGATATGTGGGGGCGTGTTGGAACGAGCCGTTTTAGGTAGGCGTGGCTGACTCTGAACTTTTATAAAGAATCTCTCTTTGGATTTGAGACTTTAGTCTTTGGAACTTTACAGATCTTCTTTATGCACCAAGAGCTTGTAACACTCCAAAGAGAAAGGAAAAATTGAAATCGCATCATATGACCCCTTTAAATTCACTAAAAATGTAATTGTACAAAAGGGAATCAGACTTTCACTGTACAAATCTTTGACCATCAAACTTTCGTTCTCTTTGACTTTCCAATAAAGTGCAGATGTGTCAGATAAATAAAGTGGTTTCTCAGAAGGAGACATCTGAGCTCCTCTTTTCCTTTGATTCTCCTCCTGTGGTATTTCTCAGAATGTGCCACTGACCTGAATTACACAAACACAGAGACCTCCAGTGGAGGCCAATAAAAATGCTCTTTGTGCTGCTACTTTGTGTATTTAAAGGACACATATGACACTTTCTTCTTATTTTTAAATCTAGTTTGATGTTCTATGTGGACAAAACCGAGTTCACTCAGACCATTTATAAAAAATCAGCAAAAATGGTTGCTCACCCAAAGCTATTGTGTGGTTTAAAAAGATTTTGTATGTGCTATTTTAAAATGTTTATTTCACAACTAAAATGTATTTTTGCAAATTAAAAATACAATGGATCCTTTTCACATTTCTGAGGTTCTCAGAAGAGGAAGTCGTCATAGACAGTAAACTGCTACAGTAGTGAACGGGAGATGACAGCTGATATCATTTTTGTATTCTCATTTGCTCCAAAAGCAAAAGAAAAAAAATCCATGATAGCATTTCCATGACTTTCCAAAAATAGGGAAAATCTAAAGGGAATGATTACAGAAATCAGAAGTCAAGAGATGTCAAATTCTCACTCCCTCGGCCGTTGTATTAGAAACACTTGCGCAACAGCATTCATTATTATTATTTTTTAATTGATTAATTAATTTATTTTGCAATTTACTGCCACGGTAATATAAAATAGAATAAGTCATTATAAATGCATACTACATTTTTTAAAAATAAAATATGAAAAACTTTACTACATTTGCAATGCTGATAATTATAGAATTGCTTGATCACAGTCTGTGAAAAGGGTTAACTAAAATGTATTTTTGCAACATAGAATAGCATTTGATTCAATCAAAAGTATCTATCAATTTGATGATTTATTTTATTTTTATTTTGCAGCATTCCTGTATCTCAAACAGTACAGCATGACGATAACAACACCAAGGTCAAAGGTTCGATTCCCAGGAAATGCATGAACTGGATATCTTGAATGCATTGTAAGTCGCTTTGGATAAAAGCATCTGTCAAAAGCAAGAATGTAACTTTATCTTGTTTTTGTTATTTCATTTTTTTTTTTCTTTTTAAAATTAATTAATACCTTTGTCCTTTTCTCATATGCAATTTGCTTTGGACCAAATCATCTCCTAAATCATAAGCCAGACATCCATTATTACGACTAGTTACTCGCCATATTCTAATAACTATACTCAAAAACTCGTCCATATAATGTCCTCATTGATTGATTACTGAGAATTATATATCTATAAAAACAAAGAATGACAATTTTCTGAGATTATTTAATGTTAACATATGCAATGAGGACATAATTCTATTAAATATCCACCTAATTTTGCTAGAAGTCCAGAATATGAATACGGACTCATCCGATTCAAATGGTTGTTTAATTCTTTTTAATATTAGAGTCAAAGGTTTTTACATTGGGGTGATTTTTGGATATCCTATTTTGATTGATCCATAAATCAAAATAGTTATTCAACAATCCAGACTAATCTATATATATAAATATATATTATATACATCACCCTGATTTTAGTAAAAATGTTGTATAAACTCAGAAGACTGATATATGAACAAACCCCGCTGTTACCTTCCTATAGATGGGACAATAAACTGTAAGTACTGCTGACTTTGAGACTTGAGACAAAACTTGGAAACCGGCCCCCCCCAAACCCCCTTAAAGCGTTAGTCACCCGTAATAAATGAAAATTCTGTCATTAATAACACAAGAACACCGATTAAGATATTTCTGATGAAATCCGGGAGCTTTCTGACCCTGCATAGACAGCAATGGAACTGACACATTCAAGGCCCAGAAAGCTAGTAAGGACATTATTAAAATAGTCCAAGTGACATCAGTGGATCAACCCGAATCTATCTAATCGTAAGCCCCGCCCCCCTTAGTTATTGTTTCTCCCTCGGACAAACAAACGGAGTTGCTCACTCTCTTACAGTGTGAAAACCTTGTCCCACAATGTTTTTGCACAATTTTGGACACAGAAGGGCCACCATTCATGTGGGAATTAAATATTCCATGGAGGGATAAAATATTTTAAAATAAATACGGTGGGTAACTTGAAGCGAGGGTTTACAGATCACAATACAAACAGGAGAAGTCTCATCTTACGGCCGTCACGATTGCAGATGACAACATCCCAGATCAACACTGTTCATGTATCGCAGGGTACGATTAAATTAATGTACATTTAACCAGTTTAATATTGGAAGGCACTGGGGGGGGGGGGAAAATGTAGACCGTTTATTTGTTTTTGACCTACACTGACATATCGTGATAACAGTTCGCTATTTAGGTTTGTAATAGCATTGACTCACTAACTTTAACGTTAGCTGGTTTTAGCCAGAGATACCTTGCTGAAGCTCAAGATGGCATTAACGTTCTGCTTGAGCAGATGAAAATTGTAACTTAATGAGTGCATGACAACCAAATGAACGTTTTTGTCTTCATTGGGATTGGGGTTGAATGCTTAGGGACATTTTGCTCTGTTTTGTGTGGGTTTAGGAAATGTAATAAAATAAATTCCATTTCCCATCCTCTCAGGATACCTGTAATCAGTGTTACAAGTACCACAAGCACATTGTTTTTCCATTTTTGTAGCAAACACCATCAAACCGATGAAAGCTTCGGATCTTCCAGTGTTTCTCTATGGTGCTGAAACCTAATGATGTCCGAGTTCCGCTCCCCGTGCAACTGATACTCGACTGCCATTGGCTCATCTGCGTTCAAGGGGAGGGGCTTACCGATAGGTCAATTCTATGAAGCTAATCTTTTCTAGAAAACTTTGTGCACAAAGAAAACAAAAATACGACTTTATTCAACAATTCGTCTCCATTCTCTTCAGTCCCTTCGCCGTGCGTTCAGGAGAGTGCCGCGACACATACGTGTGATGCTGCTGATGCAGGAGCCGGCGTTCTGACGTAGAACACGCATGCGCTGCGGCTCGTTTGCAAACAGAGGAATGCACACGCATGCGTGGTACTGTTGTGAATGTGCGGTAAAGTATGACATGGAAGAGAAGAAATTGTTGATTAAAGTCATTATTTTTGTTTTCTTTATGCGCAAAAGGTATTCTCGTAGTTTTGTAAAATTAGGGTTGAACCACTGATGTCACATGGACTATTTTAATGATGTCCTTACTACCTTTCTGGGCCTTAAATGTGGTAGTGCGATTTTTCTAACGCTTCAGTAAAACTGATTCGGGCCGACTAGCAAAACAAACTTGTAGCCAATCAGCAGTAAGCAGCGTGTCTACTCATGATGTGAAGGAGAGAGCGTCCAGTGCTCACATTAGCGAGCCGAGCAACAGAAAGATAGAGATGGCGGATAAAAAACAAAAGAGGAAAGCGTCTGCGGAACAAAAGAAGGCTTAAGGCAAGAAGTAGGACCCGTGTAAATATCGGATCAGCTTTCCAGCACTGGAGAGAACTCAAGGAGCGGAAGGTCTGCGATCGGATGCCGAGGTTGCTTTGTTTCTTCTCGATAGGTGAGTAACACCGTGTCTGCACCGCAACAGCTGAAGTCTGTCTAGTACACTGGACGCGACAAAGCGACCGTTGAAAATCATTTGAAATTTGTGTCAATATGTCATGAATAGAACGCAGCAGCAGTTTTCTGCCGGGGATTTGTCATGTCGTGTCGCGCCACATCCAGTGTAGACCATAGATATGTATATATATCTATGGTGTAGACAGCATCACTAATTATAATGAGTTCCATAGTATTTTGTCGCGCTGCGCCACTCGCGTCCGGTGTAGACACGGTGTAACATTGGTTTTGCTTTGTTTCACAGAACTAATTGTTGCCTGGGTTGCGTACGTATGTGTGGGGTGGAGCTATCAAAATAGGGGCGAGACCCTTTTGGGGTAGGAGTGTGTTTGTTTTGGTGATTTCAAATGTCAACATTGGCTACCAGAAATTGTGCTTACCCCCCTTTTAAATGTGTTCAAGTTCCATTGTTGTCTATGCAGGGTCAGAAATCTCTTGGATTTCATCAAAATATCTTAATTTGTGTTCTTTTTGTGAGTAATGAATTTTTGGGTGAACTAACGCTTTAAAGAGATGCATTATATAATTAAAATCTACAGATGCAAACAGATAAAGTGCAATAAAAATAAACACTTAAAAGTGTTTTTTGGATGTTTTCTTTCCACTAGTCTGAAACAACACATTCAAAAAGTGCATGAAAAAACTATGTTTTTGCCTATAGAGTCTTGTCTTTGCATATAAAAAGATCATATTCAATGGGATGTGGCCATGAACAGGAAGTAGATTTACCTGGTGGTGAAAATGAGCGAGAGGGCAGCAGCCAGGTGTGGCATCAGTCTCAGGTACGGAGGGAAATCTAAACAGTCGAACTCGGAGTAAATATTATCAAGTACAACAGAGGGTGTGCCGAGAACCAAGACAAAGAAGATGTTCACAAGACATTATAAACTTTATTAGTGGTGTTTGCCAAGACAAGCATCAATTTCACCACTGCTCATACTTAACCTTTAACCCTTGACTCTAAGTTTTCAACTTTAGCATGCAACTCGTCCAGCACAGTTTGCGCTACGGACATGAACAGTACCTAAACTCATCTGGATTGCAAAAGTATGCAGTTACTTAAACTTGCTTAAAAATACAGTAAAAATAAAAAAGTCAAAATATTACTATAATTTACAATAATGATTTTCTATTATGTATAAAAAAAAAAGAAATTTATTCCTGTGATCAAAGCTGAATTATCAGCATCATTACTCCACATGATCCTTCAGAAATCATTCTTAAAAGATGATTTGCTGCTCAAGAAACATTTTCTGATTATCAATGTTTGAATTATCAGTTGCGGCTGCATTAATATTTTTGTGAAAACTGTGATTTTTTTTGGATTCTTTGATAAATGGAAAGTTCAGAAGAACTGCATTTATTTGAAACTGAAATCTTTTATAATACTAATACATTTCTTTATGGTCACTGGCTGTGTTTTCATCCACATTTTTGTGAATTTTGAGTTATCACATTAAAATAAAAATACATGCTGGATGGAAATGCCAAGATTAAAAAAAGAAAAAATTAAAAACTTTAATAAAAAAATAAATAAAAAAAAGTTTAAAGCTCACCTGAGGTGGATAATTTTTTTTATCCAATAAGAAACCATATTTATATTAACCATATAAATGCCTTAGCAACCCCAAAACCACTCAGAGCACCTTAGCATCTTTGTGTCGAAAACCCAAACTTTTCTTCATGTGCTAAAAAAGGTAACTCATCCCACTCTGTTAAACAAATATATCACTGACATTTGATTTCCACACGCTTCTAGTGCTTCACCACAATGCATAAGCCTCCAACAACAAGTGACTTTTGCACAGAACAATTCCTCCAAGCATCCGAGAGCGATTCATTAGCTGGATGCATGGCAACGTGGTTCCTGTAAGGCTTGGAAACAAAGAGGACAGTGTGAAGGAAACTGGGTGCATGTTGGCACAGAGCAACGCTCAGCTTCTCTCCTGACCTTTAACAAGTGCCCAACCCTGCTCCACTTCCACAGCACCTAAAACACGGAGAGAACCTTCCAACAAAGAAAAGCTTCTTTCAAATCCTAAATGTTTTCCAGAAGAGCAGGACAACAGTGACCTCACCATCGCAACAGAAACGTCTTCCACTCATTGCCTGGAGAGAGGCAAAAGCAATTGCTATCGTTGAGCAGAATGAAGAAAAGCCCTACAGGATTTATTTTGCTTGCTGAATGTGGTTTTTGAAACAGGCCCGTGGTCTTGTGAAAACAGTGAGTGAAATATGGTCTTCTTTAAAATGTCATTATTAATTAGGGAAACAATAAAAGCAGGCAGCGAGTGGCGGAGCGAAGCAGGCACTGGGATGCACTTCTGCCATTCTCTGGAGTGAAACCAGCGCAGCGGAGAGACCAGAAAAACAGCCACGGTGGAGTTACTGCTGGGAGACATACTGTATGATACTCGATACAGGCCTGCCAGAGTGAAGAATTTCCCTGCTGGAAGAAACTCACAGAAAAAGCTGAAGATCTTGTGGAATCACAGCTTGCAGGAGTTTTTAATGGTATCGTAACTTGCAGCTGTTTGAGGAAACTCATTTAGTTCGAATGCTTTAAAGGGATAAATGTCACTCCAAAAATGTATGATTTTTTTCTACAGTGGAACACAAAGTAGATTGTTATTTCCATACAGTGATGGTGGATGGGAATAAATGCTGTCAATCTCCCAAAAATAAAAATGCTGCTGCAATGATAACGTCATGTCCGTCTTGTTTTGAGTTTTCAAGAACAGTGTCAAGAACTGCACCCATGAGTTGTATGAACTACTTTCATGGTTCTTATATCCTTTTTGCAGCTCCGCAGCATCCATTACTGTTCACTTTCATTGTATAGAAAGGACCAATGTGAATATTCTGCTGCTGCTACTGAGATCCACCCAAGATTCAAAATTAACAAATGGCAAGAATCTTCTCAACTGTGTATTTTTACATTTTTAATTTATAGTTATGTAGGACAGAAGACCAATCGTAATTTAGTATGCAAATATATTTATGAGACAAAACATTTAAAATTTAGTATGCAATTCAGAAGACCAAGTATAGTTCGGTATGCAAATAGATGTAAGAAAGACAAATTGTAATTCAGTATGAAAATAGATGTATGACCTGGAGGCCACTCATGATTGCATGTATGCAAATAGATGGTATTGTTATATGTTGGAATGGATTGTCAATATGTTTAATTGAGTAATTGACCACAGATTTTTGGGTGAACTTTTCCTTTAAGTAGTTATGCTCTAAATCACTCCACGCAAGACACATTGATAGATGAACAGAAAGGTGACTATGAGCAGAAGGCTTACTAGAGCTAATTACAGAGTCCCTTCATTGAACTCTCCGTCAAGAATGATGACAGATCAGGGCTTTCCTGTCAGCCGCCCAAAAATGCAAAACTGCGGTATCTGTAACCCGCCCTGTCTCTGTGCGTTACGAAACTCAGTTTGTGCCGTGTCAAACCCTTACAGGCCTGCCCTGAGCAGATGAAAAACAACACACAACACACATCCATCTAACCGTCTGTATTTCACAACATTAACCATTACTGAACACACTCCTCAAACACTACAGTAAGTTCTGCAATCGGGGAAATCTAAACAAGAGGCACTTAGTGCTATGGAAAGCCGGAGCAGAGGGAGGTGAGAGTCCTGAGAGTCCACTGAAGCAGCTCAGCCCAAAGCCCACCAGGCAGACCGGCGAGGGTCCGGCTCGCTTCCTTTAAAGGAAATATCCCACAGCTGTGTAAACCAGGAGGGTTTACTCCAGAGGAACTCCCCATCGCATGACAGGGGCGGGGGAGCTGGGAAGCAGGAAAAACTCGGGACTGCGCTGGGAGGGACAGAGTTTACTACGAACTTCCAAAGAACTTTCACTGGCATGGATAAAGGCAGAACGCAGGAAAGAAGACCTGCTATGTGCTGTCAGAATGAACAATTTAAAGGTTCACCCAAAAATTAAAATTCAGAGAGCTACAGTATGCAGAAGTGAAGATTTTTTTCCGCACACATTGCACGGCTCCATAAAATCTGGATTAAACCACTGGAGTCACATGGTTTTATGGCATATTTTGAGCGTGAAAGTTTTAATTTCCTAGACTTTCACACTTTATTTTATTTTAATATAACCTTCTGAAACCTCTATTTCTCACAGTGTAATTATACATTTAAGTACTGAGTAACATTAATGAGCAATAGGGTTTGGTTTAAGGTTATTTGTATGCAATTATGCATAATTTCTGTTATTACTACAGTAACTACAAGTAACATGTAACAAAGACGCTGTAAAAAGTTTTACAAAATTCATTAATATTAAGATACTTGTGTTTCTGATTAAATAAAGCAGTATCAATGTCATAAAATCACAAGTTTGTTTTGATTTAAAGGCCAGAAGCTATAGCTTACACAAATAAAATCATAAACATGGAACTAATATTTACTATATACAGAGTTATTCTTTAATATGTTTTTTTGTCAAATGATTAGAACTTGTAAACAAGCACTCTCATTAAAAAAAATCTTTTATATAATGCTTATTCGTTTCTAAAAACAAAAGTTTGTTTCTCAAAATAGCCAAATTAAAAAATTTGTTTATACTTTCCGCCCAGGATAGAACTTGGTGGTGTTTTCAAACAAAGGTAATCGTATGCATCGTTTATCGGTCAAATGATTTGAAAAAATCAGCATATCGGATATCGGCAAAAATATCAATATCGTGCATCCCTAGTACCCAGCCTTTTTATCATATCACATTCAAATGGTAAATAAAACCAAAATAAAATTATTAGTGCTGCTGATTACATCCAAACCAAATATAATTCAGTAAGCAAACAGATGTAGGACAAAAGACCAATCATTTTTCAGTATGCAATTCAGAAGACCAATAGTTCGTTATGCAAACAGATGTAAGAAAGGACAATTGTACTTCAGTATGCAAATAAACGTCCAATATTGCAGTCTGTTTACTGATGGAGTGCAATAAAGGACACTAGGTGTTTTTAAACTTATCTTAATTTTTGTATACGTTCTTAAAATGTAAGCATTAAGTTAAAAAAATTTAAATCCAGAAACAGCTAGCACACCTAGGCTAAACGTGTAATGATATCCAAACTATTTAAGGATTATACGTACACTGTTGCTGTACAACCACTGTAAAAACTTAAAAGCAATCAGCAAGTAAAGCTTAACAAAGCCACTAATCCTTAACACTGATAATAAACAAATCTAAAAAAAGGGAGAAGAAAGAAGAACAGACTTAAATGCCTCTACATCAGCCAAGATCAAGGCCAATCCTTACAAGCAGCTGGTTAATCACTGGTAAATATTGACTTTAACCAGCCTCATGACTCTATCCTACTGTCAGTCAACAGACAAGTCTGAAACCATGGACAACCCTAGTGTGCATCCCACCGAGAACAGACGAACGGTCTTAAACAACAACATCTGCATCTTTATCATTCAAAGAGAGAGAGAGAGAGAGCTGGAAGTGTTTAACAGCACTGCACTTCTTCAATTACTATGCCATTCTAATTACACGCTGTGCACCAAATTGCCATCTAAAAGCTCATTTCATGCCCAGCGTGCAGCAGAGGGGGAACTCCAGGGCGTAGCTGCTCCAACACTCCTCCCAAAATCCCATGGAGACGGAATTCTGAAATACTGACAAGTCAGAAACGCAGACTCGGTTCTGGATTGTGAGCAGGATGTGAGGTGACCCCAGGTGGGCGTCAGGGCCAGTTTCAGGTGTTGTGCTTGAAGTCTGAAGAGCTGAAGGTAGAGGTCGATACGAGTCCTCAGGCCAAGCTAAATTAATGGGATTACAGGAAACTTCCAAACCACTAGGCCACGCTCACACACACACATTCCAAAGGAGGGGAAAAACCCCAGGTCCATGGGAGAATGGGAAGAACATTTGTTTTGAATGCTCATTTCTTCAAGTCCTGCTCTCTCATTCTGTTCTGCCATGTGAAATCCATCACTGATGCATTCCAGCACACAGCTGCCAGCGCCTGGCATGAAGCGGCCCGCGTGAAACCGTATACCGCTAGACACATGAGCGCATATAATCCACATAGTGCTGCATGCTGGGTCAACAGCCTTCTATTTCTGACCCCGTTTTCATTAATGTTTCACTCAAGCTTTTTTCTTTAAGTCACAAACCTCAAAAAGAAATCTGTTTTTAAATGGACAGTTTACTCAAAAATGACAATTCAGGCATCAGTTATTTGGCTTGAAGCCATTCCAGCCCATATGACTGTGCTATGGAAGCCTGTTTCTTTCTGCCACTGAATAAAACAACTAAAAAGTATTGCCGACTTTCCATATCACAATTTTGAGTTTTTTCTCTAAATTGAGTTTACATCTCGTAATTCTGACTTTTCTCTAAGAATTGCGCAATATAAACTCACAATTGTGAGCTATAAAGTCAGAATTGCAAAATATAAACTCACAATTGAGAGCTATAAAGTCAGAATTGCAAAATATAAACTCACAATTTTGAGAAAAAAAAGTCAGAATTGCAAGATATAAAAATTGCGCAATTCTGACTTTTTTTCCCACGGCAATTGCAATTTTTTATCTCAGAATTTTGACTTTTTTCTCTGAATTGTGAGTTTACATCATGCAATTCTGAGAAAAAAAGATGTAAACTCACAATTGCAAGAAAAAAAAAAATCAGCATGTGAGCGAAAAGTCACAATTACCAGAAACAGGCTTCCATACTTTCCTGCTTTTGTGAAACATGAAAGAAGAAATTTAGCAGATTGTTCATGCTGCTCTTTTCTATGCAATGAAAGGGAATGAGGACTGTCCACACTGTAAAAAAAATTCCGTAAAATTTACGGTAAAAAAACGGCAGCTCTGGTTGCCGGAATTTTACCGTAAAAAATATGATAGCAACGTTTTAAGTTTTACGGTTTGAACTTACATTTACAGTTAAATACCGTAAATTCATTAACTGATATAATGTTAATATAACAACCTATTGAAGTACTTCCCTCTCTTTAGTAACCTGTGTAATACCCGATAATACACGCTGCCGTGTGTTTTGTTTGAGCTCCGTCAAGTTAATTCTTTGTCTTCTAATTTATCTTAAAATCAATTTTATACACAATCCTTTTTCAGTTTTATAACGTGTGAATATCTCCCCTATCGTATTCTACAACAAAAACTATCAGAGTGCCTTGTTATCACTAGTTCTATTTTTTACTTTCCGAGTCCGCTATTAGCATATAACCCGCTAGCATCGCCAGCGTGGTTGCCGCTAATCTCGCTTACATTGCTAATACTTTATTCACACACATTACCATTGTTTTAATCATTGTTACTTTTTTTAATGGCGGATGTGTGTCTACCTTTGGGTGCAGGTGAGGACACGTTCGAGATGCAGTCGGTGCAGGTCGAGCTGGAGGCCGTGGAGAAGCAGATCCGGGACCTGTTGTCGAAGCAGACCCAGCTGAGAGAGCGGAGAGCCGCGTTGGAAACATCCCAGGCTGACGCTCACAAGTCCGAGGTAAGTATTCAGCGCGCTGCTATCTCTCCCACCACTTCTACTCTGTGTGTTTCTCTGCACAGGCCCCGTGCATCCAGGACGTGATCTTCCCAGATGTCCTTCATTCCGGTGCCGGGACACCACGGACCCTGGTTGCAGCCGCAGTGGAAGACGCGAGCCAGGCCCAGGGCGACAACCTCTCCCCCTCTGCCGCTTCCGGTCTTCGAGATCTCCACCCGGAAACCGATTCGCTCCACTCTGCGAGACGGAACGTGATGCTGTGATCATCGCAGACTCCATCGTCCTGCATTTCTAAGCTACTTTAGATAAAGGTAAGGTGCACACTCACTGTTTCCCTGATGCTCGTGTTCTCGATGTTTCTGAGCAGATACCCGCGATACTGAAGGGTGACGAGAGCCCCGGAGCAGTCGTGCTTCACGCGGGGGCTAACGACACCAAGCTGCGGGCAGACGGAGACCTGAAGAGGGACTCTCAGGATCCTTGAGCGAGAACGGTGTTGCTGGCAGCATCTGCCACGACACGATCATCGTTTCAGGACCGCTTCCCACGTATCGACAAAGACACAAAAGGTTCAGTAGACTGTTTGCTTTAAACAAATGATTATTGTCATGGTGTAAAGAACATAAACTGCTATTTGTTAATAACGAATCTTTTCTGGAGCGCCTAGGCTTGTATTCTGCTCTGAAGGTCCTGCTCTTCCCCGTCAGAGTCGGGGTCGGAAGCTCATGTTCGGACAACATCTCCAGGACGCTGCGCTCCATTTGACTAGTAAGTCAAATCTCAAATAACTTCCCTTATGACTTGTGTTCTACCCGCTTAAATTGTAAATGAAATGATCATAGATAATAGTTTTGATGTACTCTGCTTGACTGAACCTGGCTAAAACCTAATGATTATAATGGTCTAAATGAGTCTACTCCACCAAGCTACTGTTATAAGCATGAGCCCCGTCTGACTGGTCGTGGTGGCGGTGTTGCAAAAATATATAGTGATATTCTCTATGTTACTCAGAAGACAGAATACAGGTTTAACTCATTCGAAATACTAATGCTTAATTGTTACACTGTCAGAATATGCAAAATGATCCTATCGTATCTCTTTTCTCTTTGGCTACATGTATGTTAGGAGACCCACCAGGGCGTATACAGATTTCCTAAAAGAGTTTGCAGATTTCCTCTCAGACCTATTAGTTTATGTTGATAAAGTGCTAATTGTCGGAGATTTTAACATTCCCGTTGATAATACAAGTGATGCATTAGGACTTGCGTTTACTGACCTAATAAATTCTTTTGGAGTCAAGCAAAATGTCACCAGGTCCACTCATTTTTCATACGCTAGATTTAATTATATCGCGTGGATTTGATCTTACTGATATAGATATCGTAGCTCAAAGTGATTTTGTTACTGACCATTTCCTTTTATCGTGCATATGCTGCGTATTACTAATATTAACTATATGGCCTCCGCGTTATCGTCCGGGC
>JADLZN010006038.1:0-30662 GCA_018155175.1 Sinocyclocheilus anophthalmus
CACCGGTGGGACACACCACACACACACACCACACACCCACCCCACACTCCCACATCGCACTCAGATAGAGTAGTCAAGGGCACTACGAAGCATACAGAATTGGCAGGCGGTGAGAAAAATCGAGCGTGGCACACTACGGGGCGCGGCGCAGAAAAACGACTGTAGGCTTTCGGTGCCTTAGAAGCAGCTGTTTATGTAGGCTGCAATCAGTTCCATCAAAGGCGACTTGCTTGAGTTTGCCAATGAAACCATAATCTGTCATCAGTTGATGGTCTGCACTGTCTGCAGAGCATTTGTTACTCTGTAAGCACACACGCAGCTGAGCGGCTGTTAATGTAATTTTAACAGATTTATCCTCGTAGACCGGTCCAAAGCCAGACCCTTCTGTGATTGATTGCTATTCGGTGCCCATTTCCTTTTAACCTCTGGGTATAATTTCTGGCCATAGTCATCCTTTTCTGCAAGGTATCAGGGTCGTACACTTTCATTTCTTCGACTCCAGGGTGTGGCTGTGCCACGAGAGTGTTCTTGAAAAAACGTAGGTTAAATTTTTTCCCTTGTATCCTTTTCTCTACAATTCACAATAACTGTTTCTTTCTGCATGGTCAGCCTTAAACATTGACACACTTTAAAATAATCTTTTAATGGGCTGATTTTGGAGACCAAAGGATTGCACAGCAATGTGTTCACACTTTTTGCACTTACCTTTAAAAGCCTTAACATCCACTTAACATCACACAACTTTGTCCTCCTGCACGCCCACACTGATTTACGACTGTTGTTTGGATAGTCTCTATTGCTTATACTTTGTCCCCAGTAGACCACTTGTAGTCCCATGACACGATAGGCTTACTATGCCCTTTGGCTCAACTTTGGTAATTTTGGTTTTTTGAACTGTGGTCCCTCTCGTTTCTTGCTACGAGGAATATCAGTGAATGATTTAAAGTGTTCCTTTCAGTGCTGACAGTAATATTTAGCCATCATTAAATCCTCATAAAAAGCTGTGAATGCCAGCAGGCCAGATGGTGTCTGTTATTTTATGAATATCTTTTACAGTACCTTAGACAAGGAGGTTGTGGAGGCAGGGGAGGGCGAGATAAAGGATGCGAGGAAGTAAGAGATTGTGCTCATTCTTAGCGAATTCCTCCCACAGTGTTTCATACTTCTGTAAATGTAGACTAGCAACTATCACTTCCACCTGGCGCTGCTCTACTGCAGTATGTTTGCACAGAATTTTGCAGCTCAAGTAGTATCAACGGCTTGTGGACTCATTGGACCTTGCTGGTTCTGTTCTGGTCTTAGGGAGTGGTCATTTTTGGCTTGAGTCTGGGTTGGCTCTGTGCGCTCAAGCCACTTTGTCTGATTGCACAAGTTCGCTTGGATAGCCTTGACTGGCTTTACACATACTGGTCTGTCCACATATCTATCACTACCACTAAAGCACTGGCCTAAAATCTGCTCCATTCACTTAATTCATTAAAGTAGCAAATTAGGCCATTTTCTAATCACCAGCAGGCTTTCTGGAAATGCTCCTGGAATTGCTCATAACTGTTGGTCTTCTGTTCTTAACATTGAGGATACAGAGGGCAGCCCTTCCAACCTGCTGCAGTGTTATGAAACAAACTGAAGTGACGAACAAACTCTTTTCTTGACTTTATACCTTGTGGGGGGTAAAAAAATGCTGGTTTTGTCATATTTAAATGACTGTTTATTGGACTGTTTATGTTTGCACTGAGTGGAGTGATTGTGCTCTTTTATAATTGCACTACTTTGCAAACCTGCTTTTTACTGTAGCTGGTACTTTTCTAAATTCTTTTTTTTTAAAGTTTGGAATGACTTGGAAAACCTGCGGAAACTAATTACTTCACTTTGCAAGCAAAGTAGTTCATCACAATTGTGTTGTAGCTTACTTAAGATAAGATTAATGTTAAGATTTAAGAACTCAATAGAGACACAGAACTCAACAAAAAAGTTTTCCTTCAGAATCTACTTGTTCATAAATTATATAAAAAAACTAAATAAATAAAAAATTCACGGTCAGTGGTAAAACCTGTAACAGACAACATATTGCTGAGGCAACACTGAGCCATTTATTTTTTGCATAAAATGTATTGGTAAAACTTTACAACAAGAGGCCTTTGTGTTAATGTATGACTACATGAACGGGGGGGGGGGGTGAACAATGAACAATACATTTTATGACAGTGTTTATTAATCTTTTTAATGTTGGTAAGAAAATCCGTTGTTCTCTGTTAGTTCATGTTATCACAGTGCATTAACTATTGTTTCCAAACACAGATTTTGTTGTTTAATGACAAGCATTAGTAATGTTTGAAATTAACATTAACTAAGATTAATAAAGGCTGTAGAAGTATGGTTCATTCTTAGTTCATGTTACCTAAAGTAGTTAACTAATGTTAACTAATGACAAAAAAAAAACAACCCCTTATTTCATCTGATTCACGTCTTCTTTTTTTGTTTTCTCTTAAGTAAGTGTCACCTATGTTTTGTTCCATAAACTTGAAAAAAACATAAATAAGACCTTTGTGTTAAGTGTAGTTGTAAGATGTTTCTGCTCAAAACAAAAACGTTTTATAAAATACAAACTTTAACTAAAATAGGGGTGCTCCGATTTTCGTTCTCCACCAAAAACGTAAGTGTGTAAGTGCTATTTTCAACCTTCCCTCACTATATGGCAAATTTAACAAAGGTCACGTCAATGACGTCACCAGATATCGCTGCATTTTTATTAATCATCACTAATTTTTTTTCAAGATCAGAAGACCATCAACATGCTAAACATCAGCACTGGAAAGATACGTTTGTTTTACTACTTTTAATGAAGATGATTGTATGTTGAGTGTTTGCGACTTGCTTTCAGTTTCATTTGTGGCAGTTATCTGGCTAGGTCTTATAACACGCTCTCACATGTTATTTTAACATTTTGGGAGGAGTAAAACTTACGTTTACAATTAATAACATGTTGTTTCACTTGCAGTTGAAATCTCCCTCTTCGAACGTGTTTGTGTGTGTAAGGCATTTCCACCTGGTCTTTTCACGATCGGATAGCTATCCGATCAGAGAAAATGCATGAAGTGACCAGATGTAAACAGGCCCGCTGTGATCAAGTGAAATGCCATAGATTATGTGAGTCAGAAGCGCCAGACTGTCCATGCAAAGTTGAAACTGCCCAACTTTATAGAAACAGCCTGTTTTTGCCACAGCGCATGTAGGCTACTGGTTCAGGAACATGTCCTCAGTCCTCCATAAATGCGCTGCACACATCTGAATATTTGGTGAAGTCTTCTGGAACAGTGTTGTAAATACAACTTAACCACGGATTTCGAGTTGTGTCCTCTTTGGAAGGCCAAACAAAGTATTTTAGCTTTCACAACGAAACACACAGCAACTCCACAACATGGCAGCAGTAGCGGCAACAGCAAGAATTAAAGTTACTCCTTCTTTCTTTGCGTGAACAATTGGACAGCATTATGCAAATCTTCCCACAATCGTGATGTATACATTGTGTGTGTGTGGGCGTGTTAGAACAGCCGTTTTAGTGTATAGCTTGGTTGAGCTCTTTTAACTTTTAGAAGTAATATCGTTCTTTGGTTGAAGACTGTTGGTCTTTGTGCAACTTTTATCAGATCTCTCTTTATGCACCATGATTTGTAACCCGCCAAAGAGCAGGGAAAAATTTACTTATCCTGTCAGATGACCCCTTTAATAATCAAGTCTGTTAGTTCTGACATCCTCTTAATACTCACAGTACGGAATTAGTGTCGCGAAATCCTTGTGGCTAAGGTCTGAATGTTTGTCTGTCAGTTATTCATACTGACATTGTCACTATCCAAAGAACTTCATTTTAGTTTACTACTCCAATTGCATATTTTCCTAAACTGTTATAAGTGAAGAGTAAGCCTTGCCAAATCATAGTAGTGTGGGACATAGGACGATTAGAGGTGTACTACGTTTTTTCTTTATTCATCTTTTGTCCGTGCTTGTCATATCCTAGTCTACGACACAATTCATGACTTTAGCAAAAACGGTGTATATATATGATGGGCTGGCCCAAGTTGGGGCATACTGCTTAGCACTCAGTAGTGCCATACAGTTACACAGCTATCAACGTATCAGCTATTGTACTCGCCCTAGCAATGGCGACACTTTTGGGCCTAATTTCCTCTTTCATTCGTTTGCTTATAGCTTTTTTTAATGGTTATTTCTTTCCCACCTGGTGGCAAGTTCCCTGGCCTGTCCAAACCTCACACCCTCTTTTTGTGGCTGCAAAGCACACTCAGCTCTATCTCAGTCGCACAGCCGCGCCGCGCGTCTTCTGCGCAGTATGGCTCCCCTGGTTTCTTTCTTTCCTCCTTCTTGCGTCTCACATCGCTGACTCCTGTCTTTAACGCAGCTGACTTCAACTGTTGGGGGAAGTAGCAAGGTGTGTGCATTAATGAGCTCACGGAATGCATGATGATAACACTGGACAACTCTAGCAGCCTTTTCATTTCTCCGCGTAGTTACCTCTCTCTTTTCGGGCTTTCCGGTGCGGGGGTTCCCTGAGACGCCGAGAAAAGTGGAACGCTCTGGATGAGAGGCGCTGTGAAGCTGTGTTTTTTTCTGCACAGACCTTTTGTTTTAATACAACCAGCAGACTAGGTAGCAGATTGCCTCGGCACAAAAACATATTTTATTAAGCTTGCAATTAAAAGGGGTTTGATTTCCTTCCTAATGCATCTCCTGTTCTCTACCTCTGCTCTATCTGTTCCTGTCATCCAGTGTTTCTTCACTCGGTTTCTTTGTCTCCTGTACCTTAGCAATGGGAGTTGAGCCAATATCCTGTGAGGAAATGAAATCTAGGCAGAGCCAACGATGGCTATCAGGAGCGGTTTTACCATTTGAGAGAATATGAATGTCATCTTTAGATCTGTAGAAATTTGGACCAGATTTATTGAAGTAATGAATTATTCCAGCCAGAAGACTGTGGGGTAGTGTACAATGTTTGACCGAACTGTGATGGACGAAGACTGGCTGTGTCCAAAAGCATTTATGCTTGAAGGTAATACCTCCCAAAACTGATTTTGGACAAACCTCTGAAGCAGTATAATAATTTAGTGATCTGCAACGACTGTTTTGTTTTTTTGTTGTTGCTAGAAATAACATCAAATATGGAAAAAGTTTGTCAAATCAAATCAGTTTGTCAAAAACTGACCACCAACCAAAACTTTCAAAAACCATCTTTTTTTGATCTTTGGATTCAGACTGCCGTGCAGTTCACTGCAGTTCATACATTCCCTGGGAAAGTTCGGAAACACAAGTTTTGCTAATTCTTTGTGATGAGCAGTGTTGGGCAAGTTACTCTGAAAATGTAATCAGATTACTGATTACTTATTACTCCTTTAAAAGTAATCACTTACTGTTCTGATTACTTTATTTCAAAAGTAATTAGTTACATTACTAGTTACATTATTTTTTTCTCCATTAAATTTATGAAATACTAGCATACACGCTCCCGATAAATATTTTGTTATTAAAGCATCAACATTCACAGAACTGTTATTTTAACTAAAGCAAGCGGCTGCTGTGTGCATGGTTTGGCATGGCAGAATGCCAGCAAAGAGCGCTGCATTAATAATCACTAAAATACATCTCAGTTCATTGCAATCTCCCAAATCTCTGTTATAACACAATAAATAGGCTATATGCATAATTAATCTTTCATAATATCTACAATTCGTGTTATAATGAGAGGATTCATGAGCAAATTTCAGCACTGACTGCATTGCTTAACCGCAGAGAGCTGTGTTCTAGCCTAAGAGAACCTCTGCATATGCTGCAAACTGTTACCGGTTACATATTTTTATATTAGTTCAGTTGCGTTTGTGCATAGATGAATAGTTTTATTATGTTTTAGATATTTTAGTTTTAGAGAGTCGATTTTGTCGGGAGTCCCGTAATCATTTTATTCTCCCGCATACCTCAACACCACCACGCGTGTCTAAACCCACCCCCACACGCATCGCCCATCTGTCCCGCTCCGCGGGTCCTCGTGAGAGCAGGTCCTACTAATCCACTGGCACTTGACCTCGACGTGAGGTTGCTACAATCCTTTTTCACAATCTCCAATTATAAACGACTGCATTCTGTCACAAATGTAACGCGGCAAGTAACGTATAGAGACCTCGCTTGTACATACTATAATTACTATTTTGAAGAAAATTGTAACGCGTAAATTACTCCTACTAAAATAGTAATCAAATTACAGTAACCCGTTACTAAGTAATGCGTTACTGCCCAACACTGGTGATGAACACAAATTAAGGACTTTTGATGAAAACCGAGAGATTTCCTGGTTCCTCCAGCATAGCGAAACGGACTACCAACATTCAAGGTCCAGAAGTAGTAAGGACGTTTTTAAAAGCTGGTTCACCTGGATTTGAAGCTACTCCTGTCCTTTGAGCTTTGACCTGAAACGTCTATGCAAGGGTCATAAAGCTCGTTGGATTTAATCAAATAACTTAATTTGTGTTCGTCGAAGATAACGAAGTCTTACGACATGAGGGTGACTAATTAATGACAGAATTTTCATAAAGCTACATCAGTTGATGGTGATAGAGTGGTATTTCAATTCACTTTGCACTCTAACAGTGATTGCTTCCACAGCAATTTATAAGACTGCATTGATGTTAAGGTGTCAAGGTGTATGATACGGTTAAAGCCAGATTGTTCCCATAATATTACTACTGATTAATCCATATATAGCAAACAATGAGAAAGAAAAACCCAGTTATAATGAACAAAGTCTTCCTGACATTCTTGGACAATATTTTCTTTATCAAATCATGTCTGTTCATGTCATGTCCAGTGTCCATTAACTTGTTCGCAGGAGGTCAGAGATTAGCTAAATCCTCTTTGCGTGGTAATTTGGTCTGTTTTCTGAGGTGAAATTTTATGTGTATGCTTGTGTGATCTTAGTTAAACAGCAGCTTGATCAGTACTGCACTCAAGAGAGCGGTTTGCAACCTGGCCATACTTTCTCCGCTCCCTGTTTGCCTGGGAACTCTGAGGGGTAAATGCCAAATTTACATAGAATGCTTAGTTTGTGGCAGTCCTGTGTTGACTAAGAAAGTGTGTGATTGTCTTTTTGAAACCTATTAGCATGAAATTGTAAGGCTTATAATGTACAAAGATTTCTATTTCAAATATCAAATTAGGTGCTGAAAAAATGTATCATGGTTTCCAAATAAATAATAAGCAGGGGGGGGTAATAATAAAACAATAATTTAATTGATCTTTTAATTAATGAAAATTAAAAAAAAAAAAATTTGGCAAATAAAGGGGATTTACAATTACAATTAAAACATTAAAGAAATATTGTATGATTATTCCTTACAAATAAGGTTTTAATAATTTTTAAGTAGTTGTATAGCCGTTACTACATTCTACTGTACAATAGTATATTTCTGTCACAGTTTCTTCAAGTTACACCAAACTTTTATTTTGACGGGTTGCAGTGAATACATTTACATTTCTGTGTGTATATGATATGATGATAGTTTTACTCAAATGAAACTGTAAAATGCTCATGAAGTGACTCTCAGAGCAGTTCTGGTGATGTTGTTCATGTATTTATGTCCTCGTTTAGTGAGACGGCAGACGTTAATATCACCGCAAGCGTCACGAGCGTTTCAGTACGAGTATTACACAAAACCGCGCGTCTGCGCCATTCATTATCACAGAGACACGCAGAATTCATATTTTAATAGTCGTTTTGCGGCTATATAATTACAAATACTAATGAGGGTGGGAGTGTGCTCACTTGTGTGCGCGCATCGGGGCGGAACTCTGCTGTGCGCGATACAATACGCGACCTTAACGTAGAGACTGAAATGACATGCCGTCGTTTAAATAAGATAAATAACATAAGGCTATTTTGTTTGCTTAATGAAAGAACAAGGTATATACCTGTTCTATAGGAAAGGTAACTTTAAATTACATATTTTGTGATCTGGCACTATAGAGAAAATAAAAATAAATGAACTTGAGCCTCTAGTGGTCGGGGGTACGTTTGGGGGGCGGCGCACCCCCCCTAATACATGCAGGAAACACGATGTATATATTATATATATATATATTAATAATACTGTATAGACATTATATATAACATGAGTTAAATTGTAATATTATTTTGCATTAATATTATTTTTACTGTAGTTTTGATCAAATAAATGGTGCTTTGGTGAGCATAGACTTCTTTCAAAAATATAAAAAAATTATACAGACACCAAATTTTTGGACGGTAGTTTTTGTGTATTTATATTTCTTTTTTATTGTAGTGACAGAGTAAAATTGGGGTGAAAAGTGAGTGCTTTATAATGTTCTTTGGACTTCAGCAGCTCTGAATATCTGAAGGTCTGAGAACAAGGTCTTCAGTATTCAGTGGCTTATTTTTCTTGTTTGCAGCCATAAAATCATCTTTGTTCACTATCACTTGACAGAACTGCAGTATGTTGTTGTGTTGGGTATCTCTGTGATGCAGTGCTGTGCTTCAGAGCATGTAATGTGTGGTGTTAATCTCTGATGCTGTCATTAGTGGTGCTATAGGGAGGCTGTGAGATGTTAGATGTGACAATTGTTTCTCTCTCTGTTTCTCGCTCTTTCCTGTGATCTGTATATTGCTGTTTTCTTATATAAGAATTACATGCTACACAGCATCTGTGCACAAGGGCATGTTAACAGTGTGTATATATACTGTATGTTTTCTTGGCACATCTGTCTGCATATGTATTGTGTGCATGCACGTTAATGCATTTACTAGCAGGAAAGCCTGTAGAATATAAAGAGAGTCTTTGGTTTCCTCTCCTTGTTGATTAACTGACCATGAGCACAGCTAATTACTGAATTAAAGAGCGTGTAACGAGCCGAGAGTGTGTCCGATCTGGCAGCCTGGGAATAACATATGTCAGAGAGCTCAAGTAACCTGGACAGACACGTACATCTCAAAACAGACAGATGTCTCTGTCAGTAAAAAGGTTTAGTTTACATAGAGTATGGAGTACACTGCTGCTTTCACTCCTGATGAGTAAAATATCTCTGCACTGATATTAATATTCTGGCTAATATAAAAAACGTACATATTAAATAAATAAAATCAGTTGTTTTAAATGCTACAAGTGAATTTAGGCATTACAACATTATAATGTACAGTATAAAATTGTCATTTTAATGTTGTTATTAAATTCTTAGTTTTTTTAGAGATTAAAGTGGTGTTAGATGATGGCAAAGCCAAGGTAATCTGTTTCAAAAATTTTTTTAAAAATGAAATTAATACTTTTATTCAGAAAGGTTGCATTAAATTGATAAAAAGTGACAGCAAAAAATTTATAATGTTACAAAAAATGTATTTAAAATATATAATTTGAACTTTGCTGTCCATCACAGATCCTGAAAAATATTTCACGGTTTTAACCATTTATTTATTTATATATATATATATAGAGATATAATATATATATAGTATATATATTATATACTATATATAGATATATATATATATATAGATATATACACACACACACACACACACAATTAACATTCCAATATAAATTAGTTTTACATTCTATCCGTTAACTGTTATGGTACTGACATATATCATGCATCTTTACATCAGATATTACTAGATATATCTATATCGAATTACTAATAAGGTAAAGAGGTAATGTTTTATAAAGGTATTATAATGTTCTCTGTTTATCTAATAGAATGTGATATTATTTTTTATTTTATTTTACTTTGTTTGTGTGTGCTTTGCAGTATGTGATGAGTGGGCAGTTCTTCCAAATCCCAATCTTCATCGTGACGTCAATCGTTTTGGACACACAGCAGTTGTCAGTAATGGGTAAGTTCTTGATGTGGTCTCTTTCCATTTGTAGATACCATCAGTATATGCACTCTTCCTGTACCCTGGTTATTTTTTTCCACTGAAGTTTTAGTTAACAACTCATCTTGCGTCAGAAAAAAATGTTCACTTGAATGTGTGGCCTAATCCTCTCATTTCCTTTGGAAAGATGTTTTAGCAAGACACAGTTTAAAATACTAATAGAAAAGGTCTGTGTTTTCTCTTCCCCTTCAGCTCAATGTACGTTTTTGGTGGTTTCTCTGGTGTGATCCTGAATGATGTACTGGTGTATAAACCTGCCAACTGTGAGGCCTTCATCGAGGTGGATCTTTGTCAGAGCTCTGGTTCTGGTGTTCACTGTGTCTGGATAGAAGAACGCTGTGTACCCTGGGACTCCAGCCATGCTAATGACACTTTGCCTGCCTCCTCCTGCCCTGCACGCACCAGTAAGAACCTATCATTATAAAAGCTTATGTTAAAACACTGGCTACACAATTACTTTTATGGCCATTTATGGAGGTATTGTGACCTGTTTTAGAGGCATGTTTCATCATACATTCACACTGAATTTATTTCTAGTTCGAAGGAGTCTGTGAAAGTGGGCCTTGTTTTACCCTGAAGGGGTTTATTTTGTGGTTGACTAAATTATTACTACAAGGCTATTTAACAAAAATAAATGAATAAATGGATATGAAATATTGATCTAAGGTGCTGGAAGATACTCTACCACTTAATGTTTTTAGAAATTAAGAAATTAATATTTTTACTTGCAAAGGCTGCGTTGAATTTATCAAAAGTGACAGTAGACATTTTTAATGTTACAAAATATTTATACTTTAAATAAATGCTGTCTTTCTATTCATCAAAAAAATATGTTATGCTTCCACACAAATATTGAGCCAGCACAACGTATTGACATACAGATATAATAAGAAGAACATTTTCTTGAGCAGTTAATAGCATACGAGGATCATGTGACACTGAAGCTGGAGTAATGGCTGCTGAAAATTCAGCTGGTGGGGGGGGGCTTTGCAAAATAAATTAAAAAATGGTTAAAATTAGAACGAGTTGTTTTAAATTGTAAGAATATTTCAGAACATTACTGCTTTAAATGTTTAAATGTAATTTTGATCAAATAAATGCAGTCTCTGTGAGCATGAAAGACTTTTTTTTTTTTTTTTTTCTTTAAAAAAAACATTTCAAAATCTTACCAACGCCAACTTTGAACAGTAGTGTGTAATTTCTGAAAAATGTCTCTGCCATAACAAATGTTTTACACAAATCCTTTCAACTTGTGGGATACTTACTAACACCTGGTTTACTACCCACATCACCATCCCATGGAGTGACAGTTCCCTGTACATCCTTCAATTGGATAACCGTTAGCTCTGTATGTCAATTCAACCTAGAGAGTATTTTTCCTTCCCATAAATCCTCTGTCAGGAGATTATTGTTAAGCCACATATAATCCTATTTACACTTGATACATTGGGAGGCTTATATACAGAGCCTCTCGCATGTTCTGTTTTACCTTGATGGCGTACAGCCTGTTTTCCACTGGGTAAATCCTGCCTGACTGTGGAAATGCCTGTTGATAATTGACTGAAAAAAAGGTCAGTCAGCGATTAATAATCTCATTGTGATGTAATTATGATAGCGATGAAACCAAACTCCAGCGATTGTGGATACAGATGTTTTTGTCTGTGGGCAAAACTGGACCAGAGAGGATTACTGCAATTACCGCATGGAGTTTGGAGTGCTATCAGAGGTGGATTGGGCTTTAATTAAGTAATGGAATGACACACAAGTTCATGATGGATTATTCTGTATTGTGTGTATCTCAGAGACCTGTAATCGTGCCGTTTATCATTGCACACATGCACTGTTTGGGTGGTTGCTCTCTTTATATACTGTACTTTACTATGCATTATGTTCCTTATATTTTTATGTACACACACACACACACGCTACCATTCAAACGTTTGAGGTTGTTGGGACTTTTTAATGTTTTCGAAAGAAGTATCTCTCCATCCTTACTGCATTTATTTAATCAAAATAGCGTGAAACAATAACATTGTGAAATATTATTAAAATTAATAGTTCTCTATTGTAACATATTTTAAAATGTAATCTATTCTGGTAATGATGCTGAATTTTCAGCATCATTACTCAAGTCTTCGTCACATGATCGTTCATAAATCATTCTAATATTCTGATTTGCATGTCAAGAAACCCTTGTCATTTTAAAACTTGTAACAATTTAAAGTGGTCATATGATGCTGTTAAAAAGAACCTTATTTTGTGTATTTGGTGTAATGAAATGTGTTTTATGAGGTTTAAGGCTAAAAAAAACATTATTTTCCACATACCGTACATTACTGTTTCTCCTCTATGCCACACCTTTCTGAAACACGTAGATTTTTACAAAACTCATCGGTCTGAAAAGCGAGGTGTGCTCTGATTGGCCAACTATCTAGTGCGTTGTGATTGGCCGAATAGCTCAAGTGTGTGATGGAAATGTTATGCCCCTTATCATATTGTGATGCCCTTTCCGGCCGGAGCGACGAGACAGAAACATTATAACCCATTATAAACGAGGCATTCGTTTGCATCCAGTGGGGACATAATTACAAATTATAATGACTTATACAGTCTTTTTATGCTTTCGTAAACCCAGCTTCTTCACAACATGGCAGCGGCAACAGCAAGAATTAAAGTTACGCTTTCTTTTTTTGCGTGAACATTTGGGTGGTGTTATTCAAATCTTCCCACACAGTGACGTAGACATGTGGGGGCGTTTTAGGAGGGCGTGGACGAGTCTTGACTTTTATAAAGAATATCTCTTGGGTTTGAGACTTTAGTCTTTTTTGCAACTTTAGGGATCTTAATCTATTCACGAACAGCTTGTGACACTTCAAAGAGAAAGGAAAACTTGAAAACGCAACATATGATCCCTTTTTTTAGATTAATTTAATGTTTTCCTAAAAATACGGACCCCAAACTTATAATCCTTAATCTATCCAATCCATCCATCATCCATATTTGATTTAAAAAATATATAATCAAAATAAATGTTTATAAATGTTGAAACATTAGCAGTTAAGTCAAGTAAACTGTTAAACGAGTGTGAAGAATCTTTGTTACTCCTATTTCTTTTCTCCCATCCTTTGTTCATTTTTGTCCTGGATTTTCGCGTTGTTTATTCTTTGAAACTGTTCCAGACAAAAGCCAGTTCCTGTGTGACCTCTCTTTCCCAGAAATAATGATGAAAACAAAACAACAAACAGAAAACATTCTCCCAAAAAGAAAAGAACAGGAACAACCGTACTTGTGTATGATGGTTATTCATGGTCTGAAATAAACAAATTCACAGTCAGTACAAAAGTTTCTTCTCTGTCCTTGGCTCTTCCCCTCGATTCTGTGGTTTTAATTTTGCTGTGCCGTGTCCATGTCCACCTCTGCTGTTCAACTTTAGCCCTTACCCATGTGTCATTGCACACACTCATTTTTCACCTCAGTTGTGAAGTGTTTCACCTTGAGAGCTCTGAGTCAGAACCTTGTTACCTCCAAACCTCCAATTTTGTTTTATGCTAATAAGTGGATATTTTTCTTGTCTCTGATGATTCTTAGTTTTTTTGACCATAGATTCAGCTGATAAGCAGTGTCAGCAGTTTTCAGACTGTGCTTCCTGTACGGCCAACACCAATGACTGCCAATGGTGCGAAGACAAGAAATGCATCTCTTCTTCAAGCAACTGCTCCATGGTATGTCCAAACAGAGACTCTGCTGTTAAAAAGATTTAAAAGCATTTATAACAATTAAAATATGCTGTGCCATGTTTTGTCTGCATTCAGCTTACAATTGAGCTCGCCCGCCACCCTCGAGGTCCCCTGTACCTCAACCCTCCCCCTGCAATGCTTTCTGATCACCAGCTCTCTATTTGGAGACCCGGTGTGCGCAAAAATGGCCAGGTATGCAGTAACAGAGCTTCTAAAATGATTGATTGGCTTAGAGAATTAGCATCTGTAACCTCTTGATTTCTCTTGTTTCTTCCTCATACAAATGCTCTAGAGGATTTCCATGGATTTCTTGCTTAAGGGCAACACAATGTTGTACAGTAAATTTACTTGGCAGTG
The DNA here is from genome assembly GCA_018155175.1 of Sinocyclocheilus anophthalmus. Taxonomy (NCBI): domain Eukaryota; kingdom Metazoa; phylum Chordata; class Actinopteri; order Cypriniformes; family Cyprinidae; genus Sinocyclocheilus; species Sinocyclocheilus anophthalmus. Next base: position 14,038 of record JADLZN010006038.1, read on the forward strand.
TCGCATTAAAATATGTAACCAGAAGTTATCTTATTTCCGTCCTCTTGTTTTTCAGTCTGTGAAGAACTTTACCAAATGCAGTGTTCAAAGTGAGCAGGTTTGCAGCAAACTGGTGAACTGCAGGAGTTGCTCACTGAACATCAACTGCCAGTGGGAACCACAACAGCAGGAATGTCATGCTTTGCCTGGTGAGTTGAAGGATTGATGGTTGGATGAATAGATAAGACTGACAAGAGAAATTACACGTCTATATAAACCTTGATTAAAGTACATATTTCTTCTATGTAACTAATGTTGACAAGGTTATCATTTAGTAAGGTCAGTAAGACTTACAAAAATGATAAATTAATACTTTTATTCAGCAATTACACATTAAATATAGTGAGAAGTCTTCACTATTCAAATCATTTGTTATTTTGCATTTTTATTCATCAAAGAATCCGGAAAAAAGTATCACTGATTTCACAAAAATATTAAGCACTGCAACTGTTTTCAACTGTTAATTATTAAATGTGGCGTGAGCATAATCAGCATATTAGAATGATTTTTTGAATGATCATGTGACACTAAAGACTGGTGTATTGACTGCTGAAAATTCAGCTTTGTCATCACAGGACTAAATTCCATTTAAAAATATATTCAAATAGAAAAAAGTTATTTTAAATGGTAATAACATTTTACAATATTACTGTTTTACAGTATTTTTGATCAAATGCAGCCTTGGTAAGCATAAGAAACTTCTAAAAAATCTTACTGACCCCAAACATTGGAACTGGGAGGGAAGTTGTCAAAAGTGTCACAGCTGTCTCTTTGATGGACCTAGGCTCTGAAAAAAAGCACAGGGAATGGTCCACATGTTTTAGATAATCAGAACACCAGCCAGTCACAAGTGCTCTCTACCTGTGATCATTTTGTGCATTCAGATTTGTTGACACTGGGTTTGCTGACCTGATTTTGGACAATTGCACAGTTTTAGGAAAGTTAGAAAAATGTCTGAAATTGTTTTAAGCAATTTCAATTTTATGTGAGTGTGTGCACCTCAGATGCAAAAACAAAGGAAACAGGTTTCCACACTCTGAGGGCATCTCTACCTGATTTATTTGATCTGATCTAGTTTGAGAGCAGGAAGTGATGCAGTTGTTTGATGTATTATTAACATTCTTGTGTCTCCCTTGGGAAGAAATGTTTTCCACCTACACTTTGTACCTATTCTCTGTTTTTTTCCAGACTGCCTGTAAAGATGCGTGCACACACACACACACACACTGGTTCATTTTTTTTTATACTTTCTTGACCAAGATTTGTTATTATGCATTTTATATCACAGTATTACTTTTTTTCAAACTCGTAAAGTTTTTTGTTTGTTTTTAGGTTTCAATTAAAATTGGAATCCTATAAGATTTCAGTGTGAACTCAATGTATATGTACTGCATATTGTAATTTTTCTTAAAGTAAACACTTAGTGACTTGAATTTACAAAAATGAGTGTTTAATTAGTGAGTAAATAACCATAATTCATATATGTTCAGGGTTTAAGCTGGTCATTCTTCTGCAGTCTCTCTGTGTCTGATATCATGATCTTCTCAAGGACGTGAGCCAGACAGACTCACTTCTCAGCTGTCATATTTCTGACTGATAGCTCAGTTTAAAAGCATAAATACGCACACAAATGAAAACTTTATTTGCAAAGGACATATCTCTGTAGTAAAGACATGTGTATATCCAAGCATGGAAAAAGTGTGACCTTTGCAGCTGGATAGTACATCACATATGAGTTCTGACCTGGACCAGAAGGCCAGTTGCAAGTGCAGTAATTATTCAATTTTTCTGAGCTATTTATCCATTCATGGTTGAGCAGCCTGTCAAGAAACCCAGGGTGTATTGTTATTTTTCTTTGCTCTGTTATTTCTTTGTTTATCACATGACAGCCTTTATCTTAGAGTATAATCAACCACATTTTATAAAGTATACAGTTGAAATGAAAGGGCTTATTTTTATGCTATTTTTAGTGCTGTGTGGTTTCATAATTGGCTATGACCACATGCTTTTCTTTTTGTCTTGCTTTTCAGGAATTTGAGGGGTGGGTGTTTGTAGTTAACCATTGTCACCGTTAATTATTCAGTGCTGCTCAATGTAATAAGTTCAAACCCCAGAGTGTATCATGGTCCTGAATTTTAAGGTGTAGTTTGATTTACATTTACTGTTCAAAAGTTTGGGGTTGATAAGATTTTCATGCTTTTGAAAGGGACGCTGCATTTATTGTCACAAACAGTTATATTGTGAATATTATTACAATTTAAAATACTGTAACTGTAGAAACAATTCTTTGCAATCCTGTATGGCAAAGCTGAATTTTCAATAGCCATTACTCCAGTCTTTGGTGTCACATGATCATTCAGAAATTATTCTAATATTTTGATTTGCTGCCAAGAAACATTTCTTATTATTATCAATGTTGAAAACGCTCAATATCTGCGTGGAAAAACCCTTCTACCTTTTTCTTGAATTAATAGAAAAGGTCAAAAGAACAGCATTTATTTAATTATGTTTGGCTGTATAATACATAGAAAGCTCCTTTTATCAATATCGTGATCAGAATGATTTGTTAGCATAGGTCTTGTGTGAGGGAGGCCTGGTTTGGACAGTGAATCCTGGATTTCTCTGCTTTTTTACAGCACATTTGTGCGGAGATGGTTGGAGTCAGGTTGGAGATGCATGTCTGAGGCTGAACGCAAGCAAAGAGAGTTATGATAATGCCCAGCACTACTGTAAGAATCTGGATGGCAACATCGCCTCTCTGACCTCCGCCAGGCAGGTGGACTTCATACTGGATGAGCTGCAGAAGTATCAGCTGCAGGAGAAGGTGAGTCAAGATCAGTCACTGACGCTTGTGTGCTAGTTTACAATGATTTGTCTTGGTAATGGTTGGGTATTGATCTAGAACACAGTCAACACTTTCCTGTTTTTCAGTATGTTGCGTACAGATTAGTTATGTCACCATGTCAGAAATTCAGTAGTCAGTACCTAGTTTTGCAACTAATAGGCTATTGAACACACTCCTTTGCTTATTACAGTTAAACATTAATGCATAATACACAATTTCAGTCATAAACAAACAAACAAACAACCCAATATGATTTGATTGATGATTTAAAGCAGTGACTGATTTTGTCCTTTTCTTTGACTTAAGTCGTTATTTATTTCATGAATGAAAACATGGCCTTTTTTAGTCTTTTACATTTAGCCATTAAGTAGATGCTATAAAACAACTTAAACATGAGGAACATCACAAGTGATTTATCATACAAGGATGAGCTACAGTAATAATGCCTGTTTACATTCACTTAATACTTTGCCAAGACAGGAATTACAGCATGTAGAAAGACGTACAGTATATTCCAACTTTTTTTAAACATCGGCTTGGTATTGAAATACCAGTATTTTTAACATTTGTATAGGCCCTTTCACACCAATTGCAGTGTGAAAAAGTAAAGGAATAATGCTGACAGTGAGCTTTTTTTTGACTTGCACAAGCTCTTCTGTTTGGGACCTGATTTGTTTACCTAAATTATTTCTCAATTTTAAGTATATTTGCCTTGCTCTGCTCTGACTCCCATTTTAAAGTGATTATTTAAACACCCTCAAATATCCTGACAGCTATTTCGGTCCAAGTAAACAAACATTAGCATTTACAATTTACTTGGTAAGTTTCTGTGTGTCAAGTCCAGATGTAGTGCCAGCTGTTTCGGGTGTAGGTTTGTTTCTAAATGTCAGTAAAGCTTAAACTTCAACTTTACACGTCAAAAAACCTTACTCATGCCTTCAGTAAAGAGCCATTCTGCACAAAATCTGTGGAGTCCCCTCGGTGCTGTGGTGTAAATATTTGTCATGTGTTAATTAAAAGGAAAGGAGTGACTCTCTGCGTAATCCGCTCCCTCGCTGATTGCGGCGTGAGCCTCAGTGTTTAAGCAGCTTTTGTCCTTTGAAGATTAACACAGTTTTCTAAAGGACCCACCTTTGATGCGAAAAAGATTCACATGTGCCGGTTTCTCAGTTGCCACTATATTTTCTCTTTGCTGTCACTCACACAGACAGTCACACTCACTCCCTGTGGCTGCACAAACTCACAGGAGATCTTAAACCTTTTAAACCTTTTAATCAAAGCACGCAAGACCTTTTCATACAGGGAGGTTGTTAATTTGAATGGAAAATCTGAGAAGTTGGGGTATGTCAAATTCGGTTTGTTGTGCTTTGAATTGATAATTAAATTGTGCGTTGGCCTTTTGCCTTTCCTTAAAGAAGACAGACAGAAAGAAAAGTGTATTTATAACACCATAACACGTCTTATGCTCAGAAGACAGGCTTATTAGCCATCAAAACGTCAAGGTGCACTGAATGAATGTCCAGCTGGAAGTCTGTAATGTGGTAAATTCGAGTTCAAGTTCAGTTCAAATAGCAGTTTATGAAGATGAACTCTTCTTTTTTATTTCACTGAATGTATCGCATCTGCAAATATGTCAAGTCTGTTTGTCGTTTTAACTTCATATGTCTTTCTGTTCTTTACACTAATGTTCATAATCAGAGTATTTATGAACACGGGCCATAGCAGCTTATTGAACCTGTTTTTATTCACCCGATTTTAATGCATTTAAACAAGCTTTATTAGATACGTGGCACAGTCACATTTTAGCGGAAACCGGTGTATTTATTAATTCGTAATAACATATTCCTGCATTTGGTTGAACAACAGTTTTTCAAATAGTAATAGCTGTAAGAAATTTTAAAATCAATCCAGAAATAAAAAAAAGTGCTATTCATAGAAGAGGTCTATTTAAGTCATTGTATTGCATTTTTATGCATTCTATGTGGAATTTTACTATGTGTTTCACTGTATTGTATTGTGCATGTACAGTATGTGTGTAAAGAAGACATGAACAAAGCCGTTTTCTCTCTTGCAGAAACTAACTCCCTGGGTGGGTCTAAGGAAGATAAATGTTTCATACTGGGGGTGGGAGGACATGTCTCCCTTTACTGCCAGCACGCTGCAGTGGTTACCAGGGGAGCCAAGTGACTCAGGCTTTTGTGCGTACCTTGAAAGAGCTGAGGTAGCCGGACTCAAAGCCAAACCCTGCACTGCCAACACCGAGGGGCTGATCTGTGAGAAGCCAGTTGGTGAGAAAAGTTTTTTTTTTTTTTTTTCTTTTTCACCTTTCCTTTGTAACATGATGTTCTTACACGTCAAACCCAAACTGAATCCGCTCCCACAGAAAGCTCCACAGAGTTCTGAAGAAATGGGAAGTCTGGCATTCACACAGTTCTACACATCCCTACTCTTTAAGTAGACTTGTTTTAAATATACTTGGTCTTAATTTGATAATGCTTTCAGTTAGCAATTTGGGTGTTGTATTCTCAGCTCTGCTTACATAAACTGTTTAAAACCAATTCCAGAGAGTTCTAGAGATTTTCCCTTGAATTTCATGCAGATCCAGTCTCAGCCTGCTCTTGGCTTTATATATGACACATATGTGAATGTGATTTGGTGTGTGCATCAGCCATAATGTTCTTTTCCATAAATGATGTATTTAACAAATGACTAGGTTTTATACAATAATATCCAGTTAAGGGGCTATAGTTTCTTGCTTTTTTTATAGACTTTTTATTGAAGTTTTGTGAGAACACTCTCATATCTTCTGCTGCCTTGGCTGCAGTATGTCTGTTGGACCCGTTTGAAACACTCTGGAATAGAGACTCAGGGGAAGCACAAATTAGGCCTTGAACGAGAGTTGGACACTCCCCCCTACAGACACGCGAAGAGCATAAAGAATGAATGTCAACTGGTCCTCCCCTGTGTTTCTTCTGCTCGTTTTCATGTCTTATTTACGTTATTCTGCTCATTGTGCTCATTTCAGTTGTTTCTTTTACTCTACAGGAGGTAACAAACAGACAATAAGAATAGACATTGCCATTATCATGATTGTAATAAACATTGTCATCTTTAAGTGTTGATAAATATGCAGAATATATTATTATAGCTACAGAGTTTTACAATGGAGTGCAAAAGTCTGGGACCACACTGAAATGTAGGATTTAGAATATAATTTTAACCTTGAAATAAACAGTTTTAGGATTAACTTTGATCAAATTAAAATTTGAGAGAAATGTTATTATAAAAAATATTTAAGATTTTTTAAATCTTAGAAGTAAATTTCATGACATTGATCATCTGACTTGTATACATGTTCTTGCTTCCATTGAAGCACACAATGCTCTTTGGATCATTCTTGATCTTCAGGTTTTACACAAAGACTTTTGGGCTTCGCTGTTTTTCAGGGTTTTTTTATATAGTTTGACAATATTTGCTCAGTATTTTAAATGATGTAATTCACAAGGTCATTGCAATACTCACTACTGCTTTTTCCTCCCTCAGTGAGCCCAAACCTTAGCGTGCGTCCATGTAAGATTCCCTGCGCCCTGCGAACCAGCTGTGCCAACTGCACCAGCCAGGCCATGGAGTGCATGTGGTGTGGCAGTACCAAGCGCTGTGTGGATTCCAATGCTTACGTCATCTCCTTCCCCTACGGCCAGTGTCTGGAGTGGCAAACTGGAGACTGTGGCGGTGAGTGTACGCTCATACCATCAAGGACACTCGCACATTAAGATACATGGCAGACTAGAAGCTGGAGTTATGAGCACACACTATTCTGGTGAACACACACAGCTTCTAACTCGTTTACTTTCTGCCTTCTCATTTTTCCCTTCTGTTGTGAGCCTAAGGGAGATAGAGTTCTGAGAGAGCAGATGCTGTGAACACTCAGCCCTGCTGCACAGGCAGGTATCAAACTCACTATAAACTCCTGTCATACTCTTGACTGGCCTCCACTGGAAAATCTATAAATTATCGACGTCTGTCCGGCCTTGCACATGAGACAAAGACTCTGAACTAAGAGAAAAATGTCTTTCTGATCTTAGTCTCAGACCTTTCATCTTATTCAGACTTTTGACTTGTGGCCTGAAGTCTTGTCCTCATTGCAGGTTTTCTGACAAAGAACAACCCACTTAGATAACGAGATCTGGGGCCAGTTGCATAAACATAGCCACTATGTTAAGACTGTGTCTTAAGAACTAGTTTGACCAAATAGCAGTTAGCCAAGAGATAATCAGTCTTACTTTTCCAATACAAATAAGAACAGTTATGACCAATCTTGAAGAAAACAAATTAGATGACTAACTTTTTATGACTAGTCTAAGCAGTTTATGCAACTGGCCACTGATTGTCATGTAAAGTGACTAAACGCTCTTTGTTTTGTGCCATTTAGTGGTTGGGTTTTCTAAAATAAATGAAGTCATCACTAACAAAAAATGACTTAAAGGGATATTTCACCCATAAATGAAAAATGTCATCAGATACTCACCCTCTTGTCAAATTTCTTTTTTCTGTTAAACGCAAAAGAAGATATGTTGAAGAATGTTGGTGTAATGCCAGGCCAGCAGAGGGAGCCCTCGCCCGAGTATTGACTGTCACGCTCCCGCTGCTGCCTCGTTGGCGACTTCCTGTTTGGCAGCCATAAAGCATGGCTTGCCCAAACACTCTCTGTGAAGTATTGCCAGTCTCACTGCCTTACTGAGCATTCTATTACCATTGCCTGTTGATATTGTGTATGACTTCTTGCCTGTTTGATTCTATTTCTGATTATTGGATTTTCCCTCTGTTTTGGCTGCCGATTGGACTGATTGACTGTGTTTAGACTACTGCCTTTTTCTGACGCTGATTCTGGATTGCCCTTTAAATAAACTTCTGCATATGGATTCTCACTCGGCTTCAGCCTCCTCGTTACGGAATACTTCGCCACCCATGAATCCAGTGGAAGTTTCGGAGTTACAAGCGGTGTTCGCCTATCAAAGCGAGGTACTCAAAGGCTACCAAAAACAACTTGAAAGCCTGCAGTCCACCAATGAATACTTGACACATTATATTCGTTCACTTCCTCCACCCATGCCACAAAGGTAAGCCTTGCTATGCCTGATAAATTTGATGGTTCAGCGGATAAATGTAGAGGTTTTATCCGACAAGTAGAAATTTATTTTGACCACCAGAAAGACAAGTTTGCTTCTGATAACCAGAAATGTGCTTTTTTTGATGACACTCCTTACGGGAAGAGCGATTACCTGGGCTGCTGCTGTTTGGGAGTCGGATTCAATAATTTGTTGAATACTTTAAACAACAGTTACGTGATGTGTTTGAATATCCTGCTGGGGGCAGGGACATTTCCACGCAATTACTTTCTATGTCCCAAGGAAATCATTCAGCAGCAGACTACGCAGTGGAGTACAGAACGCTGGCAGCACAGAGTGGATGGAATGATGTCTCGCTGAAAGCAGTTTTCCAGTGAAGCTTAACTCAGGTACTTCAAGCAGAACTGGCCTGCAAGGGTGAGAATTCAACTTTCTGAGTTTGTGAATTTAGCCATAAGGATTGATAACCTAATGAGGAATGCTCTTAAGAGAAAACCTGATTATGGGTCATTGTCAAGCACATCAACTCTATCCCAGTCACACTCAGTTCCCCTGGCCACCAACCAGGAACCTATGCAACTGGGTCTCTCAAGGTTCTCTTAGGGGGAGAGAGTTCGACGACGACTGCACAACTTGTGTTTCTATTGTGGTGAGGCTGGACATCATAGGCTGAAGTGCCCACACAAGACTTGGACGTTCTCCAATCCCCCACCCCGGGTAAATATTGATCAGTTCTTTCTCCTGCCATTTAAAACACTCACCATTCCTGTTCAACTGGCTTCTGATGAAAACTCAATTTTGTTGTCAATGCTGATCGACTCTGGAGCTACCTTAAACCTCATTCACGAAGACATCGTCATCAAATACAACATTCCCACTCAACCTTGTAAACCACCTGTCAAGATCCGAGCAGTTGATAATTCACCCATTGGAGATGTTATAACAGAACAAACTCACCCCATTCAACTCCCAAGTCGGCCTGTTCCATCAAGAGGCTATCTCATTTTATGTAATCGACTCTCCAAGAAATGAAATCATCCTAGGCTTTCCTTGACTATCAGTTCATGACCCAGTTATTTCCTGGCATCATGGTGAGTTAACCCACTGGTCAAATTTTTGCTTAACCCATTGTATGCACTCTGACATTTCAACTTAGTGCCTGTCTACCAGTGTTGAAAGCCCTGTCATCGAACAAACCACTAAAGTCCCAGACTGTTACAACGACTATGGTGAGGTATTTAGCAAGGTGAAGGCTACCCAATTACCACCTCACCGTCCCTGGGATTGTGCTATCGATCTCCTTTCCAATGCCATGCCACCCAAAAGTAAAGTGTACCCGTTAACCCATGACGAAACCCAAGCTATGGAGGGTTACATTGAAGAAGCCTTAAACAATGGATTTATCTGCCCTTCAACGTCTCCAGCCACTGCAGGTTTCTTCTTTGTAGACAAAAAGAATGGTGGACTTCGTCCTTGTATCGACTATAGAGGTTTGAATAACGTAACAGTCAAGTTCCGCTACCCTCTCCCTCTGGTTCCAGCAGCCCTTGAACAACTCAGAGAGGCAAAGATTTTTACTAAATTGGATTTAAGTGCATACAACCTGATCCAGATCCGTGACGGGGATGAGTGGAAGACAGCCTTTCTCACCACTAGGGGACACTACTAGTACCTCGTTATGCCATATGGGCTAGCCAATGCTCCAGCTGTGTTCCAGTCATTCATTAATGAGATACTTCATGATCTGTTAAATCAATATGTGATAGCTTATATCGATGACATCTTAATCTATTCCAAGTCAGAAGCAGAGCACATCCAACACGTCAAGATGGTTCTTTCATATCTCCTCGAGAATCAACTCTTTGTCAAGGCAGAGAAATGTGAGTTCCACGTCTCACAAACAACATTTATGGGGTATAACATCAGCCACCAAGGGGTAGAAATGGACAAATCCAAAGTCAAGGCAGTCAGCGAATGGCCACAACCAACTACCGTCAAGGAACTGCAGAGGTTCTTAGGATTTGCTAACTTTTTTACAGACGCTTCATCCGTGGCTACAGCTCCATTGCCTCCCTGCTGACTTCTCTCCTCAGAGGTAAACCATCCAAACTGAAGTGGACAGAAGATGCAGCCACGGCCTTCAATACCCTCAAGGTTAGCTTCACAACAGCACCCATATTACGACATCCAGACCCTAATCTCCCCTTTGTGGACGCATCTGACAGTGGCATTGGAGCTGTACTCTCCCAGCGTCACGGACAACCTGGTAAATTATGTCCATGTGCTTTCTTTTCAAGAAAACTCTCGCAGGCAGAACGTAATTATGATGTGGGCAATAAGGAATTGTTATCTATGAAGGCCGCTATTGAAGAGTGGAGACACTGGTTAGATGGGGCAGTCCATCCGTTCCCAGTTATCACAGACCACAAGAACTTGGAGTACATCAAAAGTGCCAAATGTCTGAATTCTCGCCAAGCTCGATGGTCCCCGTTTTTTATTTTATTTTTTATACACATTTCCGGTTCACAGTCACATACAGACCCGGAAGTAAGAACAGTAAAGCAGATGCTCTGTCAAGACGCCATGACTCTCTTGTCATTCCTGGTCCACCTGGAACTATACTGCTCCTATCCGTCATCATCGCACCAGTTACTTGGGACATCATGGAGGAAATTCAACGAGCCCATCAGCAAGAACCACCACCAGCCGACTGCCCCCCCAAAACCCCCAACCAAGCATTACATACCCCATGCTCTTCGCCACAGAGTCATGCAGTGGGTTCACACAACTCTATGTTCAGGTCATCCAGGGATCTTGCGCACAATCAACCTGCTACAGAATTCTTTCTGGTGGCCTTCAATGAGTAGAGATGTTACCACTTATGTCAAGACATGTCAAGTTTGTGCCCAATCAAAGACCCCCAAAGAACTGCCCTCCGGCCTGTTACAACCATTACCCATTCTACAACGCCCCTGGACACATCTATCGATCGACTTCCTCACTGACCTACCTCCCTCTGATGGATTCACTACCATTCTGGTGATCATCGATCGGTTCTCTAAATCATGCCGACTAATACCCCTCAAGGGTCTCCCTACTGCCATGGAAACGGCACAGTCTCTTTTCTACCATGTCTTCAGAATCTATGGTCTGCCTGAAGACATAGTTTCTGACAGAGGAACTCAATTCACTTCACGAGTCTGGAAAGATTTCTGTAAGCAGCTTGACATAAATGTAAGTCTCACCTCAGGCTACCACCCTCAGTCTAATGGACAAGTTGAACGACTCAACCAGGAAATTGGAAGATATTTGCGGAGTTATTGTAGCCGAGAACAACATCGGTGGGCAGAATTCCTTCCATTGGCCGAATATGCTAAAAATTCCCTGACACATTCTTCTACAGGACTAACCCCCTTCCAGTGTGTTCTGGGATATCAGCCTCCTCTGTTAGCGTGTTCAGGAGAACCTTCATCTGTCCCAGCAGTGGACGGCTGGATCAGGCGTAGTGAGAGGGTGTGGGACAGTGTTCATGTCCATCTCCAGCGAGCTGTGAGAACACAAGAATTTCAAGCCAATAGACGACGTCGCCCACACCCTCCCTACAAACCAGGACAACGGGTCTGGCTCTCCATGAAGGACATCAAGTTGCGGCTACCAAGAAGGAAGCTAAGTCCCAGGTATGTTGGCCCTTTCAAGATCATTAGACAAATCAATGAAGTCACTTACCAGCTTGAGCTTCCTGCCACTTATCGTATTTCTCGTATATGTGTCTCTCCTTAAACCCTTCCACCCGGATGCTGACCCCAAAGCCGAGCATCAAGAGCCACCGTCACCTTTGGAAATCGACGGATCGCTTGCTTATAAGGTCAATATGTTGCTGGACTTTAGGCGTAGAGGGGGTCAGCTCCAATATATGGTGGATTGGGAGGGCTACGGGCCTGAGTAGAGATCTTGGGTCAATGCACCTGACATTCTGGATCCATCACTCATTGAGGAATTCCACAGAGCCAGACCCGACCGACCAGTTTCACGACCACGGGGACGTCCTTGTCGAGCGCCAGGAGTCGCTCCTAGAGGGGGAGGGGGGTTCTGTAATGCTAGGCCAGCAGAGGGAGCCCTCACCCGAGTATTGACTGTCACGCTCCCGCTGCTGCCTCGTTGGTGACTTCCTGTTTGGCAGCCATAAAGCATGGCTTGCCCAAACACTCTCTGTGAAGTATTGCCAGTGCCAAGCCTTACCAAGCATCCTATTACCATTGCCTGTTGATATTGTGTATGACTTCTTGCCTGTTTGATTCTACTTCTGATTATTGGATTTTCCCTCTGTTTTGGCTGCCAACTGGACTGATTGACTTGGTTTAGATTACAGCCTTTTTCTGATGCTGATTCTGGATTGCTCTTTAAATAAACTTCTGCATATGGATTCTCACTTGGCTTCAGCCTCCTCGTTACAGTTGGTAACAAAATAGTTAACATTTTAGTAAAGGGACCAATTCTCACTATTAAAGGCACAATATGTATGATTTTCTTAATGTCCAAAAACCATTTGCACAGTGTGATGTATTTCATGTGTTTGTGTGCTTATGTTATCCCAAAAGTTCCCAAGGATTTGTAAATCCAGAGAAATTCCAATTTTAAATAATGTCTCGTCATTGTCGCCTATCAATGACATATCTGCACTACCATCAGTTTCCGCTTGTAGAAACAATCGCAACACATGGACACAAATGCTGCTGTACAGTTAATCTAAATCCAATACGGCTGTCGGGAATAAAATGAAAATTAAATGAAGTGTTGACCGTAGCATTAAATCTAGATATGCTCAATGTTGCGCCATGATTAGTAATAATGGCATGATACAGTGTTGTGCATTATTACCAATCACACACGAGTGTGAGCTTATGAATGCAATGGCCAATCAGAGGCGTTCAGATGAGATTTGTTCCCTGCATGCGCAATCGCTGACTGAATGGCAGCCTCACCTAATGCTCTCATCATAAACAAAGTGCAGATGTATGTATGATGTAAGTAAGAGATTCATTCGTTAAACCGTGTATAGACAGCTGATTATAAGGGGAGTTTTTTGAGAGTGCTTAAACTCGCGACTGAAGACTGAAGTCAGTCATAATATTCTTTGACTCTCTTTCTCTGTATAGTTTTTTTCTCTGTTTGAATAACTGTGGAAGTTACAGGTAGTTAAAAATAATTAATTTCCTCATCTGTGAACATTCTCCTTCATAGTGTCATCAAGCTTCGCCTTTGTTATTGTTTTAAAAATACAACCACTAGCTGGAAAACGTACATATTTGCCTATTAACTAGATTGCATATTGGCTGTTTATTAGTACTTACTAGGCAATTATTGTGAATGACAATATTCTACATCCCTATTCCTTCCCAATACAAAATCTACCTTACTAACTATTAATAAGCAGCAAATTAGGAGTTTATTGAGGCAAAGGTCATGGTTATGGTTTGTCAAGAGCAAGAACTAGACCTTAAAACAAAGTGTGACCAAATAGTTTTAATGACCATTTACTTCCTTTTCATTTTACGGAAAAAAAATAAAAAAAGAGACATTTCTCGGAATATGTTTCGCTGTGGATTTACACCATTTTTTTTTCTGTCGTAGCGCCACCTATGGGCAAAATTTGATGCAACTTGGAGTGCAATTTAGCAAGCAGCTTGTCTGGTTGCCTGTGTTTGTCAAGTTTTGTAAAATATGGACTTTGCGTTCTGTAGATATAGGTCAGTTCATTAAAATGTGCAATGCCAGACAGATTAATTCACTTATTTTTGCAATGCTTTGATGTATCAAAGTGTCGAGATTTGGTTTGTGCAAAATTTGGTAAAGATTGGATGAATGGTTTTGAATGATTAGAAGGAGTTTAGAAGGTGTTTGTGAAGATTGTGGGAAAAAAAACTATGAATAGAAATGAAATGTAGGAAATGAAAATGCATTTATTAGTTCTGCCTAATGTCAGTTGTGAACATGCGCTTACAGTAATGGTGGGATTTGTCACTATGCCACAGAATTTGGTGTCTACAACTTAAGTTTTCTGAGGTACAGACACATTTAGGACAGAAAAAGAGTTTAGCTCCTGTGGGGCTTGGACCCCTAATGCCGAGTTCACACTGCATGATTTTCAAAGTCGTCGGATCACCAATGTTTTCACACTGCACGACTATCTGGGGTAGCATTCAGTTGCTGCTGTTTTCACATTTCACGATGGATCGACGACAGGAGGTTACACACTGCATGACTTTACAATAGGAAGAATCACCGACAACTCTGTCTGGTCCGCAAACCACGTTTCACAACCAAAGGCACGCAAGAAGTGATCAAGAAATAACGCAAGATCACAATGATATCGTGGTCTCCTCCCCGATCAAACAGTAACAAAGATGACTTCCATTGTTAACAACATACTTATGCTAGGAACATTTTATATACATAAATATAAGTACTTGAAAGTGAAACCAAGAGTTTATTTCTTATACAAAAGCCCTCAAAGTGATGAAAAAGAAAAATGCAATACATCTTTTGTCCTTTATGGAAGAATAAGAGAGAGAGAGAGATTTCTTCATGCACCTGTTCTGTATATTCTAATGCAAAAATGTACTGATATCGCCACGTTGGCCAATTGCTTAGTAAAAAATAAAAGTCCTCCCCGAACGTCCCACTGCCCTGTATCTTGCTCTCTCATTGGCTGTAGGTCATCGCCGATATATTTTTCAGTCAGAACTCATTTCACACAGCGTGATTGTGAATCGCCGAAAGCTCCAGATATTTAGTATGCCAAATATTTCACGGGCGTCGGCAACTCATCGGCAATTCTCTCAGATCGCGTCTTTGATAATTGACACTGCGTGATTGTCACATGCGTGAATGAGGACCGATTTGCCTCCGATTTTCGGGCATTTGTTGGCGATTTCGCAAAACCTAACAGCCAGTGAAAATCTGGGCTAAAATCATGCAGTGTGAACTCGGCATAAAGAGGATTTATTTTCTTCTTTTTTTGACAGTAAAATAATTGCACAGCAGTCTCTGTGAAAAGAAAATCTGAATACATTTTAAAAGATTTGCTGTCACTAATTTGGCAAATCTAGAGCATATACCATGTAACAATTATTCTCAGTTCAGTTCCTTGAAAACCCAGCTTTGTTGCTGATATATATTTTTATATTAATATTTCTGAAGTTGTGTAAAGTCAACCAATTAAATTTGAACAGGTGATTTCAGCCTTGCCATTTTTATGTGCATCATGCGTCAGTGTGAAAACTGTGGGCGGTCCATGGGCACGGCATCTGAGTCTGTTCAGATCTCTGCTCAGTCACTTTATGATTCAACAGCTCCTTTAGTTCCTTCTAAGTAGATTTGCAGAAATATCCCTATACACAAGAGCGATATCATGTGGTCCAAAACAAAACAGAATCATGCCAAAGTATCTGAGATGACTGATGGTAATCGTCTCAGAAAAGCCTTAGGAGTAGCTGACGCGGACCTACCGTGGGGGTGGTCTGTAGGGGGTGCTCAGCAAGTTTGTAGACGCATAGAATCATTCTTTCCTTCTGCATTAAGAGGCACTGGAGCTGGCAGCGTAAATGAGCAGCTGCAATGGGGACGAGAATGAAAAATAGATATTCAGTCCAACTGAGAGGCATAATGCTTAATAACCAACATATTTCTTCAGAAAAAAATACTACTACAAAAACCTGACAGGCGAAATTGCCTGTCTATAGTGTCTCAGGAAGCTGAAGGTTTTTCATGGCCTTGAGACCCTGAGACCACGACCTCCCCTTCCATTCGCCATTATAGAGTTACACAGATATTACTGTTCTTTCTCTGTGGATGTGCTGGTCATTGATTTTATCTGCACTGCAGAGACTAAAGGCCTCCAGTGCATTGTTAACTTGGATGTTGATGGTTGTATTTCATAGAGGCGATCTGTCAGACAATAAACATCATTAAGGTCAGCTCTCTGATGGAAGTGAATTGCTAGAGGATATCTTTTCCTCCTCCAAGGAGTCGGTTCATGGGCAAAGCAAATATTTTGCTGTGTGATTCTTTGGTTTGAAAGGCCCTGTAGATGTAGCTGTTGTGATGGAGGATAATTTAATTAGAGAAAGTGCAGTTTTCATATTTAAACAAAGCTCCAGACAGAGATAAAGAAACAGTGTGACAGCATGATAATATGCACCTAATCAAAATGGAAATGAACTTCTTCACTGGCTCAATATGCTCAGCAAATATAGCCTTTTGAATTCAGAAGTTGAGATAATAAAAATACCGTATTGTACAATGCGCCAGCGTGTTGCACGTCGGCCGCGTCCATTGTGTTGTACTGTTATGGTACGAATGAGTTTGAAGTCTTTTTGTTTTTTGTTTTCAAAAACGTTTTAAAGTCTTTGTCATTATTCAGTCTTTAAAGACACAGACAAATGTGTGAACGTTCTTCAGGCAAAAAGTAAAGCTGTATGGTGAGCATACTTTTGTCATAACTTTCCTTTCTGTTCAAAATTATCTTACAATTCTATATATTTTTTGGAAGTCGTTGTGGATAAGAGTTTCCACATCAGAAAAGTTTCACAAAAATATTTTAAAGGTCCCAT
>JADLZN010006039.1:0-170389 GCA_018155175.1 Sinocyclocheilus anophthalmus
TAAAAGTATTAATGACTTTTTTAAAAATCTTAGTGACCCCAAACTTTTTAACGGTACACAAACACCACACACACGCACACACAGGCAAAGTTAATAAGACAGGCAAAAGTTATTAAAGAGTTCTGAATTTTGAGCATGCCACTAAAGAAAATCATTGTTGCAGAACTGTTGATGGAGGCCCTGTATGAGCAGAACTGTGAGTGTGTTCTGCAGCCAGGACTTATTAGAGTAATTGGCTCTCTGTATCTGAATATCTAACGGGATCCTGTGTGATCTCCGTTGGGCTCCAGAAAAGCACAGGGTTCCTGTTCACCATTAAAAATCAGTTTAGACGGACAACAACACTGTGACCATCGGCAGCCGTGTCTATAAAACTTCAAACATATATTCATCAGAATCAAAAACAGAGTCATACATGTCACAATGTCCGTCTACTAAGAGACTCCAAAAGCACTATTCAAGTGTAACAAAGCTGATCTGGTATTTCACCCCTATTTTGTCAACTGGGTTTTGTCAAGCTACAGAAAAACATAACAGTCGCCAAAAATAAACTGATTATGGGTTTCAATAACGTCTTTATGTCATAAAACTGTATGACCATCAGTCATTTTACACATTAATTAACTGGGATTATTCTTCCGCCTCCCTTTTTCTCCTTGGTAAACAAGATTGACTCACATGTCAAAACACTAAAGAATATGCTACTTGCAGTCAGCAATGACAAATTTATTCCATGAGCAAAAGTGATCAATAACAGGGCTTATGACATACAATGAATAGTATTCAACTGGTCATGTGATCTCAACATGACAGCCTCAATCAGGCGACCCACTCTATCTAAAATACATTAGTTTACTAATATGACTGGAGTCTTAATGTCATGTAAGAGTATCAAACATTTTTCAAAAGACTATTATTTTCTTTGAGAAAACGTTTACAGCAGTTAAGTGTCCTGGCACTGTAAGTCTACAGATGAGAAGATGAAGCCATTACAGTGGGGCAAAAAAGTATTTAGTAAGCCACAAATTGTGCAAGTTCTCCCACATAAAAAGATGAGAGAGGCCTGTAATTTTCCTCCTAGGTTTTTAAAAAAAAACTAAAACTCCAACTATGAGAGACAAAATGAGAAAAAAAAATCCAGCAAATCACATTGTAGGATTTTTAAAGAATTATTTGCACTTATGGTGGAAAAGAAGTATTTGGTCAATAACAAAATTTCATCTCAATACTTTTGTTATATACCCTTTGTTGGCAATGACAGAGGTCAAACGTTTTTCTGTAAGTCTTCACAAGGTTTTCACCCACTGTTGCTGGTATTTTGGCCCATTCCTCCATGCCGATCTCCTCTAGAGCAGTAATGTTTTGGGGCTGTCGTGGGCAACACGGATTTTCAACTCCCTCCAAAGTTTTTCTATGGGGTTGAGATCTGGAGACTGTTTAGGCCACTCCAGGACCTTGAAATGCCTCTTACGAAGCCACTCCTTCGTTGCCCTGTTTGGGATCATTGTCATGCTGAAAAACCCAGCAACGTTTCATCTTCAATGCCCTTGCTGATAGAAGGAGGGTTTCACTCAAAATCCACGATACATGGCCCATTCCTCTTTCGTTTACACGGATCAGTCGTCCTGTTCCCTTTGCAGAAAAACAGCCCCAAACATGATGTTTCCACCCCCATGCTTCACAGTAGGTATGGTGTTCTTTGGATGCAACTCAGCATTCTTTCTCCTCCAAACACGACAAGTTGAGTTTTTACCAAAAAGTTCTATTTTGGTTTCATCTGACCATATAACATTCTCCCAATACTCTTCTGGATCATCCAAATGCTCTCAAGCAAACTTCAGACAGGCCTGGACATGTACAGGCTTAAGCAGGGGACACGTCTGGCACTGCAGAATTTGAGTCCCTGACGGCGCAGTGTGTTACTGATGGTAGCATTTGTTACTTTAGTCCCAGCTCTCTGCAGGCCATTCACTAGGTCCCCCCGTGTGGTTCTGGGATTTTTGCTCACAGATCTTGTGATCAATTTGACCCCATGGGGTGAGATCTTGCATGGAGCCCCAGATCGAGGGAGATTATCAGTGGTCTTGTATGTCTTCCATTTTCTAATAATTGCTCCCACAGTTGATTTCTTCTCATCAAGCTGCTTACCTATTGCAGATTCATCTTCCCATCCTGGTGCATGTCTACAATTTTGTTTCTTGCCATGGGTGGAGTTTGGAGTGTGACTGGTGAGGTTGTGGACAGGTGTCTTTTATACTGATTACAAGTTCAAACAGATGCCATTAATACAGGTAACAGTGGAGGACAGAGGAGCCTCTTAAAGAATAAGTTACAGGTCTGTGAGAGCCAGAAATTTTGCTTGTTTGTTGGTGACCAAATACTTATTTTACCGAGTTTTTTTACCAATTAATTCTTTAAAAATCCTAAAATTTGATTTTCTGGATTTTTTTTTTCTCATTTTGGCTCTCATAGTTGAGGTATACCTATGATTAAAATTACATGCCTCTCTCATCTTTTTAAGTGTGAGAACTTGCACAATTGGTGGCTGACAATACTTTTTTCCCCACGTAATAATAAGCGTGCTGAGGGGGGGGGGGGGGGGGGGGGGGGGGGGGGGGGGGTGGGGGGTGGGGGTGGGGGGGGGGGGGGGGGGGGGGGGGGGCGGGGGGGGGGGGGGGGGGGGGTGGGGGGGGGGGAGGGGGGGGGGGGGGGGGGGTGACTGATGGCTCTACCTTCAATACTATGGATCATTCACTCACCTATTCTTTAACCTGCTCCTTTTTTTTCTGATTTTACACTTGCTTATATTCATGAGACTTTATTGCGCTGTTTGAGTTTCAATAGATCTGTGATCTAAAGTAAACATCTGTCGCAAGATGATTTTATCTTTGTGACTGAAGGTGGAAAATGATCAGTGATGGATTTCGGAAAGGGGTAATTTTATAAATGGTTGATTGTTTTATTCGCTGACAAGGTTATGTGTCACAAAAGATCATGGGATGTGCAGAGTTATTCATCATGATCTACTGTGAAAGGGAAATCCGTGCTGTTACTATGAAAAGATGTGAAGTTTAAAAGCGCTGTACTAGCTTTTTCAACAGGTGATATTTTTATAATATATATCTATATATATATTATATATATATATAATATATATATAAATATTTGACAATGCCAAAAAAGTTTTTTAAAGGGATAGTTCACTCAAAAATGAAAATATGCTGAAAACTAACTCACCTTCAGGCAATCCAAGATGTAGATGAGTTGGTTTCTTCATTGGAAATAGGTTTTGAGAGATTTAACATTACATCACTTACTCACCAATGGATCCTCTGCAGTGATTGGGTGCCGTCAGAATGAGAGTCCAACAGCTGATAAAAACATCACAATAATCCACAAGACTCCAGTCCATCGATTAACATCTTGTGAAGCAAAGAGCTGCAAATTTGTAAGAAAAACAGTTTCATCATTATGCCTTTTTAATTTCAGTTTTTAGCAGCTGTTTGGACTTTCATTCTGATGGCACCCAGTCACTGCAATGATCCATTGCGAGCAAGTGATGTAATGTTAATATTCTCCAAATCGATTCCGATGAAGAAACAAACGTTCGTCTTGGATGGTTTGAGGGTGAGTACATTTTTAGCAATTTTTCATATTTGGCCTTTATATTTTATGAAAAAATGGCAGCATGATCTTCTGCTAAATGTTTCCTATTGTGCTCCATGGGGAAAAAACAGTGTTATTTGTGTTTATA
This sequence comes from Sinocyclocheilus anophthalmus, assembly GCA_018155175.1. Lineage (NCBI taxonomy): Eukaryota > Metazoa > Chordata > Actinopteri > Cypriniformes > Cyprinidae > Sinocyclocheilus > Sinocyclocheilus anophthalmus. The sequence goes on from JADLZN010006039.1 coordinate 3,755, forward strand.
AGAAGATTGGACCTCCTCTTATAATGAAATCCCATAAACTAATTGGCCTTATGAAAACTAGAGGAAAATAAAATCCAAATACTGTTGATTGTTCAGACTCTTTATGAATATGTAATGTAAAAAGTAGTAAAGAAAAGATCAAATTAAAAATAAAAAGTGATCCATGTGATGAACAGATGAACTTTAGTAAGCACATAGAGGGGGAAAAGCAACAGCTCTGTGGGTCTACAGCTCTAAAGTCTGGTTGCGTTAACATGTTAGCTTCAAACCAATGTGACTTGCTGGAGAACACATGTTGACTGTCACCAAGAGTCAGTGCTCCATTGCAGATTCACAGCCACTCCAGACGATTGCCTCCCATCCTCTGGCAAGCTGGGTTTTTCTTGGAAATGCATGTTGTTTTCTCTTGTCTATTTAGCTAGTAGTTGATTTAATCTATCTGTATGGTATGCCAATTTCCAAAGAAACCTATACCATGTTCTTAGGCCACAAAACTTACATTTTTGGTGAAGTCGAGTGACCAAGAAATGAGCAGAATCTTCATGGGGAACTTTTTCACCCTCACATGAAACTTCTGATCGCACGGATGCCTATTGGAATGACTCAGTTTTGTCCACACAACTTGGCCGAGCAATGGTAAAAGTGACTGCATCTTTACGGTCTAACTTCACCATGATCACAGCGCCCCCTGGAGCAAATTTGCGGTAACTTTGGCTCTAGGCTACACTTGTACAAACTCATGAATCACTTGTTCTGGCATTCAAACCTACAACCTTTCCACTCTAGATCTTTAATTACTAAGCCACACCACCACACAAATTAGTATCGAACTACCCCAATATGCAGTCGTCAGGTGTATTGGCTGTTTCATCATAGTCTACAACCACTGCCAAGCAGCTTCAGCCAAATTTATAGTGTCTCAACTAGTATGGACAGAAATGCAAGCCCGGCAAGGATATAGAACTCAAAGTGGATCAGGAATCTTGCGGGCGGCAAATAACCTTCACGGAACGCTTCCTCTTTGCCGGTCCTGCCTCTCCGAGTCCCAATGTTTTGTTAGCCTGTCTCATGGGAAGGGTGGATGAAACATGACAAGACTATCTGTGCCCAGGGGGCCCCAAACCAACAAGAAATGAGCGCATCAACCCTTCCAACGCAGCCTTTGGCCAAACATGACCTACATCCTGTCTGCTGTGAGCAGAAACTGTGTGTTTATGCGTCTGTGTTTGTGTATAGCTAGTGTTCTCTGCATTCTCACTTTTTTTTTTTTGTTTGCTTGCTTCCTCAGTTGTGAACACCTTGTGGTTTTGTTGAGATCTACTGGTTGCCAGCTCACTTCAATTTGTGGATTGAAATGCAAACAGATGTTTAAATCACACTAAATGGGCGAAAATACAGTATATGGATAGCAGTGTTCATTTTGACTTTTTTTCCTTAGTTTTAGTCAGTTTTTGGAATTTTTATGAAAAAAATCCTTTAAATTAGGTCAATGTTTTTCAATTTTTGTGTCTTTTTTTATTTAGTAATAAACTAAATAAACATTTTAGTTTAATTTAGTTTAATATTTTAATTTAAACCCATAACATCATCATTTATCAAAAATAACCTTGTTGTGAAAGATTATTGTATGTCTTTTGGTGTGGATGTTAAAAACAGTATAAGTGTCACTATAGTTATCGTTATGGGTGTGAACGGGCCTTTGCACATTCTGTAACGTGCGTGCAACTTGTGCATTTTCGTAATTTTTATGCAAATGTAAATTGCACTTAGTACATGGTGACTTTTTTTTTTTGCTTGTTTATATATTTGATTAATCTTATATGTATAGTATGTGTTTGGATGAGTTAATTAACCCATTAGTGTAGCACTTCAATTTTTCATCTGTTTCCTGTTCAGCTTCAGCTCACATTCTTTGATTATAATCTGGGTTATTTAAAGCAATCATATTCTTTGTAGATTTTCTTCGTTAGTGTGTTGATACCTTGCAGGGTCTTTTTTCCCTCTCTTATTTGGTCAACAGTAGGTCAAGTTTCACAGTTAAAATTGGTTAATTATCACCATTATGCGCTTTTTTGTTTCATCTTTTTTGTCTTTGATGAAATAATGATAATAATAAATGGTAACAAATGTGTGTTTTGTCAGTAATTTATTTGACAAGATTAACACTTGCATCCATATGCAAAATGGCCATATATTGTAAATCATTTGAGTGTAGCTAGTATTTGAGTTAAAGTGCTGGCACTACTCTGCTCGAGTTTACTTTAAAAAGTTACATGGAATGCCCTAAACACATGCACAGATGCTTTTGGCATCTCACAATGTCCCAAATCATGTACGATAAAACGGTCAATTAGCACTTGGGAGTGCTTGTGATATTTCCGCTTTTGTTAAATTAGGTGCGATTGAGCGCTTCACCGAGGGCCACATGGATGAAGATTCTCTTTCAACGTACTTTGTCGTAAAATGGTGACTCACGCGTACTCAATCCAGACAAGAGGCCGGTGATGAGCTGTTTTATCATCACTGGCAGGTGCTTGTGCAGTATCGCTCATTCCGGGGTAGGAGAGAAGAGGTTGAAGAGGTTTCCACAGGCCAGGGCAGAAGTACGGACTTATGACTATTTATGAGACCTCACCGTTTTACCTGTTGCTAAATTACGTCAGATTCCTTCCTGTGGGGCATGAAGTTCAGAGTAGCTATGACGGGGTAAAAAAAGCATCAGTTTTCAAAGATGTCAAGGATGGATTTTGGCCCGATACCCAGAAGAAAGGATATAGACAGATGAACAGTGCTTGAATGTGTACTGACTTTATATAAGAAAGGTGTTTCGTGTTTAAATCCTGACCAGTCAGCATCCAGGACCAGAATGTTCCTTTTTATATTGTGCTAATGTACAGATTTACCTAGCCTTAAATGTCTGTGAACCATGTTTTGGTCACTTTACATATTAGTCGAATGGCATGTTCCTATCTAAATAGTTGGCCAGAATAATCTGGAGAGACTGTAAAGCATAATTTCTCACTATAGTGTGCAGTATATGTTTAAATATCACCATAGCTTATGATCGGGCATGTTCCCTTCTCCATTTTTGATGTACATGCTGCATCAGTGGCTTTTATTACCAGACTTTTCCCTCAGGGCAGAATGGGAAGAGACAGAGAGTAGAGAGTAGACTATTTTCACCTCTGTTACTTTAAAATATCTGCCTCAGGGTGCCTGAGAGGGTGGTCAACCAAGGAAAAGAAAGTTCCTCCATACGGACATGGTTAGCTGTAGTAGATAGTATAGCTAGTCAGAGAAATCACATGATATCTTTTTTTTAATCATTATTTTTTACATTTTCTGAAGATATGCGAGTGGTGTTTGACCAGCATTTGATCCCAAATTACTGATTTAGGCAGAAATTTCAGCCTGTTAACGATTATGATGCTTTTTAACCTGTTAAAGATTTATATATAATTTTTATATATTTTTATTTAAGTTATCTAACAAAAACACGCACGTTTCACCTACATTCAGCGTGCTTTTGGTAATTGGTCACAGGGTAAAACCTGCCAAGAGTTTTTTTTTATTTTAGGCTAATTTGGCAACAGCCGTACAAACATTATGGCATTTTTTTTAATAAAATATATTTTATTCATTTTTTAAATATTTTAAAAAAATAATACTAAAAAGGACTTTGCATTTCAATGGTCTATTAAAATTATATTAATGGTAGGGCGCACGTTAATCAGAAATTAAATCGCAAAGGCGAATAACTCGCGATTAGGCTTGCAGATGCGATTGACTGCCGTATCTTTCAGTGAAGCACGGTTCTGTGATCCGTAGTAAATCTCCATCCGAAGGCCAGAGGGCGCTCTCGTGTTGGAAACGGAAATTCCTATAGCGGGTGCTGAATAAACAGAAGATTTAACTGATTTTATTGATTCAACGTGACTAATAAACACGATTATGACAATATATGGTTTATCTAAGTTCGTCTTATTATAATTTGTATTATAATAAAGTATATAATAATGCAAAGCCTTTATCACTGCTTAGAATACCATGAAATATGTTGCGTGCCTTATTCTAAGAAGCCACATCATCTCACAGAAGGATTTAATTCAAACACTCGACTGATGTTATGAAGTGAGTTTGGAAGTAAAACGTGTATAAATGTGGTATTTCCATCACGTGCTTTCAGATGGAGCAGCTTTTACTTCACAGAGCCGTAGTTCACTGATAAGCTACGCATACAGCTTTCATAATTGCAGAACGATATCTTCGATTTCATAATCGCGCGATTATGAACACGATTTTGCATAGCTTGTCAGTGAACCACGGCTCTGTGTAGTAAATGCTGCTCAATCTGAAAGCACGTGATGAAGATTTACTACTAATCACAGAAACGGCTTTACTGACAAGATGCGCATGACAATCAGTTAGGCAGTTATGAATTTTGTAAAAACGGCAAATCATTTACTGAGTGTTAAGAACCTAATTTCACTGACCATTTGTCTAAAAACTACTTTAAGATTTTCAGACACTTCCTTTTGTACCCAGTTTGTGGAAATTGCCAGCTGATAAAAGAGGCTATGCTGACATGGCAATATCGTTGTGTGTTATCGCTGTGCAAAATGCTTCCTTGCCCCATAGTGAATTTTAGCTATTATTTAAAATCCTCTCCCTGCACTAAAATTCTGGCAAGCAAACTGGCATAAATGTTGCTGACATACTGTGCAAAAAATAGAGGAATAGGGTGAGATGTATTAAGTTATAATACGAGGCAGAATTTAAGGGCACTCTAAAAAACCCAATCTGCTCAGTCAAGACCCGGAGGTTTTGAAGCCACTAATTATAATTCAGGAAGTTAAAGCTGCTGCAACCTCTGGGGCCTTGGTCCCATGTAGGTCATTGGATGTCAGAGCGACAGGGCAATGTCTGAGCATTTGGACACAGACAAATTTGTTTTTTTTAGCTGTTTGAATGCCCCTGCCCGTGTCAGTTTTGCTCTCGGGGTGAACGTAGCTCTGGCAATTCCGTGATCCCAGAACCCCGAGGGGGTGTTTGATGTCTCAGACGACTGCCTCAGACAAAACAACTGAATTTACTTTCTCTGAATGCGTGCTGTGTATGTAGTGCGTTGGCAGGAAAACGGTGGGGTTTTCTTTGTTGGTACGTGAAAGGGAAATCAACACACTCTCAAAGATTGTTTCATGTTCTTCCCCTTCCTCTGAAAAGTTTTCCCACTCCAGGCAGTCTATGTTGCTGCTGTTTGGAGATAAAATTGGTATTCTAACAAGTGCACACTGTGGTGGCTGAGGGGGAAAGAAGAAAAATCAAGTGCTTGAAATGGCAAATTGCGGTGATTCTCAGAATAATACCACAGCTGGAAATCAACCAACCAAAACTAGTGCTCAATGTGAATGTTATACATTAAAACAATTAATTATTGAACTAAAAGTATACTGATAGATATTGATATTATATCTCGCTTATCTGAGGCATTCACACTGGGAGCTATTTGCAGTGACAAGGCAAAGTAATTTCAAATGGTTATTTGAGGCAACAAAGTTAAGATAATTTTGACTTTGGTGAAAAGTGAAATGTGTAATTGCTGCTCCACCAGTGTTCCCAAAGGACATGTCACAATCCAAGATCATTTTCAAAGTGTTTTTTCTAAAAAAACATCTGCTTTTGGTCAACACAGACACATAGCCTCACCCTAAACTCACACCATTGATTGAGTCACTGTTGCTATGTTGGTCTGGTCTGCTCAAACAAAGCAATGTTTTGATAGTTATACATTCAAATGCCTAAATGGGGGTTACATACATAGGCGGCGGGTGAACCAACTCCAGGGAAAGGCTAAAAGCAGCCAAATGTATTAAACATCATAATCCTGTCTTTTTAGGCAAGAACCAGACATGCGTGTCATGTAGGCTAAAAAAAACGTTTAATGGGACTGAATTTATATTTAACGTGATCACAATTGAATAAAAACATTAGGCCGATTAATTATTTAATTTCCAAGGTTATTCAAACAGCGAATAAATTATATATAGAAAGTGACATTATCACTAACATAGATCCATTGCGAGTTTAAGCACTCTAAAATAAAAAACTATCGTTATAATCACTGAAGCTGTATACACTGTGAAATTAATCTCTTACTTACATTGTACGTACATCTGCACTTTGTTGTTTATGATGAGAGAATTTGCAAGAGTCCGGAATTCAGTCAGCAAACGCGCGCTCTTAAGTCTCAACAAAACTGATCTGTTTCAACGATGACTCATCTGAATGCCTCTGATTGGCCATTGCATTCCTATGCTCAACAGAATTGTGTGTGATTGGTTCAAATGTGCAACACTGTAAAAACTCTTAAAATGAAACATGGTGCAACATGAGCAGATCTTAATTTAATGCCGCAATCGACATTGTCTATTCATATTCACTTTGTTAGCAACAGACGTAATAGATTACATTTATTTGTGCAGGGGCATTTTTGTCCAATTTAGTGCCATTTTTGCCCCAAGTACCTGTGGCCAGGGGAAGCCTAAGCCCATCATATCTAACTCACTTGAGGTGTTCACCTGGCAGCAATTTGCAGTGACAAATTTTTCATTAGAATTGATCATTTGAGGCGACAAAGTTGAGAAAGGTTTGACTTTGAGGAAATATGTAATTGTTGTTCACCTAAAAAAATCACAAGAATTAAGATTTTCAAACAGGTTTTCCAAACACATCTACCATTGGCCAACCAAACAGATAGCTCTGCTCCAAAATCATGCCATTGGTTGAGTCACTGGGCTAGTCTGCTTAAACAAACAGCAAGATTTAGATAACTCCACAGTAGGGCTGTACAAAAAAATCCAATGCGATTTTCATGCTCAGCTCATCAGTAAAGCCAGTTCTGTGATTAGTAGTAAATCTCCAGCATGTGCTTTCAGATGGAGCGGCATTTACTACACAGAGCCATAGTTCACTGAAAAGCTACGCAAAATCACGTTAAAAATCGCAGGCGATTCATTGGCGATTATGATAGTGATTTTGCATAGCTTGCCCTACTCCACAGTTTTAACACTTATCTGGGAAATCAGTGGGTTACTTTATAGTTGTCTCTGCAGATTAAGTTGGTGATAGAAGTATTTTAATAAATATAAATAAATGTGCCTCATCACTCGTTTGACCTTTGGCTAGCATACCATTTGCCTGAATTTTTTTTATTTTTTTCCTGCATATAATGGTCTTAGTACCTCTGATCTCATTTGCTTTTTCTTTGACTCTCTCTCATCTCCAAGAGGTTCATATTTAGACTATGAAGTAATGTACAGACTAAAGTAACTCCTAGTCTGGTCCACCTGCTTTCACAAGCTGTAATTAGCATTAGCCTCTAGTCCTAATTAAATTGCAGATACGCTGTGTGATAACTCGACGTGAGAAAACGGAAAGGGTTTCAGGTCTCCACAAAAGCACGAAGCTTGGCGGAATAAAGGAAGAAAGAGATGGTCTTAATTGTTTCCTTGCTGTTGCTAGCGCATGCTATTTTTGTCTTTTGAAAGGACAGTAGTGATAAATTGCTAGCATACAATGCCGCCGTTAAAAGACAAGGCAGGAAGAAAGAACATGGATAGAAATGCAGGCACATAGTGAATACAACTTCGCATAAGCGCAGATGCGTCATTCCCATTTAAACAGAGGTTTGATTTTTAAGCTAAGTGGATTTCGAATGCAAAATGTATTTGCATCTTTGATTAATTTAAAGCTGTTTAAATACTTTCTCCTATACCAGAAAATAACTCTAAGTTAGTCATGTGTAGCTTGATTTTTCTGAAAATGTCTTAAAACTGCGGCACTTAACATACTCATTTGATTGTGCAACTACTTAGTTGTTAAATTTTAAATTGTGGCATTACAACCCTACTGTGATAATACAAGAGTTGAAAGATCTCCCAAATGTACTATTACTTCATTTAAATCACTGAAAGCCAAATGGCCCTTCAGTCAGTGTTGTGTTTGGAGAGGTTGTTTTTAATGAATCCAGCAGAGACTGATAGTTATCTCATGTGTTAAAATGCTGCTATGAGGCCTCTACTGTAATATTGGGGTGACCTTGTATTTGGACAGACCTTTTCAGTGTGGAGCAGTACTGGTGGAGTGTTTCCTCAAGGCACTAGTGAGTAGACTAACTAATTAGATCTTTATCTGATGGGGTCAGAGCTCAGTGAACAGAGGGATGGAAATGAGCCGATGTGACTGGGGATGAGAAAGTTAAACTGCTGGCATTGAAAGCTATAAAGAATGTAATATATATGGTTGATCAGGGGATAGTCGTCACAAGGAGAAATTGTCATAAGAGATGTATCTCAATAATTATAAGGTTTTCAAAAGTCCATTTAAAATATAATTTACTGTTTAAAATTGATCGAAAATCCTGTTTATTTACAGATACCATTGTGACAACATGCCCCACTATTAGTTAATTGGGTCTTCAGTGAGATATCTTTATAATTCTGGTCAACAGTGGTGGAAATATTTAATATATTTTTTGCACGTCAGCATTTAATACTCACGGCTGGAATTTTGAAAACCATTAGCAAGCACCATTAATTCATCATTCTGTGTTTATCCCAGTACAGTGTGGGGTATTAACATTTATTAGTTTGAAGGTGTTTAAGATACTCCACTGGGTATAATATCTTTTGATAGTTTAATGTGCAACAATCATCTGGCATATTGAAGCTACATTATGCAACCTTTTTAGGATAACTTTTACAATTATGGCTGTTTAAGTAGTGCTATGTAAAGCTTTTTTCTCATAAGCGGGGTAATTTATACTACCTTTAGAATTACATCTATTCACATTCAATTTGCATAAAAGTCTTCTGCGTTATTTGCATGCAATGCACGTTTCCTGTGACATAACCAACATGTTTACATGCATACATTCATAGCCATACAAATACAAACAGTTGCACACAAACATTCCTTTCGCATTTTCTTGGGCATAATTTATATTTGTGAGTATTTAATGAGGCTGATGTAAAAGAGTTTTAAAGCTCCTTAGCTAATGTTGTTTTTACAGAGATGAAAAGACCAGCACACATGTTTCAGTCTTGAGGGACTGAAGGATTGACAGTTACGAAAGTATCGCGTGGTTATGACACTCTGAGGGTCCGTGGTAAATCAGCTGACGTCAGTTGAGGAATTGAATTGTCAATTTCAATCTTGAGTATAGGCACCAGGGAAAACAGTTTCTCTGTTTCTGTGAGGACTTTAGGAATGAGAAGTGACTATTGTAAAATTGGATTCTAGACTGAGTGGCTATGCAGTGTTGCTTAGGTTTTATTATGTAGGGTTTCGTGACAATATTTGTAGTAAATGGATTATTAAAATTTTGTTCTGTGTTAATTTAATTCAAATTATGAAATAAACATTTTGTCAGCTGTGTCTCCGTACAGAGGTAGTTTAGAACATTTATGAATTAGCATCGGCAGGAGGCCTGTTGAGCATTCAGTGATTTATTAGAAGTTACAAAATTAACCTGAGGCTTGATGTCTATAGTGTTAAACTCCTATAACCCAAATATAACATCATATATCACACTGTAAGTATGGTAAGTTTGGTTAATATTGTTTTTAATTGCTAATTCTAGTAGAAAGAGGTGCTTGGACAATATTGGTATTGAGGCATTTAGAGACTGACTGGCACTACCTGAAGCTTACCAGCGTAAACTTTCCTAAACATTCTAGTGCATAACTTCACTGACCAAGTAACTCACATGCACATACAAACGTGTGTGCACACACAAATACACAAACAAACACCTTCCTGTTTTGTTAAGCCACTGTAGCTGTGCTACGAAAATGTTTTATAACAAAGGAAGCAAACTTTCTTTCTGCAAAAGAGTGACATGTAGAATGGTGGTGTTTGGATAATGGTAATCCTAAATGAATCCTCAGAGGCGCTCTAAAACCTCAGTGACTTACAAAGACTAATGGCTGTTCTACATTCTGGTCCCTAATTATGCTGTCATTTATGCTTTCTTTTATAACAATTTTGAGGCTTTATTGTTTAGTTGTACCAATAAGGTTTTACATAATCAAACATTGTTGACTTATAAAACTAGTGCAGTAAAGACACAGTTATATGCCTTTAGAAATTTTAATACATATGTGGTCTTCTAAATTTGGTTTTGTTTATAATTAAAGCATAAAAAACATTAATTTCTCAATTTTCTCTCCCCCACCCTTTGTCTCACCCTTTGTACAGATCCAAAGACTGACAGACTGAAAACATTGCTCAGCAGTTCAAAAAGGGAGCAGTCAAGAAGTCAAAGACCATGAGTTACAACTGTGGCAAGCGACGCTATAAACCTAAAACACGGACCATGTAAAATGGGGACTATGTTTGGCATTATGGTCCCTGAACAGCTGTGACTGCCCTCAAAAAACATTTTTCCCCGAACCTGTGTCTTTGTAATCCTATTGGCCATACATCTCCTGTGATAATTTTTTCTTATTTTGAACCCTAACCTCTTTCGTTTCCCACCTTGATCAAAACAAATCCAGTTTTTACTCCAAAATGGCCTGCAGTTTCAGCTTAACTTGTGCTTTTCCACCCTCCTTTCTTATCCTCTCTCTTCCTATTTTTCTCCTTCTCCATGTACCTTCTTTTGTGAGGGGTGACTGCTGGCTAATTGAGGGGGATAAAGGCTATGTGTGGCTGGCAATCTGCAGTCAGAACCAGCCTCCATATGAGACAATCCCACTGCACATTAACAACACCGTCCATGATTTACGGCTGAATGAGAACAAGCTCAAAGCAATTTTCTTCAGCTCCCTCAGCAGATTCACCAACCTTACCGACCTCAACCTCACCAAGAATGAACTCTCCTACATTGAGGACGGTGCCTTTGCGGGACAGGCCAATCTACAGGTCTTGCAGTTGGGATATAACAAGCTAACCAACCTCACCGAAGGGATGCTGCGAGGGTTGGGTCGAATGCAGTGCCTGTATCTGCAGCATAACCTTATAGAGGTAATTGCAACCAATGCCTTCTGGGAGTGCCCAAGCCTTAGCAGTCTCGATCTTTCCTCTAACAAATTAGCAAAGCTGGATTCATCCACCTTCACCATTTTGGGTGGGCGGCTAATAGTGTGTGAACTGGCTGGAAATCCTTTCCATTGTGGCTGTGACTTGTATGGCTTCCTTATCTGGCTAGAGGCATTTGACAATGTCACTCACACCTATGACAGGCTCCAGTGTGAGACCCCAAAAGAACTTTTTGGTTACCCTCTCCTGAGTCCTAGAGGTAATCATGGCAGAAATGCTCGTTCTATCCTGTCATCCATGTGTAAAAATGGAGTTATTGTTAGTGGCATAACTGCCCTGCCTCCTGACTTAGACTATTCTGGGATGGGGATAGATATTTATGATCATATGGGACCTTCTTACCAGCCCACAGCTTCCTCAACCACAGACCCCACATACAGCCCCACCATTAAGTTGCAAATGGTCTCCCTCTCTTCCGCATCCCTCTTGGTTCAAATACCCAAGCCCTACAGTAAGATGTATATTTTAGTGCAGTACAACCACACCTATGTGTCAGACATCATGAACTTAAAAAACAAGAATGAGATTGTCAAACTAAACAATCTAAATCCCCACACAAATTATACCTTTTGTGTTGCCTCCATTCGCAATTCCCAGCGGTACAATCACACTTGTCTGTATTTTGCAACTCGGGCTCCAGGTCCTGATGACTTGCGAGCAACCCCTTCTACCACCACCCATTATATTATGACCATTCTAGGCTGCCTGTTTGGGATGGTCATTGTGTTGGGCTTGGTGTACTACTGCTTACGTAGGCGTCGAATGCAAGAGGAAAAGGAAAAGTCTATTAGTGTTAAGAAAACTATCTTAGAAATGCGCTATGGGCCAGAAGCAGCTGCTGCAGCAGCCAAGGATCCTTCAGCCTTGCAGAAACTCCATGACCAGTCCCATCATCAACACCACCACGGCAAGTTGTCCCAGTCAGCATCCTCCAGCTTGGGCATCCTTCATAGTTCAGCTAACACCACCTCTTCTCGACTTTCTTCCCTTCCACAAGTGGAGAAGATGGCTACATCTTTCTCAGAGGCCATGGCCAATAAGGGCAACTACATGGATGTAAGAACATCAGCAGGAGGAGAGGAGCGAGTAAGAGATGGAGTTGTAACAGGGTCAGGGAATGAAATCACAAGGGATGAAAATGGAATTAATGGAGGAGATGACTCTGATGATGATGGCCGAGATTCAACATCGGAGATCTCTACCATTGCCAAGGAGGTGGACAAGGTAAATCAGATTATCAATAACTGCATTGATGCACTCAAACTAGACTCTGTAGCTGTTGTGGCAGCAGCTGCGGCCACTGCAACTACAGCGGATAACACTGCCTCTCCACCACCTCCTAGTGTCCCTTCATTAGCCAGGGGACTAATTCCACTTTCCCCTACCATCACAGAGACATGCCATATCATGTCGTCCCCTAAAATCCGTCCTCCACCCCCTGTTCCTCTTGTTTTGCCCCTTTCTGAGCGGCCCGGCATCAGCGGAGGTGGGTTTCTCTCCCCTCCCTACAGGGACCCACCCCCAGCTACAGCATCACGGCCATTGCAGAGGCAACTCAGTGCAGATGCTGCAGTTGTTTCTATCAACTCTGTTAAAAATAGCTGCAGCGTTTCTTCCGGTGGCTCTGTCAAAAATGCTCGGGTCTTCAGTCTGGAAGTCCCAGACCCTCGAAGCACAGAGCCATGCAAATACCCTGAGAAAGGCAGCCCTGTTCGGTGCGGGGAGCCACTGGAGAGGTTGCCCTTAATAGGGGTTCATGGAGTCAGTAATGGCAGAGGAGATGGTGGCAGTGGGGGTGGAGGGGGAGCCGGTGGTGGCAGTGGTGGTTCAGGTGGGTGTGGTGTTGTGGTCGGAGGTGGGGGCAGCACAGCTCAGCAGCACCACTTGGAGGTGCACCCAGACTACCACTGCTCAGAGCACCGACACTCCTTCCCCGCCCTCTACTATGAGGGTGCCACTGACTCCCCTGCCCAGAAAGTCTCCTTTCTAAAGCCTCTCACTCGCACCAAGAAGGACACTGCCTATTCACAGCTTTCTCCCCGCCACCACAATTACTCAGGGTATTCCTCTAGCCCTGAGTACTCCTCTGAGAGCACTCTTAAAATCTGGGAGCGCTTCCGACCATACAAGAAAAGCCCCCGTGAAGAGGCCTACATAGCCGCTGGTCATGCTCTTCGAAAGAAAGTGCAGTTTGCAAAGGATGAGGATCTCCATGACATTCTGGACTACTGGAAGGGGGTGTCAGCACAGCAGAAACTGTGATGCTTGTAAGAGACATGACAGCAGGAGGAGAGGTTGTGGAGAAAAGGACAGATGACTCTTGAGACAGCTCGGCAGACTCCATCAGCAGGTGCTTTGGTTCCTATAGGCCACCACAGAGACAAGTGTTCTAAAAGAGACAGAATTAAGCAGGTGTTCCAAGCTCATTAAGGCATAGATAAGCAACCAACCAGAAATGCAGAGGAAGTGGCACATAAAAAGGCATCCAGTTTCAGTTTAGAATCCCTCCATTTTACCTTGTGTACCACCTATGTCTTAAATTAGGAATTAGTGGTTTTATTTTATAAATGCCTGAATATAATCTCAAGAGATGATGGTAACTGATGCTTGTCAAGATGATTGATTTACAATGTTAATTAAGAAGGAAAAAAGAAATGTTGGCTGAAGCCACAGGTCAAAACATGGATACCCTTTTCCCTCTCATTCCCTAATGTTTGCTCAAGCAAAGCATATTCATTGATTTGGGACACCTACACAAATTTTACACAGCATGTGTGGGACACAGTTATCAAACCAGAGGCAGCCATTTGGACATGCTTTATATTCAAGCAGTGTGGCAATTTGATAAAACACACAATGTTAATTCCTTTTTGGCATTCATTTGTGGCACAGCCAGCTTCAAAGACATTTTTCTCTTCATTTGTACTCTTTAGCCAGTTTTTATTCTAAGAAGGGAAAGAGTAAAATGAGGTTTAAGAATGGAAGCTTTATGTCTCAATTTGATTTTACAAGTGGCAGCTAGATATAGACCCCAATGTAGTAATAGGCTGAAATACCCAAGACTTACAGTTGTGTATTAAATGTTGAGGCAGGTTACACAAAGAGTTTGCTTTGTTTAGCCTGATGGGAGGTAAAATGCCAAAGCTTAACCGAATGACACACTTTCATAAAACGCCAAACCTAATTTGGAAGCTATAATTTCATGAAAAGTTAAACATATAATTTCATAATAACTGAGTTGCTGGTGTTTGAGTAAAACTTTTCAATGATCTATTAAGTTTATCACAGGCACAGAACACCTTGAACAGGCTTCACATGTGTAAAATACTTTTTTTTCTGCCATTGATTCCACAGAATCAGATGCCATATTTGAATTTAAATGATTACTTGGTCAGATCTTCTTTCACTGAAATAGTATAGTAGCTCTGCTGTTATTTTTCCTTACTGATCTGACCTTCTGTTTCCTGTTATAACCCACTTTTCTTGACCTAATGTCAGCTGTGGTCAAACTAGGGATGGTATGAAACTAATTCAATTATTTCTCACATCTCATTTTTTAAGACCTTGTTATTGTCCTTGTATGGCTTTATAGGGAAAATTAATTAGTAATTTGCAGCAGAGGAGTCAAGAGGTCACAGAGGCGCTAATTGTATTAACACTGCCAGATTGGAGAAGTGATTGAAATTAATCTCGCCCTTTCCGGTCAGGTCATCACCCAGAATGCATCCCTGGAGTTAGGTTTTGCTGCCCCAGTGGTTCTGGCAACACAGTGTCGGGACAGAAAGGAAAGTTCTAAGGCGCTTTTTCCTCAGATACGCTGATTTATGTTATTTATTTAAATATACACCCATCAAGCTCTTCAATAGGGCCATGGGCTTTCATTTGAAATTTCAGGGCAAAGGGCCTTTTTGATGACAAAAATTAGCATTTGTTGTTTATACATATGGTGAAATCCCATCCATGGGTCTAACAGCTTGCTGCAAACATCATTAGAAATTCACATGTACTTAATGGAAATGATTTTCATTTTTACAGTCACATTTGTTGGACAGCACAAGGGCGTAGTTTGAAAACTTATGTGAACTCATACTCCACAGCATCAAACAATGTCACATCAGCCTTCAAGGGTTCAAAATAACAATGCTAGGGAGTTAATAATTGAGCGAACGACCTAGGAATTAGGGGGGAATTGACAGTGCGGTCAAATCAGAGGTTTTTGCCTTGTGAGCCATTTACTAACACCTACTCAGAGGGAGATAAAATTCAAGATTTGACACTCCAATCACCAGTCTATGGATGAACAAAAAAAGACAAGAGGACAATGTTAGTAATGGTGACCATGTAAGAGAAAGAAGAAGAGAAGAAAGAAGAAGAAAGAAGCCTTAAAAGCAGCTATTATTATGCTTCAGCTAAGTTTTGTTTTTGGTGTGTATATCTGAATAAGTGCACAACGAGGCAGAGAGTATACATGGATGTTGCATATGAATATCACTGACAAACACGCAGGAGACCAGACCCACAGACCAGGAAACACACAGACCCATAGCTAGAGCTTGCAACAAAACGACGAACCCACACATGCAAATATTCCACCATCATTAACTTTCTTGAAATCTCATTTATTCCTATTTAAGACTCCAAAAGTTGTTTTTTCCCTACTATTTTCCTAAATTCAGTTTGGAGATGAGTTTTCTAAACAGCCTCGAGGCTTGCATTATTGCACTGTGGTTGGGAGATACCAAACTAAGACAATTGGAGAGAAATTATTATGCTCTTGGAATGTTTTAAGTATAAGTACATTGTTGGCATATGGGAATGACAGTTATTTGTGGTTTGCTTTCCTGCTGACAAATTGGTTTTTGGTAATGTGTGTGTATGGTCTTAAAGATATACAATGTTGATCTGATGTAACTGATGGCTGACTGTGAAAACTGTGACAAACACAACCAACAAGAGAACAATCTATACTAACAATTGTTACACACAGTATATGTACAAGTAGTATTAGATTTCCAATGGGTATGTCCAGTGAAAACTAAATCACTGTATGTGTACACGTACATACAAACATGCACATATACACAAAGACATATGCAGAGTCTACAATCTACACTTACTGTATAAGTTTACAGACACATAGTCTTAAAAGTGCCCTCTTGGCACTAAAACAAAGAGCAAATTATTTTTAAAGGACGGTGCCAAACATTTGTAAGATTGTAACTGTTATTTATTTGTCAAAGTAACATCATTATTTTATGATTGAAATGTTGTTGTAGTTGGCATTTATTTAATGTGATTTTAAATTTCGGATAACACTATATAAACATAATGGATTCATTTTTGTCCCCCAGAATGCCCTCCTGATCAGGTGTACTCAAGGCCAAAACCCAGATGCTTTTGCATATAATTTTGATGTGGATTGTGTTTTGATTGATTCCCAGTTATATTACTTGGCTTAATACATCCTAATGCTGTCCAAATTAATATAATTAATGAATAATTTACATCAGGGCTGTATTGCTTTGTATAAAAAAAGACATACTGCAGGTTTCCTAAGAGCTCAAGCAGTTTTGCTCACATAAATGCCACTGTAACTCCCACAACATGGGTGAGTAAAGTTCCCCTCTCTGTATGGTTTTACAGAGAACTATAGTTTCAACAATTTCTGTCCTCCCACTAATAAAGTTTTAAGCAACGAATAACTTATGGCCTACAATTCTCTGGCCTCCTACCATCTTGTCCGTGGAGATAGTAAGCCTTTCAAAACCAACCATTGTCCTCTGATGCACTTGTCAAATTTAGTTGCATGTTCAGAGTGTGATGAAGCCTTTTTGCTCTTTTTTCCCCTCCCTTTTTCCTGCTAATGTATTGTGCCAGCGATTTCTCTTTCATATCTCTATTCCGCATGCTCCAGCTGAGCATTCGTGCTTGTGCTCCTGAAGCCTTGATAAAATGAATTTGGTGTGCGGTTAGAAAACACAGAAATGATTTCTTGTTTTAATGAGCTGTATGTACTTTTGGCTGCTTTAATCAGGCCAGGCCCCCTCAAGACCCCTGATTAGACACCAGAACGAGGAATAAAATGTAATTCACAGTCTCCATGGCACCACTCCGGGTTTAATGCAAAAAGACTCAAATCGTAGAGCATTCCCAACCCCCTTATCTCAAGATGGGTATTAACTCAGCAGGTCAACCAAGACCTCAGAGAAGAACCCACTGTGACTGAGGCTCGAGTTTTGCGTGCCTTTCAGTCAAACAATTTTTGAGTAATAAGTAAACCGAGCCTGGGGAAGAGAGCAAATGTATTTAAGTGATGGATTGGCATGTGTTTTAAATATATCTTAAGTAATACGTTCAGGTTCCATGTAGATTGCCAATTCAGTTTATTCACTTTTATGGCAGATTTTCGTTTTGTTAAGGTTTGCAAACTGCCTCATTTTATGTGAAAACTATTTGAAGTTAACATGAAAAGTGCACTTTTTTGGTGCATGACTCATCTTCATGTTATTCCAAAGAAAATTAATCATTTTTTGTAAGAGGTAATAACTTGTTTTCCATGATTTTCCTTTTCAGCAGATGTCATTACCTGTTGTTTAACGTTATCCAGCTTTTTTCGTAGGAAATGCATACCTTCGGAAACTTTTCTAGTAGTTAATTCTGTCATTTTGTTTAAAGTTAATGTAAGACAAGTTACCAGCAAAATATCAAGTAAAGGTAGATTTGAAGAAGCACCATTGCGATACGTGGAGAGGCTCTTGAGGGTGAACTTGACCTTCGATGTCTACATCCAGATCCAAAAGTCTCCTCAAAAGAAGTGTTTCAAGAGGTCAGGCTCCATATTCTGGTATGTATCGCCCACTTTTTCCAATTCAAACAATTCCCAGTACACATAACATTGATTGCATATCCTGTTATGCCACATTAGAGAAATAAAATGGGTTTTGAATGCTGTTTCATGTTGATTTTATATCAGAATTGAGTTGGCACAGTCTACAAGAGCCTAAAGGCACTTTAAAGCCTAACTTTAAAGTTTCAGTAGCAAACATTACCGGTCAATTCCGCCAAACATCTCCACACTTCCTGTAAGGCAGGCAACGTCTAGAGGTATGATAGGAAGATAATTCAGCCGCCTTCATACTGTGAGGGTCAAGCTAAAGTTGAGGGCTACAACTGAGCAAGCAGGGAAAAAGACACAAGACCACAGTTATTTTTGAGAGAAAACAGAAAAAAAAGTTAAAACGCCAAAGATGCGGCTCAAGGCACGACTCGACCTGATTCATTTTTAATGCGCCTCAAACTTCCTTAGATCTTGTAAGTTCTGTCAGGTTGCGAAAAGTTCTGTTATATACACTTTTAATGGCTATGTACTGTATATGTGTTCTTGTGTGCCAGTTTTGAGGAAATGGTCTACAGGGGGGTCTTTTGGAAATGGCGTTTGTAATGCTTTTCATCTTAAGCAGGGATTTAATTACCCCTATATACCAAAGCCGAGGGATTGCTGCTTTTTATCACGCCGTGAAAGATTAAAATGTCCCTTAATAGGTTTTCTTTTCTGCCTGTTTTGTTATTAGCTGTCAAGACCGGTAGACTGTTAGATAAATACATTAGTTTACAGCATCTCAGCTTTGTTGAGAAAATATGCCGTTCAGTTTCATATTTGCAGCCCCTTGGAGTAATAATAAATATGGTTTATTCTGCAGGTTGCATTGATGAGTCCGGATAGGCAACGATATTGTCCAAAGGCACATTTGACCTCTCTCATGTGTTAGATGCATCAATTTCTTGTTTAACCAGGCAATCAATCTTTTCATGATGACGATAGGAGCATCTGATTTTTTTATTCATACAATTTGAAAACACCTCACAGCATTTTCCGACCCCTTTGAGGTTTGTGAGCTACAGACGATGTGGATATTTCATTCAGAGATGAGTGAAATGCTTCGCAAGGCACCCCAGAGATGCGGCATATACGCAGCGGTAAAAGAGACTTGTTTTTCTCTCATATCCTGCTGTATGTGCACAATACTGCTATCCACGATCACTAAATTGAGGGCCTCCGGTTATCACAACGAGAATTACTTTTATACATGTACAATGTATGAGTTTGAGAAAAAGCGATAAATGTGAAAAGGAGTTTAGGTAGAAATTCAAAAAGCAGTTTGTTTCGACCTTCAGGCGTGATGTTCCATTTAGAAACATGCAAAGTGGATGTGCCACACTAGAGTGACTGAGAAAACAGATAAAAGAGGAAACACAATGAGATGTTCGCTCAAGAAGGAAGAGGATGAAAACACAAATCCTCTTAAAGTGAGGGACATGGTTTTGCTCTTTGATTTTCCTCTCACTTTAAAAGTCAGCTTGAAACGGCGTTTGCAAACCATGTTACTATAGTGTTATGGGACAGGTTTTTATGTGAAACAGGATATTCATTGAGATCAGAATATAGTGTGGGATATGATTCTATCCATTGGGAGTTGTTTGGATAGTGGAAATTGTCTCAATATTAAAGGTGGTTAGAGGGGAGGGGTTGAAAAATAACAGGACTTAAATTTCAGATGAAGAGGAAAGTAAGTAATTTCTATATATGTTGATAAAAGATTACAAAGGCAAACGTTTTTCTTTTCCTTTGGAACACTGATGAAATGTTCATAAGACCAGGAACATGGTAAAGTAAATGATCTATTTGGGTTTCATGATGATTTTTTTAAAACAAAGTTTCACCTCACATCTTGCCGAGGGAGTAGATAATTACAAAGCTATGCGTTGCCATAAAAAAATTGTGGTTACCACTGCATTTGGGGTTATGTTGAAGTGCATTTGAATAATATAAAAAAAAAAAAACCTTAAGCAGCACAACTGTTTTCAACATTGGTAATAATAAGAATTGTTTCTTGAGCACTAAATCAGCATATCTGAATGATTTCTGTGATCATGTGACACTGAAGACTGAAAATTCAGCCATTGCAGGCAATATTAACATTTTAAAATACACTGGAATAGAAAACAGTCATTTTATTTTACAATATTACTGTTTTTGCCTGCATTTTGATTCAAATAAATGCAGCCTTGGTGAGACTTAAGGACCTAGTGACCCAAACCTTTAAACAGTAGTGTATGTTAACAACCTATCATATAAATAGTTGAAATATCATTCTGAATGCGTTGGATGTATAAACTACCCATGTGCAGCTGTGCTTCAATTGCTTTGCCCTTTCTGCTGGTTTGCCTTGCTCTGACCTCTTTCTTGTTTAGTTCTGTTTAATAACTTCTTTTATTTTGAGTTGAGTTGATGAATTTAGACAGGGCTATAAGAGTATGCGCTAATGCAGACTCAAGGACGGCTCTGCTGCTGTCAGTACATAGTAGATAAGACCTCTAAATGAGGCCTTTTATGTCCACTAATTCTAAAACCCTGCTGATGGTTTAGTGCTACTTCATATTGTAAGTAATGAATTCAAAATGGACCCTATTTGCTTTTTTAAAAAATGGTCATGCTCAAATATTCAATGAATCACCATGAACCTCTTTTAAGATTACTATCAGAGTCATTAGCTCGCTTAAATCAAATTGCCAAATTACCGAAATAATCTCAATGTTACTCTAACGGAGACAGATGGCCTGTCTGTTTTCATCAATTCAGAGCCTTTTAGCTAATACATTATTTAAAAAGAAATCTAAAATTACAGGATCCCCGTCATCTCCATTAACTGCTAACAATACAACTGCTGGTTTAATTCCAACCATATAGGCTATTCCTTGCTAACTTTTGTTTTAGCTGTGTCTTTTTCTCTCAGCGTTTGGCTGAAAAAGCATTCCCAAATGAAGAGGATAATCCAGATCTCCAGATTTAGTTGGCCTAGTTGGCGCTTTCAACGTGCCCGTTTTATCGTTCCGACCCAATTTCAAAAGCTTTTATGGTTGGGGAATCAGGCATAGAAGACGCTAGCGCTATATACTGTAAGCTAGCCTAGCCGTGGTGGTGCTATCAGTTTCCAGTAATATCATTTAATGAGGTTTGAAATTGCCAACTAACAAAGCTGCTAACAAAGCACTTAGCATAATGCTAACGATCTGTAGATAGATATGTTTGTTGCCTGATAGTGTGAGGATTAGCATGCTTGCTTATGAAATGTGTAGTTTGTTTATTTTGTGTGGGGCATGGTTTCACATATGGTATGTGAGTGACTAGCAATCAGACAACTGCGTTTCCTCGGTTCACATTTGACGGTCATCCGAAGAGAGGGTAATTTTACATAGCAGCATGTTTTTGCCCTCTTGCCGGGTGTGATATTTGGAACGTGACTAATTCCAGCGGTCTCTAAATGAGTCTACAGCCAGCATGTGGGATCTTGTGCTCTCTGCATGCATAATATGCTGGAGATAATCATCTTGGAGTTAGCGCAGCATAGCAATCTGTTCGCGCCAGCCTGAAAAGCGCTTTAAGTTAACAGATACCGTATGATGCATTTCCCCATTTTCACCTTTTTGATTGGCTTTGTGATTTGATTTATGTGGTATTGCAAATTCCATCTCTTATTTTATCTTAAACACTGAAAGTTAATAAAAAAGCAGTGATGTATTTCCAGACTTGCATAAAGGCCAATGGTTGCTTGTAGTTGTTGCCTAGAGCTGATCAGGAGTGCGTTGTGGGAATCTGGCATTTTAAAATAATCATCTAGGCTATGAACCATATTAGGATTTATTTATGTGTTTGTATATTGTCTTTTAATTAATTAATTAATTAATTAATTTTGTGTCAATGTGCGCTGATCAAGTTTACAATGTTTAGGTCACCTGAATGGAGTCACTTATTGAAATGAAGGAAATGCGAAACATCTGTGAATTTTGTAAAGAGTCTATAATTGTTTTTCTACCAAGCTTGTTCTGTATATAATTTTTTTTGGGTGGGACCGGAGTGTATTTGGGGAGGTTTTTTTTTTTTTATGGTCGGGGTCGTGCAATGATATGTAATTAAGATGACTGAAACTATAGACTGAAAAAAAGACACGAAAATGAAATAAAATGTTATATTTGCATGATTTCCTGTATTTTCAATGAGCCTAAAATTCATTGTGGTGTATATTGAGTGGATGTACGTCAAAAACACTATGAAACGGAAATTCCGAATTTTTTCTGTGATGTTTTGTCATTTTATTTTCCCCCGGGCTTTATTGACTTACTTTATTCAAGGCAATGCTTCCACTGCCATCACATTTAAACTCATTTACATGTGTAATGGATTCAACTGCCACTGTAAATGAATCAATTACTTGATGAAACAATAGGTCAGATCATTGTCAAACATGACTGATGTTTTCATTCAGTACCAGTGGGGTTAATTGATATGCATCCCTGTTCAAAAAGATGAACATCCATTGGTCAGAGAGGTCAACAGTTGAAATTGCCAACAACAAACTTTTGAAAAGCCAACAACAAACTATTAGTGTTTGCGAAATAATCCCATATTAATTAATACCAACTCACCCCCTCAGTGTTTGACCCAGGAATGTAGAAATTGCTTTAGCTGTTCACTTAATTGTTTATTTAATTATTTTACATATTTAATGTAATCCAAATATAGTGGTGAACTTGATGAGGGTCCTATGGTGAATTGGTTTCGGTGTCACCTTGGTTGTTTGTTGTCTCCAGTGGAATTCCCAACCCATTTCATCAACATAGTCAAGTGTTGGTTCAAATTTTTACCTGATGTTTGTCTACTACTTAATTAACTCAACTTAGTAAGAGGTTAATATAGAGATGTTGGTACACATTCAAGAGCTTTAGATTAATACAGTAAAGTTTACCTCGCACCTTTGAGTAGAGTTCCTCTAGGTTCCTATTGTGCTAAAGTCTTTGTTGTTCTTTAATGTTTTAACAGCATTGATTAATCGCCTCACCCAGTTATTGATCTTCAGACATCCCAGAAGGCTTGTCTTCAACTGCTTTCTTAAGAGAGTCTATTATGAAAGCATCTTTGAACTGTCAAAACAAATCCTAAAATGATCATTCGTCATCTTATTCGATTCCTTGTCAAGGATAATTGACAAACTCTTCTGACAGTTAAACTTTTCTGGAAAACCTTTCCAAGTATCCCTTGATGACTTAATTGTGAGGAACTTATGTATAATTCACAGTATAAACTGGGAGTTGGAAGTCTGAAAACCACTTGCTCAGAGACTATGATGGCCCAAATTCAATCCATCAGACAAATAAACTCCACCAGCCACAATCGATTGGACACATTCTTGCTTCAACCTGTGTGAGATGGCGGAAATAGGTTGCAAAAGTCAATTAGACCCTTGGGAGTCTTTGAGTGTTGTGCAATTGTGTTTGCATCACATCAATATATTCAATTTGAGATTTGCATTCAACAACAAAAATCAGCTGTTACAATGATTTTGAGTAATTGGGTTCCACATCAAAATGTAATCGTTGGCCCCTTAGTTCACCTCTACTTAATTAACCCCATCTCCAAGAGGACAAGGTGTTGGGCAAGAGGTCATAGGTTATGTTTGCTCTTTCACACCCCATTACAATGAAGGGGAGATTGATTTTGGATCCATGTATGAAACATTCTTCCCTCTCCATAGATCCATATATACAGTTGATTCATTTGAAAACTGGTCCATTGTTTAATGTGACATTCATTGCTGTTTTTTTTTTCATGTTCCATTTTTGGTGTTGATTCTCATTCTTTGTCTCTCAATTTCTGTACAAAAGATCTATTTCTATATTTGCAATAAATTTGTATCAAAAAGAACAAATTTGTGTGGAGTTATATTCCCCTGCATGCTCAAGTGCTGCTTTTATTGATGCCTTGTTGGGGAAAGTTACTTTTAAAAGTAATGCACTGCAATATTGCAATACTCCCTAAAAAAGTAACTAATTATGCTCGTTACTGGGCTTGCTTGTTTGTTTTTAATTTAAAAAAGTTATATTTTTGGCAAATGTAAAAGCCCTTTCACACCAAAAGTGAAATGAATAAGCCTCAGGCTGAAGGAAATGGAAATTCACATCTGTACAGTAGAGGGCGCAGCTCAAACCTTTCAGTTGTGCTGCCGTTCTGGATTGCATGAAGAATAGGATGCAGGAGAAGAAAGTCCAACACTCTTCAGCAAATAAACAAACAAATGAAACACAAATGTTATGTTCATCCAAGGTCATTTTCAGTTATTATTATAGTTGAATAAGATCATCGAAGGTCAACAGCAAAGTCATTGGTTAATAAAATGGGATTAGATACATTTGTGTTATTTAACAAATTTAATTATTGCAGGTTTGTATAATACTTTTATTCATTTTGAGGAATACTGAATTTGTTTTTGTGAAAGTGAAATGTGTAAATGCATGTTCACATTTAGTCTAGAACTACAGTAACTATCATGTTTACACAGCACACACACAACACCTCTGCATTTACTCCCGCTTTCTCTCAATATGGGGACAGGAGAGCTGTTAGTCAGTAAATGGGAAAAAAGTAATGCATTGCTTTACTAGTTACTTGAAAAAAGTAATCTGATTATTCGTAACTCATGTTACTTGTAATGTGTTACCCCCAACACTGGCCTTATTCATTCAAAGTTGTCTTTATCATCCCGCAGAGCAGGATTCCTTTAACTGGTGGCTCCCAGACCAAATCCAGCTTGTTAATCATCTGGTTGCTCAAAATGATCATCTTGTTTGGTATGTTTAAAGGGATAGTTCAATTTATCTGTCTCTCTATCATTCTGTCTATCTTTTCTTTTGTTCTATATATTGTTCTATCTCTATATCATTATATTTGTTACTCTGTTCTATTTTTTTTCTAGTCAAAAAAAGTTACACGAGTTTCACTTTTAATTTTTCCTTACATTCAAATCTGCATCCTCAAGGAATTTATTTTTATCTAAATTAAATCATTATTTTATTATTAAATGAGGTCTTAATTTAATTATTGAGTTACTGCCACTGTGATTTAATGTTTTAATGTCTTTAATTTGCAGGCATAGCACATATTGATATGCAGTTAAATGTGATTAATTGGAACCACCTTTTCAACCTTTTTGATACAGAACCCTGAGCTTGGTTTGCAACCAATGAATCTAATGAGAAAGCACTATTTTCTCCCATCGTGACTGAGTGAATGGCCTGAGTGGAAGAGTGTGAGTATAAAAGCGAGGGACTGAGTGATGACTCTGACTCAGCTAATGCGTTGTCAGTGTTTTCGATGACTAAAATGAGGTAATGGCAAAACATCTTACACTTTTACAAACAAACAAACACACACACACACACACACACACACACACTCGCTGAAACTATAAGCAGATAGACAAGAGCAGGAAGCAAACTGTCCTAAACGCACATACCCAGAACGCACCCATAAACAAACACAGTTTAGCGCTGTGCGCAGTCTGTGACAACTGTGTAGCAGTTCAATCAAGCAGACAGCGCCATGTTTATCTTGTCACGGTATGTTGGTTCAGTAATTAATTTGGCTCCATAATTTCTCCTATTTGTACCAACCTACTTGTAAATTTACATCAACTTCTTACACCGGGACCAGAGGATTGAGATTAAGTCACTTGCTGTGTTTATTTGGAGTGCCGCAGCAACCCCAAACCTGACCATGTGTGTCCACAGGGATGAAGACGAGTGGGCGTTTTTAATTCATTCTTTATGGGAGCTTAGCAGCAGGGCATTGTGGGACTGTCAGAGGGGCGGTGGAAATGTTGAGAGTGTCAGAAAGTTAGAAAATGCTGAAGTTCCTTATACTTACTTCCTTTTGCCTGGGCTTAGAACTTGCTTTTATCTTTTCTCTTCACCAGATTGAATACCGAGAGCATTATATTGTGCTTCAGCTGCTGATGTATGGAGTCATGTGAGCCGTTATGGAGTGTGTCGAGGCTGTAATGAGAGGACTGGGGTTCACATACAGCACCCCGCTCGCTGATTTAAGGGTCAAGCAGGGTGTTTATGTGCACCCGTAGCATAATGGACTCGCACAGCGTCTCGTCCCCATTCCTAATTCATTTCCCGCTCATGGCATGTCAGGAACTGCAATGAAGGGTATGACTGAACTCCCCCTTGCCCTCAAGACCTTGATGGGCTATTCTGAGGTCCTTTCCTATTACTCATTTGAATGGTCATTGATGGATTCCTTCAATCAATGAAACACACGGATCCGGTATAATCAGGAGTATGGGTGGAATTCTAATCATCGGATGGTGATTAATTCCAAGCATGCAGGTTTTTGTCTTTTGATGAAAATATTTTCTGATATAATCAATTGTTGTAGTACTGTTGAAGTTCTGTGGAGAAACAGCCACACTGAGAGAACGGTTCAACAGGTTCATTTACTTTGACATTTTGGACAGACTGTCTGTAATGCTCCTCAAATTCACTCTAGGGATTTCTTAATTTCTCTCTTCTGTATATTAGAAAGCACTTTGGTCTGATTGCTCAGATGTGAACAGCTACATATACAGCATGGTCACTAAATCTGACAATCCAGAATTACAGATTACCGAAATTCATTACCCTGCACTTTTCCACACAGAATAATGTTATCCAAATTCTCTCTGATGCCGTTGAATCTCTTCTGTTTCACGCTGTAGGAAGCATTTCGGTTTGAACAACTGAAAATATACGGCAGGTTCACCAAATCTGACAAAATCGTTACAGGTTACAAAATCCGGTCCTACCCCCGCTATTTCACACAGAATGTCTTTCATGTGAACCAAATTCACTCTGGTGATGTCTAATCTCTTCTGTTTCATAGCCTAGAAAGCATTTTGTCTAATGTGAACAGCTGCAGATATACAGCAGGGTCACTCAATCTGACAGGTTACCGAAATATGTTACCCTAATCTATTTCACACAGAATGGCTGTAATGTTATCCATATTCACTCTGGTGATGTCTAATCTCTTCTTTTTCATACTCTAGAAAGCTTTTTGGTTTAAAGTGAACAGCTGCACAGCAGGGTCACGAAGTCCAACAGCACAACATTAAAACATTACACAACATTACTGAAATCTGTTACCGCCCTCTATTTCACACAAAATGGCTTTAATGTTCCACAAATTCTCTCTGGTGATGTATAATCTCCTCTGTTTCATCCTCTAGAAAGCATTTTGGAATAATTTGAAGAGCTGCAGATAAACAGCAGTGTCACCAAATATGACAACAAAGTGTTGCAGGTTTCTGAAATCTGTTTCAACCGTCTTTTTGGTCTGATGTGAATGGCTAAAAATATACAGCAGGGTCACCAAAACTGGCAACCCAGCGTTACAGGTTACAGAAATCTGGTAGCCTTCTCTAATTCGCACAGAACAGCTTTATTGTTGCCCAAATGCTCTCTCATGACGTCTAATCTCCTCTGTTTCATCCTCTAGAAAGCATTTTGGAATAATGTGAACAGCTGCAGATAAACAGCAGTGTCACCAAATCTGACAACAAAGTGTTACAGGTTACTGAAATCTGTTACAACCGTCTATTTCACATAGAATGGCTTTAATGTTACCCAAATTCACTCTAGTGGTGTCTAATCTCCTCTGTTTCATACTCTTACACTTTGGTCTAAAGCAAAACAGCTGCACATATACAGCAGGGTCACCAAACTCAACAAGACGAGCGTTACAGATTACCAAAATCTGTTACCCTTCTTTAATTTGCACTAAATGGCTGTAATGTTAATTCTGGTGATGTCTAAACTTCTGTTTCACACTCTAGAAGGTATTTTGTTCTGATTTGTAGCCTTATTTTCAAATAATCTGTCTTCATTGTTGTTGTCAAGCCAAAAAAGAAAAAAAAACTGCGTTAAGGAACATTTTCATCAGTCCTTTTGTTGACTGGATTACCATCTTTCTCCTTCTAGTCTCATTGCCTGTTTTCCCGTGTTGTCTTCTACTGACGTTCTGAGATGTTCAGTCTCATGAGGTGCCACTCTACTTCCTCTGAACACAACCTCGCCTTGTAGTACTTTATAAATGTGGTCCTGTCGACTTCCTGAAAGCAATGGTGATCTTAAAGGTTGTTTTCCTTCCAAGCTATTGTATTGCCAAGAGGGGAACACCACTGCAAACATGGTCTAACAGAGCTGGAAATTGTTGAAAACTTGCTATTGAGATGGTATTCTGTTTCTCGCACACAAACAAACACTTACCCATCATCCCCTGCTGCAGCTCCCTGTAGGTGGGAAACCATCTTCCTTTCCATATTTTAACAACAATATCGTACACGAGTTGGATGTGATAGTCCTCTGTGCGGTACAAGCTTTGATGCAACACTAGCTCGCATTTTCTTTGGACTACGGTGATTGTGAATCTGCATTTCTCCATGCAAACAAACCGAGGCTCGTGTGAAATGAAATTAGCGATGCTCGGTTGAGTGCTACAGTAAATAAATGAGGAAAAATCAAAGCCTTTAATCATGTCTAACTCTATAGACGGCTTCAGCACTTAAAGCACATTGGTCCTACAGCACGCTGCCGTTAAATCCTTTAAAGGAGGCATTTCACAGATCATATAATGGGTGCTCTGTTCCTCACGAAAATGCGTTTTTATGACACATCGTTGTTGATTTAACCGTCAAACAGCTACCAGCCTCGATTCGTTTAGTGGAGAACAAAACTAAATCTTCAAGCGAGTCAATGATTAATTTATGTTTCATTAGCTCTGTTTATCTTCTCCTGGAGTGTTCGAGAATTAGCCGCATCATGAATGCGGTTCATTGTCATCCTCGTGGTTCATCTTCGATGACTAAAAACCCTGCAGGGTTTTGTAAGCCCCTGCCTTCTAACTCGTGATTACATTTCTACCGATGTTTTTCGATGTCTGTCTACCAGTAGTAAAAGTCTAATTTTACTCCAGGGCCAAATAATAAACAAGATGCTAAATTAGAATGCAGGGTATGAGCGTTTGTTGTTTTTAGTAAGTCGTTGTTTCTTCAACTTACAGGCACTTTTGGCCCTGTGGACTTATAAAACACTTTATTTCTTTTTTTCTTTTTTTTTTTTTTTCTCCGAATGATAAAAGTCAAAGGGAACCAGAATGTTTGTTTAGGATCCCATTGACTTTCACTGTATGGAGAAAAACAGAAACAAGATTTCTTTATTTGAGTTCCAAAGGTGAAAAGAAAAGTCAGGTTTGGAATGACATGAGGGTGAGTAAATGTGACAGAATTTACATTTTTGATTAAACTATCCATTTAAATCGCAAAGTTTGTATAAAGCAGTTAATATGTAATTTTCACTATATATGGGTAAAAACAACACATAGCAGTAGGTGACACTCTGAAATGTATCACAATAATAGCTTTGGTGGGGAAAAAAAACCTAAATTGCATATGAACTGCCATAGCCAGCCAACATCATTCTTAAAGGTGCAGTCACAAATTTTGAAAGTTATTATTATTAAGCTTAGTAAAGCTTTTTTGTTTATTATTTTCTCATTGATATAACAATATATATTAGTTGCATTTAAATGATTACATTATATTTAATATATACTTTGGTATGAATATTTACTACAGTATTTAAACTGACAAATAGTGAAATATCTTATCATTTGATGACTTTATCCTTACTGGTTGAAAAATATTTTTCAGATACATTTGTGTAACAAAACTTGCTGTATCAAAAAATATTGGTGAAATTTTGTAACCCTAAATGGCTAGCATTGCAATTTTGCAGCAATTTTCAAAATTATAGCCTACCCCAGTGCAAATTTGGCCTAAAACAAATTGGTTTTAAAGTATGAAGAAAAGCATTTTGTGAGGAAAATAAATACATAAAATGATTTTTTTAAGCTTGTGCCCCTAGGGTTAAGTGTCTAAATTTATACTATATAGTTACAGCTGCATTGCTAAAAGTGTGTTTTAAAGTTCACAACAACCCCAAGTTCAGTTTCATAACGAGTAGAAAAGACCCAAAGCATATGCACCTTTATCAAATCAATTACAGTGATGCATAATTAAGTCCAAAACTGTCCCGGCTCAGTTAGCAGGAGTACTAATTACAACACAAACATACCCGCCAGTCATTTTCATTTCAGAAGAGAATCAAATTAAGTCCAAAGGGATGAGAAACACAAGAGAGGAAAAACACAACAGGGAGTGCTGCAGGAAAGATCTGTACGTCACTTTATCCTCCGACACTGTGTTTAATTAGTCTATATAGGTTTCAAACGGAGTGGTGGACTCCATCTAATTATAGATAGCCTGTATAAATATAAAAAAAGTTTCAAGTGTAACTGAATTAACTGAACTTCTTTTTGAGAAAGATATGGCTATCCATTTTACATCTGGCATTCCACCGTATGATTTGGCTGCACTTAAAACCAACATGAAATGGCATTCACAAGCCATTTAACTTACATAATGTGACATTAAAACGGAATACTCTGTGAATTTTATTCATCAGGAATTGATTTGATGGGGAAAAGTTGGTTTTATGTACCAGAATCAGTGGATCACCAACTTTTTAGGAGGCGTTTTGACTGTTGTTGCCAAACGTCAAGAGCATCTCAATGGATCCCAAAGGTAACTCAAAATTGTCGAGTGCATTTCAGAGCATTTCTGGTTTGGTTTGACAGTAATTGTTCTCCATTTGTTCACTTTAAACGAACCGAACTGAAAGAAATGCAAGACTCTTTCATTCCCAAATCTGAACTTAATGAAATAAACCAGTTCTATTTGCATTCACAGTAAATGTGAAATTAAAAGACAGTTCAGATCTCGTTTTTGAATGAATAGATGTTTGTTCCACTACCAATTCGATAGAAAATAAGCCCAGCTAGAAACTGCCAAGATCTATTCTGTACTCTGAAAAATCATTGTTATCTGTACTGTAACCCCAATTGGGCTGTTTCCATTCATAGAATAATTTTTTATCATCTTCATTGCTGGTTTTTGTCTTTCACATGTCTTTCACATCCTTAATTTTGATTGTATACATAACATTGCAATAAGTCAAACCCTCAAAAGCAACATTTACCACAGGAAAACCGTGGACTTCGAGCTGGCTCCGTACGATTACACGAAGCTGGTAAGTTTGGTTTTTGAATATTGTTTTGTAATATAACTCACTCTTTTTAATGAGAGCTACAGGCTTTCACCCTTTGACCCTCTTTAATGGGTTCATGCTTTATCCCCTCAAAAGCAACATTTACCACAGGAAAACCGTGGACTTCGAGATGGCTCCGTACGATTACATGAAGCTGGTAAGTTTGGTTTTTGAGTTTTTTTATATTATTTTGCCCATCCACAGTACTGAACTCGCTCTTTTTAATGAGAGCTACAGGCTTTCACCCTTCGACCCTCTTTAATGGGTTCATGCTTTCCTGGGAATGATCCTTAAACTTCATAAGCCACAAATTAAAGTTGTTCAGAAATTCTCACAGTGTGTCAAATGTTCAACTCACCACAATGAATGAAGTTTCCAGTGTTTCTATCCTCGAGACGTCAAAGGAATTAATCCTCTCCAAATCCCTGTACAGTATGAACAACATTCATGTAGGGGTGATCAGGGCATGTACCACATTTGGTCTGTAATGTAATATATTATATTTATATTTATTTTAATTTGTTTAATTTAGGTTAGTTTATCGCATGGTCATTCCATAAAAAAATATGATAGATTCTGATTATTTTGGTTAAGAAGTATATTTATGCTCATCATTGAAACCCATTTTAATTACAACACATTTTTGCTAAAACAAAGCTGATAAACATATCTGAAGAGATTTAAATGAGTGCTTTTGATAAGATGGTGTTTCCACACCATAAATTATCTTTAATTACAGACTTATGGCAAGCCTAGACAGATTTTCCCATCTACTACACAGTAATACTGAAATATTTAGGAACTGGAACATCACACAGTAAAAATAATTACATACTAGTTTTACATATTCAAATGTGCCTCTACAGTCACATACATATTCATATCTGAGAAGAGTTGCTTGTTGCAAAACTTTGCTTTTAAGGCACATGTGTAGTATAGTTATGTAGTTTCCATCCTTGTTTTGGCCCAGTTCTTACTGCACTGCATGTATCCTTCATGATAAATGCAATCCCAGAATGCTTTGTGACAAACTTGGTGAATAAAACACTATGAAAGATGACGTGAGGTAAATGATGATTAAACAATTCAATACTGGACAAACGTGATAAAAAAGTTCAATCTGCTACGAACTGAATGTTTATTTTTATGCTTCTCACAGTATCCAACTGTTAGCTTAGCAACATGCTAACTGCAAACTATAAGAATCAACTGTTTTCAGTCCAGCAGACCAGCTTATGCTCGTTTAAATGGGTTTTGGTGCCTATAGAGAGCATTCCAAAACAGGTCACATAATAGCTAGGATCCTTGCTAAGAAGGCAGTTGCCTATGTAGTGAAACAGCTCACTAGATTTTGGAACAAAGCGACTGATTATACTTATTCACTATAGATTTGTCAATGAGACCACAAGTGGTGCTTTGGTAATGAGATTCTTTATGAATGCAAGACCTGGACTAACCTCATTAGTGAGTTTTAAGCCTTTTCTCTTTTTTTTTGTGTTGCTGGAGGTCTCTATAGGGAGCCGGTAGAGTCTCTGAGCTAGGGAGCTGTTGACGTAGGTGGGAGGCTGGCGGTGGGGTTTCTCAGTGGGGATCGGAAGGGTCTGTAGGAAGCCACTGAGTTGTTGCTGTTGAGATACGGATAAAATATTGCATTGATTACTGATGTCTGGGTACCAATAAATCAGGCTGTGCACGTGGGGAGGTTTTCTCATGGAGGCAGACTCTTATTCATAAATAATGAACCTGCTATGGGGAAACTCAACAATTCAGCCACCCTCTGAGAAATGAGGAAAGAGAAAGCGTAGTGAGATATAGAGCTTACGATGTTCAGATGTGTTTTTCAGAGGGAGTTGTATGAGCGTTACTGTATGACTAACTGTCTTCTGTGGAATGCAAAAGGAGAGATTTTGATGAATGTTCATACTGCACTTTTATGCATGAAAATCACAACCAGGAGCCTTCCGACTCCTGAGTAAGAGTGAATGATGACAGAATTTAAATTTTGTAAGTAATTTGCAGCTTTTTATCTTACATTTGTGACTTGTTCCTCATAATTCCAACTTATTATTGGAAGTTTTTTCTTGTTACTGCAACTTTATATAGTCAAATATGCTTTTATATCTCACAATTGGAAGCTTTTTTCCCCTCATAAATCCAACTTCCCAGTCGCGTAATTGGAACTTTTTTTCGTCAACTTTTTCACAAAATTAACATTCTAATCTCACAATTTACTTTCATGCAATTTGTGCATATTTCTCATATTTGCATTTCTCACAATTGCAACTTTATTTTTGATAATTGTTTATTTTATTTAATTTGATTTCTCATGTTGTAACATTTTATCTTGCAATATGTCTTTATATCTCACAATTGGAAGATGTTTTCCTTGTAAATCCAACTTTTTCTTAAAATTGGGACTTTTTTATTCTTAACTTTATTTCTCAAAATTGAGATTTTAATTCCACAATTTGCTTTCTTGCAATTGTGAATATTTCTTGTAATTGCAACTTTCTCACAATTGTGACTTCAATTTTTGATAATTGCTTTTTATTTTTCACAATTGTAACTTTATATCTTGCAATATGACTTTATATCTCACATTCAGAAGCTTTTTTCCTTGTACATCCAACTTCCAACTCTCAGTTGGTACTTTGTTATTCTTAACTTTATTTCTCAAAATTTAGATTTTAATCATACAATTTGCTTTCCTGCAATTGTGAATGTCTTGTAATAGCAACTTTTTATTACAATAGCAACTTTATTTTTGAGAATTGCACATTTATTTCTCATAAATGTAACTTTATATCTCACAACTTGTTACATCCCACAATCCAGTGCAAATGGTTTGTCGGCTGTTTGAAGTATGATGGAGTGGTAATAAGAGGTACATAAAAGTCCATTATTAATTTTATTTCAATGTATAATTCCATTTCTGATATTGAATAGGTTCTAGATCTTCAGACATGACATTAAACTGCATTGGAAGCCTGTCTGCAAGCAGTTTCCTTTGGGGGGGGGGGACAAAAAAACATTTGTGAAGTCTTTAAAGGACTGGGAAGCGAAGCGGCAAGACAGCTGCCTTCCATTTCGGACAGCCGTGGAAAAAAAATTCTCTGTTTTACGGCTAGCTCTCAGGTCAAGGGTCCGAAACAGTCATGCATGAGTCCTAAATAATAATTTGGAATACATTTTATTATTCCAAATAATAAAACCAGATGAGTCCTCTGCACAATGTGACATTGCTGCAGCCTGGAATTGAACTGCTGGTTTCGTCTGGTCAGAGGAGAACTGGCCCCCCGACTGAGCCTGGTTTCCCCCAAAGTTTTTTCCCTATTTCTGTCACCGATGGAGTTTTGGTTCCTTGCCGCTGTCGCCTCTGGCTTGCTTAGTTGGGGACACTTCATTTCCAGCGATATCGTTGACTTGATTGCAAATGATTGCAAAGATACTATTTATGATGACATCACTGAATCCAATGATGAACTGTCTTTAACTGAAAAATGAGTGTTTATTATTGTCATTTTGCATTATTGACACTATTTTCTTAATTAATGCTGTTCAGTTGCTTTGACACAATCTGTATTGTTAAAAGCGCTATATAAATAAAGGTGACTTGACTTATGTTTTCAAGCATATTTTGCATTAATTTACTTGTTTATTCTGGAATTTACAACAGATTAAAAGATTTACTGGAATACTTTTTGTTGCTAAACAGTTAGTGCCTTGCTAACTGTTCTACAGAAAGAAAAGGAAGGGAAAACAGCAGTTCTAAAACTTAATGGCCATGGTACCCAAGCGGGAGGTTTCTTTGAAATGTAGTTTTCATTTACTTTGTGTTTACTCTCCAAAACACATAATAACAAAGGCTACAGCTATCAGCAAACATCATAGCTTGTTGTGTGAGGTATGAGGGCACTATAAGCTGCTCTGCTAACTGCATGCGGTCCTGAGGGCTGCTAATGGCCGTGCATTTAGTAAACACTGCTAGGAGAATTAACGTCAGAGAAAGAAAGGTGGTTGTGTATGTTTTTGTGTGTATATCAAACTCGTTCTTGTGATGAAGTGACAATTTCTTTTTTCCCCACACTTTGTGTTTTTCTATGCCTCCATCTCTCCTGCTTGTGCGCGGCAGAGATTGCTCGCTTTGTTGACACGTGCGCATAAGTATCAAGAGATGAACTCGTTTGTACAGCTGAGATGTAAATCAAGTGTCCTCCCAGCCCAGATGCTCAATTCAAACAAGAGCAGATGACAAAGTTGTATAAATGGCGCACTTGAAAACAGGCAGACGAATTGTAGATGATGTATAACTCACACCTAAATTGGGTAGCGGTTATATAATGATGTCATGCTGCCAAAAGAGCAGCATTTATCAAAATTGCAATCATGATTTTGGATAATTTTCTTTAGTAATGTGGGTGCAAAACCATCTCCGACAATGATAATGTGATTAATTCTCAGCAGAGATTGATTGATAACAGCTTTGACTGATCTTGACCATTTTTAACATATTCACACTTTTCTTCTCAATCAGTTATCGGTTCCCCAATTTCGGGTTTATTAAATGGCAATATATGTTTGGAGACATAATTAGAGATATTTGTCAACATTATACTATATTATTAATAGGTATTTATTATAAAAAAAACAAACAACAAATTTATAATGATAATAATACTTTTATTATGATTATTATTATGTTAACTATAGTTTTTTTTATCCTATATAGCTAATACTACTACTACTACTACTACTTATATTAATTAAAGAATAATTAATAATACCTAGTTGCCTAAATTACAAACAACCATATATAATATAACTAAGAAAATATAATAATAATATAGCTAATAATAATGGAATATTGCTAATAACTTTGCCAAATTGAACATTCAAACTTTTCTGCATGAACAGTGCACAGTATAATATTTTTTACACTTAGCACTAGAGACATCAGTTTACAAGTGTACAATTTTTATAAGCAGTTTTTAAGAGTACTTTTATAAATAGAGCCCCAATAAACATATTAAACACACAAAAAGCTGCTATCAGTGTGCATAAGCATTCATTCATAGCAAAGCGGGTAAGTCATTAAAAGCATGCACTTATACTCATTATGTTTAATAGGCAAAGTTAATTCAGATGTGGTTACGATGCTGTCACTGCAGGTGTGCTGGAGTAAACCGAGCAGCAAGATGAAGTGCCTCGACTGCGTTCACTTGGAAGAATCACTACTGTGCTGATTTCTTCTCCTTCACTAACCGGTCTCTTGGATGGCGGTGTAACGATTTTGACTGGAGCATACGCTGTAAACAGACCGGTCTGCTAGTGTATTGATTTCCGTTAAAGACAGTTGTATGGTATAGGACTATTAAGGGTGCTTTGGAGCGGGTGGTCAATATTGTAGCTGTGATATGTGATGTGTTGTGTATTCTTGTAGGTAATGATCAGTTCCACAGAACAGTCTTTGGGTTCTAATCGGCTCCATGAAGTTGCGCCAAATGCATGTTTAGACTTGGCAAAAGCTGTAAGGTGATTGCTATAGACTAGGGCTGGGAGGCATGGTGGTATTTACCATGTTAACCTGTAGAGATTTGACTGTATTATTTATACAGTATCTTTTGTGTTCATCAAGTTCCAAACACAGAGAAAACAATTGAATTACAGGTGTACCTTGCATTTTGTGAAATTTTGACAAATGATCTCATTAAACACTCATTATCCCATAATTGGGACCTTTTTCTCATTAATTATAACTTGCAACATGACTCTATAGCTTACAATTATAACTTTATATCTTATTATTGCTACTTTTCATTACATAATTGTGAGTTTAATTTTATCGTTATTTTAACACTTGTTATTTCTCGCAATTGTTACTTTAAAAGCATACTTTTTGTTTTTTTGCTTGCAATATGACACTATATGTTACAATTTATATCTTACAATTGTAAGATATGACTACTTAAAACAAAGTTGTGACATTCATATAATTGCAACTTTCATAATTGGAGTTTTCGTCTCACAATTGTGACTTTTTCTCACAATTGCGACTTTATATTACACAATTGTGGTTTTTTTTCTGCGTAACAGTTTTGACTTTTTCCCTCATAATTGCAACTGTCAAAATTGACTCTTACAATTACAGGTTTTTCCAACTTCATCTCAATTTTCTTGTTATTGTAACTTTATTTCCCCTTGGGAACTTGCGCTGCATCCTCTAGCGGACACTATGGGGACTGCTGCCAGCAGGACCGGTGTCTAAAGCATATGTGAAACAACTCCAATCCTGTTTGCCCACATAGACTGTGACGTCACAGGCACGCACCCGGAAGAATAAGAGGGCACCAGCAGAACACGTCACCAACTTTTGTTGTCTTCAGGAGCTGTCTGTTTGTTTAGAGTTTGTGAAGTATTATCCTGGTGAGGCGAGCAGCACTTTTAGGAGTGTATGCCTCCATGTTCCTATTCCTGAGGGATGCAGGACAAAGCTTTTGTGTCTCGCAGCTCGTTCAGCCCTCTCAAGTAGTCCTTGGAAGATAGCTATCCGAGGATAGCCGTGTTTCAGCTCAGTACTGCCCCCCTGTCAGGGTTTTAAGTAGCCATCTTTGAGCCTCTTGCCTGTATTGTGTTATCTCCCCTGTTAGAGTTTTAAGTAGATAGCCCACTTTCCATGGTCTGGGCAATCGCAGCCTGCCTGAGGAAACTGCTATTCAAGGAAGCTGTTCCAGTAGGCGATATACCTTATTAGGGTATTTAAGTAGGGTCTCCTGAGCCTTAGACTGGGCTGTCTACCTGTTGGGTTTTAAGAGACCACACTCTCTGTGGTCTTGGCAATCCTCAATTAAGACCTTTGGAGGAGAGCTATCAGAGGATAGCTGTTTTCTAGCTTGATGACTACCCCCCTTACTAGGGTTTTTAAGTAGTGGCCCCTGAGCTCTATTTACCCCGAGTGCTCTATATGTTCTGTCAGAGCATTGGTGAGCGGAGCGGAGCGGTGTGAACGCTCCGCTATGTTTTCCTCTCTATGGACGTGCGCTCCGCTCAGTAACCGCACAAGCAAGCGCTCCGTTAATAGCCTATTCCGCTCACGCTCACCGTGAGCCAGTTCCCGCTCAGATCCCGCTCCGACATCAAATTTAGGCCTAATTGTTTACTGTTTGTAACAAAATTCTTGGATTATTGTCTAAAATTAAACATGCTGATAAATAGCAATTATCATGTATCAGAGCGAAATTCTTACATTCTTCTAAATTTTATTAATTGTAATGTATTAATTAAAATGTATAAAATATATGAATCTAACCTTAGCAAACCTACCTAAAATGCAAAAACTGAAAAAGTGTATTTGATTTTCGTTAACTTTATTTCCGTGAAAATAGCTGCAGTTGTTGTGCAATAGAACATTCAAAACAGGCTCATTAAAACACAAACGCACACACACACACGAGATGAAATGTGTGTAGATCTTTACAAAATACACCTGGATTATAAAGCCTGTGAAAAGCACACACAAGATAAAATGCACTTAAAGAACGCTTGCTTTATGAACTGATGTCAATGAAAGAAACACACTTTCTAGCGTCAAGTTAAAATAAACCATAACTGCGGGGAAAAGTGGTCTATTAAAACGTCTCTTGATGTTTACTGGATTTTAGAATTTACTTTAAGAAACATTAGCTTGGACAAAGTGTCAGGCTTCAGCATTCGCTGTGCCCGAAAACACTCGCTCAGCGCTGGAAGAACCACTGGGGATGCTGAAGATTTTGCGGGAGGGATCCAGCACTGGTTTTCCAAAATCCAAGTGGTGTAGGCTAATATCTTCTGTACTCTGTAGTTCTGTATTTAGGCCTATATACAGCTGTGTGTTAGCTTAGGTCTACAGTTTAACTGAATTATTTAATAACTACTTTATTAGTTTTTAAATTAATTTAGTATTATTTATTAATTTTAAGTAATAATGATTTTAATAAGTAATTACGAAATATAATAGTTCCACGATTTAGGCCTACTAAAACTAGGGAACGAACGAATTAACGAACGAATGAATTCGTGGCAGCTAAGCCTAAACAAGAGAACGAATATTTAATTTGTGGCCATAATTTAGACTAAACGAAAAAATTTATTCTTAATTCGTGGCCATAATGTAGTCTTAGCATAAAAGAGAACTAGCCTATTCTAAATTCGTGGTCGTGATTTTGTCTGCATGTCATGATCGGGGCTCCGTACAATCGAATATAACCTTAGCCTACCTGTTTGTTTATTCATTTATTATGGTATGTAACTAGATCACGTTTTGCTGCACCATGTTTGCGTAGCACGTCCTCGTGCTTTCTGGCAATGTGCCATTCAGATTCCAATATGAATCTTTACTAACGCTCCCCGCACTCCCTCTCAGTTTCTTCTCCCTGCTCATTCTTAACTTAGATTTTTTACTTTACATTTATGCATAAGGCTTGCAACTTCGTTGAAACAATATCTAAACTCCATAACTGCTCTACTACTACAGATTCTCGATCTCGAACAAGCAAATCACCAAACGGCATTCTGGGTTGAGCGAGCTGCACTGAGCGTATTGAGCGAGCGGAGCGGAATCTTCAGAAAGGCGCTCTTGCGCTCTTAAGGAAATATTACCACTCGGCTCCCTCTCCGCTCCGCTCACATGCTCTGGTCCTTGTATTATCAGGCTAAGGTGTTGCTCACATAACATAGCTATCTGAGGGTAGCTGTGTTCTTAGCTTGGTGTGGATGTCCCTCTTTCATCTGAAACTGGGCTCCCCATTATTGCCAAGCTATGTGAACGGCCCAGGGCGTCAGTGGCTTGGCCCCTTTCTGAGGAAAGATTAGGTGTATGTCTGTCACTTCCTTGGTGCTCTCTCAGCAGGTGGACAGGCATGCCAGTGGCATGGCATAGTTGGCATTTCATTTCCCATTGTGTCCGCTAGAAGATGCAGCGTGGAGTTCCCTAGAAGGGGAACGTCTTTGGTTACGCATGTAACCATGGTTCCCCGGGAGGGAACAAGACGCTGCGACCCCTCGCCATGCCTTCGGGGGGTTTTTCACCCTTTGGGGTTACGTCTCCTTCAGACACTAATTAGTGACGTGTCTGCAGCCGCCGCAGGTCCCTATAGTGTCATTGGGGATGCAGCATCATTCCCTCTCGGGGAACCATGGTTAAATGCGGAACCTGAGACTATCTTACAATTGCAACTTTATGTTTGATATTTGCTATTTTTATTTATTGTCTTTGTTTAAACTGGTAGAAATGTTCCACATAATATTATGATGCTGCTATTGTGAAATAAAATAAGTTATACCTTGATATACAATTGTGGCCATTTCGTCCACCCCTGCTACAAACATTAGTAAGATCATTTCCCCGATGTTTTGCTGCAGGGGTGCCATGTCTTTAGATTGACTAAGACCAACTGTGTGTTTTCTCTGAGGAGGGGAAAAGTATCGTAGCAAGTTGGAGTTGTTTGAATGTTTGAAGTGGACATTTTGAGTTTGCCTTCAGGCTTTTCTATGTTATTTTGGAGGGATGTTTAACGCCCTGCTGACTGTGTCACATGAGAAATGTTACTAATTGGAAATCTGCACATTATGAAGGCACTGGAAGAGAAAACAGCATGCAGAGAAGATTCTTCATCATTTAGTTTTCTTGTTTTTTGCCCTCATGAAAAGTGGAATGTTCCGTTAACCAAGGCCATGAACGGTGAACGTTCAGTCTCTGTACCCATTAAGTCTCATTTGAATACAAATGAGGAATTAATAAGGATAAACGAGCTAATGGAGAAATTGAGAAATCACTCAGGCTGTGTTTGAAATGGCATCAACACTGAGCTGTCTTTAACTGAACAATATCATTTTCTATTTGGCAGTTACACTAAGTGGAAAAAGTGATATATTCTAGTTACACTAAGTGCAAATAATTATACATTTTGTTTACACTAAAATAACAGTATTTTATTTAGCAATAGGCTATGTGTAGGCTAAATAGTAGTTAGGTGGCAGATATGTATACTTAAGTACTGTAGTAAATTATAAAACAGTATGTAATAACATACTGAGTGTAAATTATCAAATTTATTAATATTATTAAATGGATGCCGCCTTATTGGGACAATAAAAACCTTCCTACACCTATCGCTAACCACCCAATAACACTCTATTGTTAATGAGTCATTTTATTTCCACTTTTTAAAAAATATTTCCGTTATTTTTATTAAAAATAAATGCCTTTCTGATATGAGATGGGAAAAGGCGAAGAACGAGTTTGGCAAAAGCCGGTTAAGAACAATGGTCACTCGCGTCAATCACTTCGCCACTGATACGGCAAACAAACAGGCGTCTTTTCCAGTGCTGTTTATCGCAGCCAGGCATTGGTGGGCGGAGTTACTGCAGCTTATGCCGACAAATTGGCCTACTTACACTTAGAGAGTACTCCACTCGTCCTACGGTCACCAATTTTTGGTTCTGCTTTTGATCCGTAGAGGTGACGTGTGACTGATGCCTTGTGCCATGATTGCTTGCATAACTTCAATATAATTTTTATTTATACATTGTTATTTATATGTTATATTACTGCAATATTATTTTTATTTAATATCTTTGAAACAGTCTGTACTGTATAAAGCGCTATAGAGATAAAGTTGACATCATCTGACTTGATCAGAAACGTGCCATAGAGATTAAGGGGCAATTTATGTCCTACTAACGATATTGTTTTTAGATACAGAGCAATAGTTTGTAGTTTACATGTATATGTATATACGTACAAATACAAGTGTTACATTTATAATTACTATCCCCCGCCTCCAGTTCACTCACACATTTGAAGATGAAACATCACATGGAGCACGTTCCGTTGTGGGAAACAGTATCCCGTGAAAGTGTCTCAGAACATACATCAAATTTCAGCCAAATGTAGAGGTAATACAGGCCCTTTCAGTCGGTCACTCGCGACGTCACGTCGGAGGACCGACGAAAATGGGATCTCGCTTAGAGGGACCAATCCACTTCGAGTGTAACTAAACGAGCACTGCACATTGGCATGCGATTATTGCATCCAGCTGGTGCTGATCACAGCGGGAGTATAAGTAGGCAGCAGGTGCAGCGCATATCAGCTTTTCGCTTCGGAGCCGAGCGGTTATATCGTTCTGCTCCTGACCAAGTTCTACAGTAGTACAAACTACAGTCAAGCACGCTCTTCGTGGGCTCTCGTGCTGGTGGTACGGCGCTTCAGCGGAGGTGGTTTCCCGTGTCGAGTGGGCTGCACACGGCAGGCTGCACTACCCCTGTGTGTGTTGCAGACGGCCACCTCCCCTGTGCGCTTCAGCACACTAAAAGAGCAAATTCCATACTAAAAGAGCTTCACGGGTGGAACGTATTTTTAAAGATGCGGTCTTTTTAAAGGGGGGGGGGGTGCGACAATGTCATACCATCCGTGCGTTTCTGGGTGCGGTCGTTACCGGGCGCCGGGTGATGGTCACGATCGCTGCCTCGCGTGCCTGGGCATGAAGCACGCTGAGGGGGCTTTCGTGGATGGCTCATGCTCCCATTGCGGGGGCATGACCATCTCGGAGTTGCGGACAAGACTCCGTTACCTGCAAGGGGGCGGAATGCCCATGCCACTGCCCAGACCTAGGGTTCCCTCTGGTGGCAGCCGGGAGCGTCCTTTTTCTTGTGGTGGGCGGACTGGTCTTACGGTCAAGATGAGGAATTCCCCTCCGGGGAGCCCGAACCCGCAGGCACTGCGAAACAGCGGAGCTCTCAGGAAGAGCGGCCTGGACCCTTCCGGGTGGTACCACCTGTTTCTTCCGAGGCTCCTCCTGACGATCGGATGTCGGTTGCAGCATCTTAGGGTGAGCCGGACTTTTCCGGGGATGGAGATCCGTCAGCGCTGCCGCCCTCTGGGTTGTCAGCGGTGCCGGAGACGGACCCGGAATTGATGGCTATGCTTTCCCGGGCCGCCAATAGTGTCGGGCTCGAGTGGAACGATCCACCGCGTCCGAACACTCAAGGTTGGACGATTGGTTTCTCGGGGTGGCGCGCGCTGGTTCTCAGGGCCCCACCCCATTGCCTTTCTTCCCGGAGGTGCATGATAAGATTGCTGGGTCATGGACGGCAACTTTCACTGCTAGAAAACGGCCCTGTGGCTCATCCTCCCTCACCACCCTCTATGGGGGTCCAGCGCGGGGGTAAGCGGGAGTTCCCCAGGTGGAGCGGTCGGTTGCGATGCTATTGTGTCCAAATGCCGCTACCACTTTGGGGGGCAAACCGTTGCTCCCCTCCTGGGCATGTAGGCACTCGTCGGCCTTGATCGATACTGCCTATACGGCCTGTGGAGAAGCTGCGTCAGCCTTAAACGCTTCGGCGTTACTGCAAGTGCACCAGGCCAAGGCACTGAGGGACTGGCACGAGGGTGGTCACGACCTGGAAGTTCTCAAAGAACTCCGCACCGCGACGGACTTTGCGCTACGAGCGACGAAGGTTACGGCGCGGTCTCTGGGTCGTGCCATGTCCACTATGGGGTCCAGGAGCGCCATCTATGGCTGTGTCTGGCCGACATGCGCGAGGCGGACAAGACAAAATTCCTGAACGCCCCCGTGTCCCAGACCGGCCTCTTCGGCGACGCGGTGGAGAAC
Source organism: Sinocyclocheilus anophthalmus (assembly GCA_018155175.1). NCBI lineage: Eukaryota > Metazoa > Chordata > Actinopteri > Cypriniformes > Cyprinidae > Sinocyclocheilus > Sinocyclocheilus anophthalmus. The sequence continues at coordinate 47,545 of JADLZN010006039.1, forward strand.
TTGCCCAGCGGTTCTCCGCTGACCAGAGCAGACTGAGGCCATCAGGGACATCCTGCCGGCGTGCAGCGGCTGCCCGGCCGCCGGCGGCAGCGCCTCAGCAGCCAGCAAGACCGCGTCGAGGAGCCGGCCGCCGGCCAGCCGCCCCCGCTCCCGCCCCCCCCCCCAGCGCGTCCGCAGCAGCCTCCAACAAGACCGCGCCGAGGAGCCGGCAGCAGGGCAGTCGCCCCGCCCGTCCAGGCCCCCGCTAAACCTGGTGGCAAGCGGAAGAGCAAGAGGCCCTGAGACTGGCGACCCAGAGATGGACGGGGTTGCTCTTTGGGAGATGGTGAACGCGCCACTCCCTCCCCCGGAGGAGAGCCGGGCGGAGAATCTTTTCATCTTTTTCTGCCACTGACCTCTCGGTCAGTGGTACCCAAATTCTCGACGAAAGAGCAATTTCTCCCTTCTCTCGGTCCCCTGAGGGGACGGGGGGCTGTGGACAGTCCAGAGCCGTATCACACTCACCCTCCTCTCTCGCCAGCGAGCAGCATTTGGCGGATCGGGAGAACGAACCAACGGACTACCCACACACACTCTGCTCTTATGCAGGTCAGTGTTACACACACTCAGACCACGCCTCGGACCGGCAAAGAGACGCCCGGGCCGGGTCCCTGCGTTCTTTCACGCTGCCCCACTGCGGGTACGCCTGTAGTTCCGTTGATGCCACTTGCGCGGCGTCTGAGAGCCTGGCTAGAGCTACCCAGCCCGTCTCGATGGCTCCGTCGAACCGTCAGGCTCGGCTATACGATTCAGTTCGCCCGGAGCCCTCCCAAGCTCAGGGGCGTCCACTTTACGTCAGTGAAAGCAGCAGATGCCCCTGTCTTGCGGGCAGAGATCGCAGTCCTATTGGCGAAGGATGCGATAGAGCCGGTCCCTACAGCCGATATGAGGTCGGGGTTTTACAACCCTTACTTCATTGTACCCAAAAAAGCGGAGACCTATCTTGGATCTGCGCGTCTTGAACCGGGCCCTTCACCGGCTCCCGTTCAAGATGCTCACGCAGAAATGCATTTCAGGTGTATCCGTCCCCAAGACTGGTTCGCAGCGATCGACCTGAAGGACGCGTACTTTCATGTCTCGATCCTTCCGCGCCACAGGCCATTCCTGCGGTTTGCTTTCGAGGGGCGGGCATACCAGAACAAGGTCCTGCCCTTCGGGCTGTCCCTGTCGCCCAGTGTCTTCACGTAAGTTGCGGAGGCAACAGCCCTTGTTCCCCTGAGAGAACAGAGCATTCACATTCTCAACTACCTCGACGATTGGCTCATACTTGCACAGTCTCAGGGGCAGTTGTGCGAGCACAGGGACTTGGTGCATTCACACCTCAGCCTGTTGGGCTTTTGGGTCAACTGGGAAAAGAGCAAACTCGCCCCGACGCAGAGGATCTCTTTTCTCGGTATGGAGTCGGACTCGGTCGAACAGACAGCACGCCCCACGCAGGAACGTGCTCAGTCGGTGTCGAACTGCTTGAACACATTCAAGAGCAGGATGGCGGTCCCAATGAAACAGTTCAGAGACTCCTGGGGCATATGGCAGCCACGGCAGCAGTCACGCTGCTGGGGCTGCTCCATATGAGACCGCCGCAGCACTGGCTCCATGGCCGAGTCCCGAGGTGGGCGTGGCAACGCGGCACCTTACGGGTCCAAGTGACACCGGACTGCCGCCAAACCTTCACCCCGTGGTAATACCTTGCATTTCTCCGGGCAGGAGTGACCCTAGACCAGGTCTCCAGGCATGCTGTGGTTCACAAGGATGCCTCAACCACCGGCTGGGGGGGCCACGTACACCGGGCTTGCAGTGTCAGGGGTTTGGACGAGGCCCCAAACTACACTGGCACATCAACTGCCTCAGAGTTGCTGGCAGTGCACCTTGCCTTGAACCGTCTCAAAGGGCGCTTACGAGGCAAGCATGTACGGGTCCGCACGGACAATACAGCGGCCGCTGCGTACATCAACCGACAAGGTGGTCAGCGCTCCCGTCGCTTGTCGCAACTCGCCTGCCACCTCCTCCTCTGGAGTCAGATCTGAGGTCGCTTCGTGCTGTTCACATCCCTGGGCTGCTCAACCGAGCAGCCGACAAGCTGTCCCGAGCTGCGCTCCCGGGAGAATGCGACTCCATCCCCAGACGGTCCAGCTGGTTTGGGTACGTTTCGGAGCCGCTCAGGTAGACCAGTTTGCCTCTCCAGAAACCTCTCACTACCATTTGTTCTTCGCCCTGACCGAGGGAACAATCGGCATGGACGCACTGGCACACAGCTGACCGCGGGGCCTTCACAAGTATGCATTTCCCCCAGTGAGCCTTCTGGCACAGTTCCTGTGCAAAGTCAGGGAGGAAGAGGAGCAGGTCCTGCTGGTGGCACCATATTGGCCTTCCCGGACCTGGTTCCCAAAACTAATGCTCCTCGCGACAGCCCCTCCCTGGCCGATTCCTCTGAGGAAGGATTACTGACTCAGAGACGGGGCACCCCTTGGCACCCGCGTCCAGACCTCTGAAACTTCATGTCTGGGTCCTGGACGGGACGCGGAGGTTCTAAGTGACCTAACCCAAGAGGTAGTTGACACCATCACCTCAGCGAGAGCACCGTCTACGAGACACGCCTACGCTTTGAAGTGGAACCTGTTCGTGAGTGGTGTTCTTCTCGCCGAGAAGAACCCCGAAGATGCCCGATCGTAGTTGTGCTGTCCTTCTTGCAGCAAGGGTGAGAGCGAAGGCTGTCTCCCTCCACCCTTAAAGTTCATGTAGCCGCGATCGCTGCTAACCACGACCCCGTAGAAGGGAGGTCGTTGGGGAAGCATGACTTGGTCGTCAGATTCCTTAGGGGGGCGAGAAGGTTAAATCCTCCACGGCCCCCCTCTATACCCTCTTGGGACCTGAGTCGGGTGCTTACGGCACTTCAGCAGGCCCCATTTGAGCCTTTACAGGCAGTGGAGCTGAAGTTCCTCTCGATGAAGACATTGCTCCTGCTGGCATTGGCCTCTATCAAGAGGGTAGGGGACCTGCACGCATTTTCGGTCAACGATTCGTGCATAGAGCTTGGGCCTGCTGATTCCCAGGTAACCCTGAGGCCACAGCCCGGCTATGTGCCCAAGGTTCCAACTACTCCCTTCAGGGATCAGGTAGTGAACCTACAACCACTGCCCCTGGAGGAGGCAGACCCAGCCCTAGCTTTGCTCTGTCCCGTCCGAGCCTTAAGGTGCTACGTAGACCGGACGCAAAGCTTCAGGACCTCAGACCAGCTCTTTGTCTGTCACGGAGGCCGGCAGAAGGGGAATGCCGTCTCAAAGCAGAGGATGGCCCACTGGATAGTGGACGCCATCACCCTGGCTTATCAGGCACAGGGTGTGCCCTGCCCGCTCAGGCTGCGAGCTCACTCAACTAGAGGTGTTGCTTCCTCCTGGGCGCTGGCTCGTGGCGCCTCGCTGACAGATATCTGTAGGGCTGCGGGCTGGGCGACCCCTAACACATTCGCTAGATTCTATAGCCTTCGTGTGGAGCCAGTATCCTCCTGTGTTCTCACCTCAAACGGGTAGAAGCACTGAGAGGCCCCGGCTTCGGGTCGGCTTGCAAAAACCACTCCAGAGAGTCCATATAGTAGACCCTGTTAAGCTCCTCCATCCCCTCGGCAGCCAAACGTGGCGGACGTCCGGCGCCAGGCCTTCACTCGTTGAATCCTCGAGAACCGGTAGAAGGCTGGGTTCCATATGTAAGACTCAAGCGGATCTCATATGTGTAAAGTCCACGGAATAGCCTTGAGCCCGTGTTTCCCCGGAAGACTTCTGCCATTCCAAGAGGGTTCAATCACCTCCATTCTTCCATATGCACCTAAGGGATGTTCATATGTGTATTGCTTCCGAAACCTCCTTCGGGAAGGTTGGAGCTTCCGTAACGTCCCTGTTCCAAGTAGAACGGGTACGTTTTCCCAGTGTTATCCAGTCTTACTCATTGGGTAGTGCCATAGCAGCATTAGCTGGTCCTCTTGTGAAGAAGCCCAGGCCTACGCCAAAAAATAGGGGCGGAGGTGGCTTCCACAGGACACTGGAAGGGGCAGAGCTTGGGCCTTTTGTCGAGATACCAATTCGTCGGTCCTCCGACGTGACGTCGAGAGTGAACGACTGAAAGGGAACATCTCGGTTACTTGTGTAACCCTCGTTCCCTGAAGGAGGGAACGGAGACGTCACGTCCCGTCGCCACAGCTCCTGTACCACCGCTGAGCGGCCGGGTCACTGGCTCGGCTCCGAAGCGAAAAGCTGAATAGGCGCTGCACCTGCTGCCTACTTAGACTCACGCTGTGATCAGCAGCAGCTGGAGGCAATAATCGCATGCCAATGTGCATTGGATCGTTAGTTTACACTCGAAGTAGATTGGTCCATCTAAGCGAGATCCCAATTTCGTCGGTCTCCGACGTGACGTCTCCGTTCCCTCATTCAGGAAACGAGGGTTACCATACGTAACCGAGACGATTTCCATGCATACAGGAAATTCACATACTATTCACAGTTTACACATTGCATGCTGCAGTGTAGTAGGAGTTGTATGGTAGTATGCCATTCCAAACACAGCTTCTGCGCTGATTTCAGCCTACTTGGTTACAGTATAGCAGATTCTGGCAAATATAATAGCATCCGCTCCAGTCTGCATTTACTTTCAGATGTTGCACCCCACAACCACCGAATTCTATCCGGATTGCATTTACCAGTATTGCACAGTATACATACTGGATACTGCAGAAATAGTAAGAGTAGTATGATAGTATGGCTTTTCGAACACACCATTAGGCTCTGTTCAGAATAGCATGCTAACATGCTACGTTTGCTATTTCTGAAGTACATTGTGCATTTAATGTGAATGAAACCAGTGTTGAGGAAGCTACTTTAAAAACATTAGCATGCTAAGTTGTTCAACAATAACCTACTCATTTGGAAAAGTAGTTAGCAACACTACATGCTACAGATCAAAAGTGATTTCGCATTTTGTTGTTACAATCCTAACTATCGCAAAAATGTGCTTGTTGTTGGAAAGATACGCTTAAAATTAAAGGGGTCATATGATGTTTTTTTAAAGATCATTATTTTGTGTATTTTGGTGTAACAGAATATGTTGACATGCTTTATTATTTTTTTCAAATACTGTACATTATTGAAAGTCCTCTATGCCCCGCCTCTCTCAAAAACCTTGTTTTCAACAAAGCCCCCTCCTTTGACAAGAGCAGTCTGCTCTTGTTGGCCAGCTGACCCAGTGCATTGTTTTTGGCCGAACACCGCAAGCACTCGTTGGGAATGTAATGCCCCTTACCATAATCGCAAGCGTCATCTTTCAAATAAATGTAAAGACAGAACCAGAAATGGGAACAGAGTCGTGTGACAGACAAAGTGATGAAGCTGGTATGTGTTTCTTTGCAGTACACAAGCCACGGTTAAGACAGCAGACTCCACTTTGATGGGTCCGCCTCTCTCTCTCTCTCTCTCTATCTCTCTCAAAATTCAATTCAAATAGCTTTATTGGCATGATAAAAATACATTTTGTATTGCCAAAGCATTAAGACAACAAAGAGAATGGTTTAACATCTGAACATTTACATTAGAACATCTTAACATTTATTTATGTAATGTATATGCCCAAAAGATAATTCTAGGAAAATATATATATAAATAAAAAATAAAATAAATAATAATAATAACGATTTCCTGTAGCAACTGCTGGGACAGAGCAATGTAACAGCATGTACATGAGTAACAGTATTTCAGTTCTGGCCTGTGAGAGTGTGTCTGTGGCTGTGTGTTTCTGGATTTCTTTCTCTCTCGCTCGCTCGCGCACACACACACACAATGCGCAAAACTACGCATTTGAACAGTCAATAGCAAATACATAAAACTAATAACAAAACAGTAGCTGAATCAGAAGCACCAGATTGTCATAGCAAAGTCAGAATTACCTCCTCTCCTGGTTCACGAAACGGTCGTCCATAAAATGCATTGGTGTTCTGTTGTACGTGATCTTAAAGATTCATAAAGGCATCTACTTCTGGAAGGCCAAATAAAGTGCTTTGGCTTTCGCCTAGAAACACACAGCGCTCTGACATGGCTGCTTTAACACTAACTGCAGTTACTGAAACCACGCCTTCTTTCTTTGCGTGCACATTTGGGCGGCGTTATGCAAATCTTCCCACATAGTGATGTAGATAGGTGGGGCGTGTTAGAACGAGCCGGTTTAGGGGGGGCGTGGCAGAGGTTTAACTTTGATAAAGAATATCTCTTTAATTTGGGACTTTAGTCTTTGCAACTCAGGGATCTTATCTATGCACGAACAGACTAATACTGCATGGAATACTGTATCCCACAATGCAATGCTCTTGACTTGGCCTTCGGCTGAGAAATATGCAATTTTGGATCCAGCCTTCCATTTCCAGTGCAGGAAATGAACTGAGAGTAATCGCATCTGTGATTTTGATTTTTTTTTTAGCTCATTGTTTAATCACACTGCCAAATGCAAATATCATGATATTTTATTCACAGTTGAATTAAACATGCAAAAATAACAGTTTAAATAATAACAGTAAAAAAAAAATCATGAAGTTTATAGTACAAGCAATAAGATAGTATTGCATTCTGAACACAGGCATAATGTCTAATTGTACAGTTTTGTGAACAGGACATAAGGAAGTGTGTTTAATATTAATATTAATATAAGACGTTCCAACACACTCACCACAGGAAAAATTAGCTCTCACACACACCGAACACAAGTGTTAGCGCAAACTCAGTACCCTTTTATTGTTGGCAAATCTACAAGAGCATCATTTAGGAGTGCAATCAATTGACGATTGCAATTTGTCAGAAGCCTCTAATCGCAAACTCTCCATTCCATGTCTGACTTTTCCACTTTCACGGCATTAGAGTTTCACTGCTCTGGTGACCAGAGGGGATGTCTCCAATTACACGGTAACAGCGGTTCTGTTCTCTTCGTTTATTTATTTAAATGCAATTACTTCGAACGGGTTTTAATAAGCTAGTCATTTCGCCTGGCTGAAAACGTAATTTGGTGCTGATAAAGTCGGAGACTTTGATTAGTTAACACTCCTACTGTATTTTCATTTGTCAAAGCGACTCGCCTTACCTGCAGGTTATTACCTTACACACACAGCTTCTCAAAGAGCACTTTTATGGCAATACTCATTTATCATTTATCTCATATTTTAAATAAATAAGCTTTAGAATATTTTATACATAGATATATAATTACTATTTTAATTAATAATCTGTAATATGCATATGAAATATCAGTGTTAATTATGGGACCTGTTAATGAGCATTAAATAGGTGTGCAAATTGACTTTTCTCTGGCTATCAGACCAGTAACAGGCATGAAATTTTATTAGGCATTTTTTTGAGCTAATGTACCATTAGACAGCATTCGACAAATATGCTTATGAATAAATTTGTTTGGAAATTTCAAGGAGTTGTTTTAATCCTTAGGCATTTGTGTTTGTCCATTATTAATTGGTTGAGAGTTACGTGAGGACGAAATAGTTCAGTAAATATTGGACCAGTGATTTACAGGTTTATTAAATAAGCATGGCCGCGACATTGCTGGTTAAAAATAGTATAACATGCAGTGTGAGGTTCCATTATGAACACACATTAGCTTATGAAAATCACATTGCCATAACTGTTATAACTCAATTTATGTGTTCTATATTTGTATCTGGGATTGAATCTGCACTCTGTGTACTTGTTCAGATGTCTAATGATTGAGTTCTCATAGACAACATGATTTTGGGTAGTTGAAACAAAAAATGAAGAAGTTATTATTGTTTGTCTAACAGGCAAATTGTTCAAATCATGCCATATTTTACAAGTCATGAAGACTTGACATTTTTAGTTCAGGTCAAGATATACAGTTTTTGTATTATTCTTATATTATGATTATTTTGTCTTCAAGGAACACACCATTTTACATTGCACAAACATAACACTTTATTACATGTAATTTTGTTGTATTGTGTTTCATTGTGCTATAATGTTTAGTTTGTTTTTGTTTAGGTTCATTGTGCTGTTTTGTAGTGTAGTTTTAGTTTAGTTTCAGTTTGTTTTGTTGTACTGTTGTTGTTTAGTTTGTTTTTAGTTTCATTGTGCTGTTTTGTAGTGTAGTTTTAGTTTAGTTTCAGTTTGTTTTGTTGTACTGTTGTTGTTTAGTTTGTTTTTAGTTTCATTGTGCTGTTTTGTTGTGTAGTTTGTTTAGTTTCAATTTGTTGTGGTACTGTTGTTGTTTAGTTTGTTTTGAAGTTTCATTGTGTGGTTTGCTAAGTGTAGTTTTGTTTAGTTCAATTGTTTTGTTTAGTTTGTTTTTGTTTAGGTTCATTGTGCTGTTTTGTAGTGTAGTTTTAGTTTAGTTTCAGTTTGTTTTGTTGTACTGTTGTTGTTTAGTTTGTTTTTAGTTTCATTGTGCTGTTTTGTTGTGTAGTTTGTTTAGTTTCAATTTGTTGTTGTACTGTTGTTGTTTAGTTTGTTTTTAGTTTAATTGTGCTGTTTTGTTGTGTAGTTTGTTTAGTTTCAATTTGTTGTTTTGATGTACTATTTTTTTCATAGGGCTGTGCTGTTTAGTGCTGCTGTCGTTTAGTTTGTTTTTGTTTAGTTTTGATTAGTTTTCATTCGTGCTATGCTGTTGTGTTGTACTGTTGTATAGTTTGTTTTGTTTAGATTAGTTTCATTGTGCTGTTTTGTTGTATAGATTTCATTTTGTTGTTTGGTTGAACTGTTGTTTTGTTGTTTAGTTTGTACGTTTTTATTTTTTGTAGGTTTTTAGTTTCGTTTTGTTGTACTGCTGTATAGTTTGTCTTTGTTTAGTATCATTGTGCTATGTTGTGCATTATTGTACTGTTTAGTTTAGTTTTGCTTCATTATGTGTTTTATGCTCATAGTATGTACAGTTCCCATAGAAAACATGATTATTTGTTGATGTTTTGCAAAACATTTATACAACTTATTACTATTCCTTTATGTAAATAGGTAATTGCTAAAATTATGCCATATTTTATATCATGACAAACTAAAATTTTAGGTTTAGTTCAAATATTTATTTGAAACAATTAAATATATTAATTATTTGAAAAAGCCATGCAAACTGTTGCCTTAATATTCTTTGTCTTCAATCATAACCTAATTTTTTACAATGCATAAGCATAAATCTTTTTCCAAAGCATATTCATTATCAGCCGTACAGTTATGCATGACGAATCATAAGGGGATGACGGGTGAGAGAAAAATATGGGCCAGCACCCAGAAGAGGAGAGCTTATAGGCTATAGCAATTACATTTGTGAGAGAGGCGCTATAGAGACGAGTGCTTTGGAAAAAGCAAGCACTTTAATGAGAGCCCATGAAGATATATGGTCACACAGGTTAGGAGTTATTGCAACCATCGTACAAGGGGCAAACAACTGTTTTACAGAGGAACCATAAAGGTTTCTGTGGGATACATATATGCCTGGCTTAGACAAACTGTGATTTATGATGGTCTTCTGCAGCTGGAATTCCCCTCCAAATTTGTAGCACTGAAATGCTTACTACACCGAAAATGAGAAAGGGAGGGCATGAGTGTGGGGGAAAAAATGAAAAGAAAATGACATCAAAATAAAATACTTGTGTAAGTTGGTGGATACTTAAAGTCAACATCAAACTGCATTCACAACCTAGTTTACTTCAAAGCCTGAAACCTCACCAACACACGCTTTTGAACATGCTTTTTGACAAGGACATCATGGTCAAGTTCACCTTTAACATATCCAGGGGTAATGTTATTTGCTATTATTTCTGTAATATTTTGTACATTAACATTAAATACCATTAAACTGCTGTTCATTGTCTGTAAGATTAAGGCTGTATCAGCTATAACATTTGCTAAAATGGTGCCTAATTATCTATCTGATAGATAATTATCTGGTAAATATTAGCCAATGTGTGACCCAGGTAATGCAACAACTGCAATTCTTGTAATGCTATTACATTATTGCTTTCATTTAGTTTCACTGTGCTGTTTTATGTTTAGTTTCATTGTGCTGATTTATTATACTGTTGTTTAGTTTGATTATGTTTAGAATCATTGTGAAATGCTGCGTTTTGTTGTTCAGTTTGTTTTTACTGTAGCCTACTGTTCTGCTGTTTAGTTTGTTTCATTGTGCTGTGCTGTTTTGTTGTACTGTTGTTTAGTTTCAGTTGTTTTTGTTTAGTTTCATCATGCTGTTCTGTGTTTTGTTGTACTGTTGTTGGGTTTGTTTTTGTTTAGCATCATTGTGCTGTCCTGTGTTTTGTTGTACTGTTGTTTAGTTTTTGTTTTTTGTGTCATTCATGCTGTTCTGTTATTTTATTTAGTTTTTGTTTATTTTCATTGTGCTGTTGTTGTTTTTTTTTGCTTAGTTTGTTTTTGTTTAATTGGGCTTTGTTGTGTTCTTGCTTGGTTTAGTTCATTGTGCTGTTTTGTCGTTTAATTGAGCAGTTTCATTGTGTAATTTTTTGTAATATTGTCATGTTGTACTTCTCATCATTTTGACTTTTGACTTTCTGCTTGAGTTCAACAGAGAAATACAACTCAGATTTCAAACAACATGAGGACGACTAGACTCATCCTTTTATTATTGAATATTGAGAGAGGTCAGCACTGTTGCATTAAAGCTTTCAAGAGTACAGGCGACAAGGCGTGATTGACGGCATTCAACAGTGAGGTAAGATGTTCTGTGAAGCTGCAGGGGTGAAAATAGGTTCTGTATTAAAAATGCAAAGGGAAATATGTATGAAGAATACTAGCATCTCTGCTGATGCTGACTAGCTAAACTAGACTAACATATCAGTGTGTTTCATTCTCAGTGCAACTTAAAGAAATCCCTTCACGGTAAAATGGCCAAATGAACACTACAGTTTTCATCAGTGATTGATTGATTCATTGCTTTATAGATTTATTTGCTTGCTTGCTTATACAAAAGTGAACCTGAGAAGAATACATTTATAATAATAAAACCATGCATTGCAGGTATTCAGTCAATATTTCCAGCATGTTTGCTGACATGTCATATAGTCAAATCAGATTATGTTTATTCAGAATATTTTTCTCAGCCTGCTGGCTGCTAATATGAAGTATTAGTTTTGCTTTTGTTTGTTTATTCCAATTAGCCCTATTTCACGACTGCTAATGCAGAGATTTCAGATAAACAAATGTTTTGTTTATCTTTTTTTTTTAATAAATGAACAAATCAAGAAATAAATTGAGAGGGAATTCGTGTGAGAGGTTAGTGTGTAAAATTTCGCCTGAGACGACTTGTGCGTTTTGTGTACGTAGATGTTTTTATATTTCACCCAGTATTACCCAATCAAATCTGATCTTATTAGTATTCATACACAAAATGCACATTTTTGCACATTTTTATGCACTTATTTTTAGATAGACACTGATACGTATAATGTATGTACATCTCTGATCTTTAAAAAACTTAGTGTAGGGTTATTATTATTACTTTCAAACCTGTCATATATAATTTGTAAGTTATTTTTTTAAACATGTAATTTATTTATTATATTTTTAAGTTAAATTAAATGCTGAATGTTAGGTAGTTGAATGTTAAAATCTTAAATGTTTTTATTTAATAGAAAATATTTGACTTAATTTGTCTCATTTATTATAAATAAACTCAGCCTATAAATTTGAGGAATTAAATATTCTATAAACATCTATTAAGTCATAAATGCATAAATGCTTATGTTTAAAAAAAAAAGCTGTACATAAATTAATAATGTATGTATCACTATGTAGATGTTAAAACTGCATGTATTTAAAAAAATACTGCCAATTTCAGCTGAAACATTTGCAGCACAATGTGACCCGTAAAGAGAAACTTTTGCAGCTTTGTCACTAAGACTAAGGTCTGATCTTAAAACATACGTGCCAGCAGCTAGCAGCTTGAGACTTGGATAAAGGGGAAAGCCTGGAGAAGTGTTCTTTCACACTTCCCTAAAACCCCCAAAACTCAGACGCATGTAGGCTAATACCCGGGAAAGATACTGGGTTTATGAAGCTCATTACAACACATGGAACAAACCACCAACCAATTCGCAACAGCCTCCATTCATCCAACACAAAGTATATTTGGGGAGGAAAAACACTTTCTTCTCTCTTTTAATGACCTGTTTGCATTTTGTAATATCTTGAAACATCCACCGTGTGGCTCAGGAACATCTGTGTTTTTCTTTGAGTGTCTCCACAGGTTTGATATCTATTATTCAGAGCTTTCGAGTCTCTCTCTCACACCAATTAACCTCTCACTCAGGTCTCAACACGGTTCCCACAGCACTTCGGATGAGCTTCACAGAGCTCAGGGACTCCAAGCACAGGTCATGAGGGACAGATATGCAACCTCACCTGCTTACCAATATCAGTTTTGAAATTCAGAAGCACAAGAACATCTCTATTCAGCACAGGCCATCTATAAGATATATCGTTCAATTATTGATGCTTTTGAAATCTAGGCCACTTTGAGAAGTATTGAGGTCCTTTTGACACCATAGTTAAGTTAATTTGGTTTCTGGACTTCACCTAAGTTCGACTGAAACTCTGGTTGCAGACTAATCTATTAATGACGTTAAACTATACGTAGTAAATCTTAGTAAACCCTTACTTACTATTTTGATCAACCAATGCTGAAGTTGCTATCACATTTAACATTTCTTGGTGAAATTTTGCAGGCACAATTTAGTTGTTTCAATAGGTATCCACACAATCAGGAATTTCACGTAAATGCAAAAGATTTTCACTTGCAGTTTTCGCAACGGGTTCAAATAGGTCACGTGAATTTGTTGTGTTCCCCAGTAGAAAGCTGCTTGGTTTGAAAGTGAATTCTGTGCTCCATACATCACTAGACTATTCACAATGGAACTTTTTTTTTTACTAATGTGACCACACCTTACGCTAAACTGCCAAATGAGCACTACACATTTTTAAGATGCTCTAATTATACATTCACAAATGAAGATGGCAGTCTGTTCCTCAGATTGTCAACACTATTGATAATTAACAATAGAGCTTTTTTTACCCACAAACTTTCGCTAATGTGGTCACATCTTAAAACTGCTATCAATGACATAAACTGTACCAAGTAAGTCTTTGGCCGTTTTTTAGTTTTATTTTCATTCTTGACCAACCATCACTGAAAATGTGGTCACATTTACCATTCCTTTGTGAAATTTCACAAGTGAAACCCAGTCATTTCGATAGGAATCCATGCTATTAGGAATTTTGCACGAAGGCAAAAGATTTCCACGTGTAGATTTTGCAGTGGGTTGCTCAAGCGAATTTGGCATGACTGCCAACAGAAACCTGCCTGTTTTGAAAGTCACTACTGTGAAAACTGTGCTTCAAACATCGCTGCACTATTGAAAATAGACAGTTGACTTTTATTGCTGAAATTTCACACTGCACCTGGTAAAACGGCCAAAGGAACACTATAGGCTTGCGTTCACAAACAAAGATGGGATTCTTTGCCAAATTATGTTTTGTCTGTGAAATTTGTTAATGTTGACCACACCTTAAAACTATTAATAATGCAGTTTCTCACAAGAACATGTTACTATTTTATGAGTTGGCGACCTTGTATAAATTTGTACAATGTGAATCAAATGAATTTTTTTTAAATGGGATAGTTTACCCAAAAATGAAAATTCTCTCATTAATTACTCACCCTTCATGCCATTCCAAACCCGTAAGACCTTCGTTCATCTTCAGAACACAAATTAAGATATTTTTGATGAAATGTGAGCGCTCTCAGACCCTGCATAGACAGAAACGCAACTGTAATGTTCCCAGGTCCAGAAACGTAGTAAGGACATCGGTAAAACAGTCCATGTGACATCAAGGGTTCAACCTTAATTTTATGAAGCTACAGAATACTTTTTTGAGTGCAAAGAAAACAAAATGTTTTTCAACAATTCTTCTCCCCCGAATTACGTCTTCCGCCATTTTAGAGTATCACAACACATATGCACGCTTTCCCCTAAGCATAAACAACACTCATTATGCTGATTACGTTCATGCGCGTGCTTTCCACTCGAACGTAAACAACGCAGATTACGTTCATGGGTACTCTCCAAAATGGCAGAAGATGTAACTCGGGTGCGGGGGATTGTTAAATAAATTGTTAATTTTGTTTTCTTTGCCTCAAAAAGTATTCTCGTAGCTTCGCAAAACTAAAGTTGAGCCACTGATGTCACATGGACAGTTTTAACGATGTCCTTGCTACGTTTCTGGACTTGGGGACATTTTAGTTGTGTTGCTGTCTATGCAGAGTCTGAGAGTTCTCACATTTCATCAAAAATATCTTAAATTGTATTCCAAAGATGAACGAAGATCTTACGGGTTTGGAACGACATGAGGGTGAGTAATTAATGACAGAATTTTCATTTTGGGGTGAACTAACCCTTTAATAGCCTGAAGGCCTGCCCTTAACCTCAACCCCTAAACATAACCGTCACCCAGGCCTGAGCAGATCATACGAAAACTTATGAATTCTTATGAATTAGCCACCAAATAGTTGCATAAAATTAACTTGTTTGCCAACAGAAAGCTGTAGGTTTTAAATGGACGGGTGCTTATATATATCTATATAATATATACTATAATATATATAATATATAATATGATATATTATATATCGATACACTATTTAAATAGACCTTTTTTCCTGCAAATTTTTGCTGAAATTTCACTAATGTGACTGCACCTTAAGACTATAGGTTTAAATAAATCAATGCCGCTTTTGACTCAACCTTTTCTTACCATTCAAAGGCGACACCTACTACATCATGAGCTTTGAGGAAAGATGGAGAGAAAAAGAAAGCAAGAGAAAGGTTTTTCTGAACAGACAGCTGGAGGATTAGCCTATTAGCACAGCACATTTGCCATTTCTAAGCTGCTTACAGAAACATTACCGCACAAATGTAGGGAGAATGTCAATATCTAATTTATTTCCGGATTTAATTACCATGCATCTCCCAGCTTACATCTTACTCAGGCCTGACAGTTGACGAAAAACAACATGGGAGAGAATTAATTGTGCTTTTTTTAAACTGACCTGTACGACGGCAACTTCAGTTGGCAGAAACTTTGCTAATACCTGAATAGCTTGTGCATTATCTTTGATCTGTCAGGAAAATAGAACAAATATGATAGTTTTATTTGTTATGCTCACATCGGGTGCTTGAAAAACCAGGCCACATTTATTGGCGTGGCACAGATTCAGTGTTTATTACTGTTGTTTGTCTGTCTTTGCTTGAGTTGTAGCTGTTATCTTCTTGTTCCCAGGAGTGTACGACCATTTCTGGTGTCTTGCGTGGAATATATTGGTTTAATTTGCAAGTCCAACATTACACAACTTCCAGGAGTTCGTGGTGCACCAGTTCTGCTGGAAACAAAGTTGTAGGACCAAGTTGATTGTGCTTCTGAGGAAGAACTAATCTGTGGATTTTTTAGGTAAGAGGCAACAAATCTTTGAAAGTGACTCTTTAGATGTGTCGGTGAAATAATCAGTACTTATTACTTTTCGATGGACAGGAATTCAGATTAAAGGATTTAATCAATTCA
The DNA here is from genome assembly GCA_018155175.1 of Sinocyclocheilus anophthalmus. Taxonomy (NCBI): domain Eukaryota; kingdom Metazoa; phylum Chordata; class Actinopteri; order Cypriniformes; family Cyprinidae; genus Sinocyclocheilus; species Sinocyclocheilus anophthalmus. The sequence goes on from JADLZN010006039.1 coordinate 63,198, forward strand.
ACAGTTCATTTTAGTAAACGGATTTGGACCAGGCACGCGCCAGAATTTTCTCTCTACCGGTTCTAAGGAGGGGGCTAGACCAATGTGTGGGGGTGCTAAGAAAATAAATGATATTGATGACGTCAGAGTTACTTCATAAAGAAATGGGGCTAAACCGGGGCTATTAAAAATTCTGACTGGGCTATAGCCCCCCTAGCGCCGTCACTGATTTGGACAGTTCATTTTAGTGAAACGTTTGGACAGATTTAGACATTTTAGTCAATCTCTTTGGACAGTTAATTTTAGGGAACTGGTTTGGGCGATTTAGTGAACTGGTTTGGACAGTTCGTTTTAGTGAACTGGTTTAAAATGTTTCGATTTGGATTGCTCATTTAATTAACCAGTTAAAAAAATATTCACTGATTCTGTGACATTTTGCATCCCTTTTAATAACGAAATTGTATAGGTAAAAATGTAAAACCTACATATATTCTTATATTCTATAACATATTCAAGGTTTCGCTGTTGTTGCATTTAGTGTAATTGTATCTGTTCAAGTGTAATTCAGCCACCCTATTCCACAATATGTATAACCCTTCATTGTTTTTGAACAATTTTAAAAATATATTGCCTTATTAAACTTTAAATTATTAGTAGATTAGCAAGCTACAGTTTGAGAGTAGCACATATTCTTATATGGGCTAACCACAGTGTTGTTGTATGTAGACAGATGCTGAACAGGTTGTTGGCAGCTGGAGAAGAAGGACAGAGGACTATCGCGATGCGTTTGAGGCATTGCTTACGGTATATTTTCCTGTTTTTCTTTCCATTACCCTAAAACTCAGTACCTGAGGGATCTTATCAATAATTCAACATCAAATAAACTCCTCTAGTACACAAACGCCTCAGTAAATATTTCAATTCTCTGTTTCTTACCTCTTTTCTTTCACCCATCACCTGTGATCTCAGCGTTGTCACATACAGTGATGCGGACGAAAGTACAATCGGCGCGAAAAGCACGCGTCAGCGGATTTACGTTTCTGCACGTTTTGTACGTGCGCGCACAAACATTTTGATGGTATTTATGTATTTATTTATTTTTATTTAAAACTCATTGAACAAAATGAACTTGGCAAACCTCAAACGGCCTGGTACAACATATTGAATTTCTTAAAAAAAACATCATAACACAGGATAAAAATTAAAAATAAAATAGGGGTTCCCAGTAAGTTTAAAATCCTCTATCAAATTACAGAGGTCTAAGGCGTTTTTTTTTTCTTCATTAATTTGAGATAAGAAGGTACTGACATTCAAGTATATGTGTGTGTGTGTGTGTGTTGTAAGTAGCATTGCATAAAATGATTTAATCATCAGTGTCAGTTTTTTTTTCGTTCACATAACATAGACCTAAACGGTTTTATCAGTGTTTACAGACAAAGATCGATACGGTAATTCATTCAATTTAACAGTGAAAATGACTTTAATATTATTATATTATATACAATATAAAGCTAATAAACCTGGAAATTCCACCTCATACATGCAGTGATGGATGTAACAATATTAATTACCGTGTAATTTACAGTGAAATGTATTATTATATTATATTATATTTTCATATGCAATCAGTTAACGTGACTACGTTATTATTGTAAGGCTATATGCAATAACATCAGTATTATTATATATGATAATTATTACATGACTTAGTAAAGCCAATAAACTATAACTTTTTACATAAACATTCAGTGATGAGTGTAATATGAATTACTATATTATTTACAGTGAAATTATTATTATTATAGTATTATATTATCAGCTGTCCTTATATGACTAATATGTTCTGCTATGATATAATGAATGAAAACAAAAACTACACTAAAATAAATAAAATATTTATGTGCCTTTAAAACTAACAATAACTAATATATAACAATATAATTAAAAACCACAAATTGAAAATTAAATCTATAATGATAATTAATGAACGAATGAATAAATAATTAAATCTTTTTTTTTCTTCATGTCAAATCAAAGTTTCGATATTTCAATATCCAGCCAAACACTAGGCGTTTATTTTTTTCGGAAAAAGGAATGTTTCATAATTAATTCGATGTTTATATAGTGTTGTAGCTGCAACAGGGAGAGCATGTGGAGGATTGTGTTGATAGCTGAATCCTCAACAGACTGTATGCCTGTACACTCACATTGAGCTAAATCATCTCATTTGTTGCTGTTTTTGTTTTGTTTTTTACACAAGTCCATTGTTATTCAGCCGCCCTTCAGCAGGTGCTTCTAAATCTACAGTACTCTAATTGGCCCCTAAAGCAACCAGCAGCAGGTATGAACTGGGAGTGAAAAATGACTCATAAGCCTCATTGTGATCACTCATATACATAACACAAACTATCTCTTGCTGTATTGTATAATTAATTTACAGTATGTTGATTTTATTTGCACTTTGATATGTATTAAATAGCAATTTTTTCATTTATTATTTACATTGAAAGTGCAGAGCTGTTTAAATGCTGTCAATTATTACAGAAAATGGTTTTGATTTGTGCATTAGTTTGTAAAAACAAAACAATGTAAAATATTATAGTAATTTTACATTTGGCAGATGCTTTTATCCAAAGCAAAGTGCATTCAAGCCAAAATGCTCTGTTTAAGGCTAATTAAATTATATTAAATTTAAATAAAACCTGTTGTTTAATGTCACATTATCATAATAATTTTTTATTTTTTTTACTTTACCATAGTGAATTAAATTAGATTTAACAGGATAATATGTGTGTAAAATGCTGTGAAAATTGTTTTATGGCTATATAATAATATGAATGACCATATAACTTACAGTGAAATGTATTATTTTAGTATACAAATTGTAAAATAGTATATTAAAAGATAAAAAATACATATATTATATTATGAGTAAACATGTGATTACCGTAAATTATAGTAAAATTATTTAATATAATATATATAATATGTAAAGTAATAAAACCTGGTCACTTCACATACATGCGAGCACTCATGCAAGATGGATCAAATCATTGAATTATGGCATTTACAGGGTATTGTAATATTAAAATAGCATAATACCTTGTTAATGATATTTAAAAAATATTTCATATATTATGTTATATTATAGTATGTAGTTCTATTATATTTTATTCAACAATTCTTCTCCCCCGAGTTTCTGTCTTCCGCCATTTTGGAGAGTGTCACAACACATACGCACGCTTTACCATAAGCATAAAAAAACGCTGATTACGTTCATGCGCGCGCTTTCTCCTCCGAATGTAAACAACGCTGATCACGTTGATTAAGCTCTTGGGTACTCTCCAAAATGGAGGAAGACTTAACTCGGGGGAGAAGAATCGTTCAATAAATTATGTTATTTTTGTTTTCTCTGCACTCAAAAAGCTTCGCAAAACTGAAGTTGAGCCACCGATGTCACATGGACTGTTTACCGATGTCCTTACTACGTTTCTGGACCTGGGAACATTACAGTTATGTGCTGTCTATGCAGAGTCTGAGAGCGCTCACATTTCATCAAAATATCTTAATTTGTGTTCCGAAGATGAACGAAGTCTTATGAGTTTGGAATGACATGACATTGAGTAAATTATGTCAGAATTATCATTTTAGGTGAACTAACCCTGAATGTGAATAATATAAATATATTAAAGGGATTATATGATGCAATTAAAATTTTTCCTTTATCTTTGGAGTATTACAAGATCTTGGTGCATAAAGAAGATCTGTAAGTTGCAAAGACTAAAGTCTCAAATCCAAAGAGATATTCTTATAAAAGTTAAGACTTGTCCACGCACTCCTAAAACGCCTCGTTCTAACACGCCACCACATATCTACATCAATATGTGGACATATTAGCATAATGCCGCCCAAATATTCACGCAAAGAAAGCAGGCGTAACTTTTATTCTCGCTGTTGCCGCCGCCGCCATGTCGTGAAGACATTGTGTGATTCGGTGTGAAAGCCAAACTGCTTTGTTTGGTCTTCCAAAAGAGGACGATATCTGCTTCGTCATGCCTGGAGCTGATCCGTGCTAGTTGCTGAGGAAATACTACAACTTCGCGCTGTGGATCGCCGGATCGGCTTTCACCATGGAACAAAGCGTTATACGTCAAAAGAAGTTATACGTCATCCGACCGGAGCTGCTTCCATGTTGGCGCAAGCTACATTAAGGTGATTATTACGTTTTGAATATGGATATTTTTCTTACAAAAAACGCATCGATTTGCATCAGGAGGCCTTTGTTCACCCCCCGGAGCCATGTGAGACACTTTTTTTTTTAATGGATGGGGCGCTTTTTATTTAACTTCTTTTGGACGGATGCATGCAACACCCGCTGAGTGGCATTAAACAGCTTGAAAGATCAAAGATGATTTTTTTATATAACTCCGACTAGATTCTTTTGAAAGAAGAAAGTCATATACACCTAGGATGACTTGAGGGTGAGTAATTTGTGGGCTAATTTTCATTTTTGGGTGAACTAACCCTTTAAGTGTGAGTACAGCTCATTTCCCAGATAATCAGGAACAGAGGTGAGACACCAGTCCCATGAGGTCCTGTTTCATTTGAGATAAAGTCTCCACTGATTTTCCCCCCATCCTGAAAGCACTGACATTCACACCGATGCAAAACATGATGCACACACAATCACACTGTAATTTCCTCAAGGCTGTTGCATGGAAAAACTTTTCGTGTTTGTTTGACACACTACTGTGAGGTTGTGTTTTATCTCGCACTGTTCAGTAATTTAAAATCAATCTGTAATTTACAAGCTCGGGAATGCCGTTCGCAATGTGTTTTGTAGCAAAAAAAATTGTAGCAATTGTTTAAAAATAGATTTTATTTTGAGAGAACCGAACCAGGGCACCTGGGAAAACAAACATAAGACCATTTGAGCTCTAAAAGATGATTGGATGAACCAAATCCATAAAATAGCCAAAGAACAAATCTGAACAAATAATTCCGTCCAACTTACAAACCAAATCAACCAGTTCTCTGAAAAGAACCGGCTCAAAAAACATGATTCATTCACTGACTCAGTTCAAGAGTTCAATTTCACTCTGTTTCTATTAGTGAACTGTAGTATGAACTTATAATAACTTAATGTTAACAAATGAAACTTATGGTAAGTGTTACCATAATATATATGTTTTATATATATATGCAAGTACAATAACTAAACTCACTAATCTTCACTATTCTTCTGCGGCATAGTTTGATTATTCGTCAATGGTAGTTATTTTGCAAATATTAATATATTAATAATATATATATATATATATATAATATATATATTAGTATATATATATATATATACATATACTAATAATTACTGCTTCCCCAATCAGCTTTAGGTCAAAAACTATGTTTTATATAATTGAAATGTCACCTTACAGTGATTTTACTATAGTGAAGACTGTTCCGTTTCATTTTTTGCCCCTCAAACGTAGTAAATGCATTATACTGCATGGAGTTTCTTGGTTTATTACTTCATTTAAGCACTCAGCCATGACCTTTTTTATCCATTTATTTATGTTTTTTTAAGCAAAGATGTGTGTGTTTTGTGCTTCTCACTAAATTGAGTGTGTGCGTGTGTGTATGAAGTGTTCACACCCGTCTAGTGTGTGTCTTTATAGTGCCTTTATCCAATAAAAGCGCTCTGTGAGCAGACTTTAATTATCCATCTTTGTGTCCGTCTCCCTCTCTACCGTCTGTGTTTTTTCCCCCAGCATCTTCAGCCTCTTAAAGTATACTTGTTGGTTGACAGACAATTTGCTGCTTGGCTGCCCATCACAAATGGATGGATCCAGAGATAAAGGAAAAGAGAGCACCATAACTCAGAAGCCTCTTATAATTTCAGTCCAATCGCAAAATCCAGTGGCAATTTGGTGTAATGATTAAACTTAGATCTTCTTAAGGATGGACTCAAAACATCGATGGACAGTGTTTAACACTTGTATAGGTATTATTTAATAAGATCTTGAGGGATTTGTGATGTTAACATCTTTAGTTTTTTCTAAACACAGTGAAAGCTCACACTTAGCGTCAGCTAAGAGGCAAAACGGACATTAGTTTACATCACTTTAGTGTTGTTTTTACAAAAGTCACTAAGTCATCATATAGCTAATGGTCTTTTCTTGGGATGTTATGGATATTGTATGAATTTGAAGGATTTATATTGAATGGAAGTAGGTAAAACAACAATGGTTAGATATATGGCAGTTCACTGTAATTAAAAAATATATAATTTGTTCACAAAAATATATATTTACTGCACTGTAAAAAAAAACTTGTAAACAAAATATTATTGGAGTACATTTTACAAGAAAATACTATTTCAGTCTTTCCACTTCAGAATTTCTCATTTTACACAATTTTACAGTAATATTACATATAATGTCATGTAAACTATATTTATTTTTCAATGGCGATGAAGTATTGTACTTAAAATACTTATATTTAATATGTATTTAAAAAAACATACGATGTAGCAAAAGTAATTAAAGATGCAGTAAAATGACATTCTAACAAATATTAAACTGAAATTATATAGTAGTTATTGTAATGTTGTAAGTTTCATTGTATATTGTATTGTTTTATCATGAATATAGCCTATATATTTACTATGAAAACATGCAAGTCATTAAAAACACAGTACATTGACATGATGATATTGATCTAATATATTAATAACTGAGGTTTTCTTTAAAAAAAAATGTGAACAGCCATGCAAAACAAATTAACCTGCTTTACTGAATCTTTGAGACAAGGTCCAAAGATAATCAAAGCTTTACTGAATCTTCAAAAAGTTAAATAGTTAAATAGCGACCTATATTCTGCTTTGGTGGCATTTCCTTAAAAATTCAGAGGAACTAACCAGAAGCAGTATCTGACTTATCTATCTGGTTGTTTCCTTATAGGAAGCATCCAAAAGCGCAGAAAGCACTTTAATAGACTCGTTGGACTACAATGTCATGAACACCGACATCTGAGCTCCTCTGTGGGCTCTGCTCTACGGTGCAATGACTCCACAGGTACAAATTTAATTACTGCAGTCCCTTGAGCAGCCCCATATAACCAGGTCCCAGCACAGCCAACAACAACAGCAATCAAACACCTGAGAGAGAGAAAGAGACGCACACAGCTGTGGGTTCACATTGACTGCAGGTTAATCAGAGTCATTTATCACTCGTGCTGTAATCGCTAGCATTAGTCACCTAAACGGCCAGAACTGTACGTGACATTTTTTTAAACCGTTCTCTTCAGTATTGCAGTGCGTTCACTCTATCCACACTGTTTTTATCTCATTCCCTCGTTCATTTTATCTCTATATATATTTCCGTCACTGGGGAGAATGAATTAGTAATGCTGTCCATGCAGTGTAAAAAATTAGGTGTTTGTAGAATTTCAAATAATGAAGGCAGCTGTTTGCATGTCTTGACTTAAAATATCAACAATATGCAATGACTGAAATATAGACAAATAAACTTGTTGGCTTTGAAACTCACTCAGACCATATTAGACTACTTCAGACCGCATTATTTGGTTGTTGGTAATCAAATAAGCTACATGAGTAAAGTTTGATGACAAGCGCTTGATAAAGCCATGTCTGAAACTTTTAAAATAACTTTTAAAAGCATGAAAAAAAAAATCAGAGAGACAAATAAAACTCAGCCCGACCATATTAGTTGGTTTTTGCTAGTCATTGTTTTTAACATGTTGCTGGCATGGTCTTAGGTTCTGTTAGCATGCGTTAGCATATCATATTATAGCTGGGTGTTGCATATTTTAACATATTACCGTGTTTTATCATGTTGTAGCACATTGCTATTATGTTTTAGCGTGTTTTCGGCATGTTGAAATACATGGCTAGCATGTTTCTAACATGTTTTAACACATTGTCAGCATGTTTTATGTTGTTAGCATGTCTTAGCACATTGTTACCATGATTCTAGCATATTTTAGCATTGTTGCTAGTAGTTCTTCTAACATGTTTAAGTACATTGCTTGTTGTTCAAATGTTTAGCACTTTCCCAGCATGTTTTAATACTTTGTATGCATGTTTTACTAAAATGATTTTGGCATGTTGCTAACATGATTTTATTGTTTAGCATATTGCTAGCTAGCTTTGTCAAGACAAAAACTAAGCTTTAGATTTTTCTATGCATATATAATTATATAAGATTTACAAAAAAAATACATTTTATAATTATAATATGTATGAAAAACGCCGGTTTATTAGATAAATTGTGATTAATTAATCACAGTATGTATGTCATTTATCAGTATCCATAATTCACTCATCTGATTTCAAAACTTCTCCACTGGAAAAATGTGTAACTTGTTTGGTACCTTTTAAGCTTTTAGAGCGTTAAATGGCTTTTCAAAATCAAAACAATATTTGCGGAAAGAATTATCCTATGTTCAGACTAGCCTGCTGTGCAAAAATGATACTAAAAGTAATAAAAGACCCACCATTGTCAAGCAAATTGTAGTTGTTCTGGCTACTTGCACATTTTAGGATTCATTTTAGTGTCCCCACATGGATTTTAAAGCTCTCGGAGGGGATTCACACATCTGAATATCTGACACACATTTTTCCAGATCACAGAACCGTACTGTCATTGAAGATACTAGAGTCGGACAATAACACTTCCTATCTAATTTTTCACACTCAGTTTTACAAAGTACATATTTTTCAACTTTTTATGAGGATTTTGCTACCAACTTTTATGCCTTAGATAGAATTTTTTTTATTTTGGATTCAGGAGTGAAGCAGCTCTTTTGGTTTTCTCAATGGCAACCCATTCAGTCATTCAATCATTCATTCATTCATTCATTCTCTTATTTTTACTAAATTTTATGACCAAATTAATACAGAATGTCAAGGGTTTACATACTTTTTCATTGCAATTGTATATTTATAAATTTTTTTTTTGTTTGCTTGTTTTTTATATTTTACCCATTGGTTACCAATTGATCCAGAACTGCGACTGGTGCCACTTCAAAACAGCAAAATGAGTGCATTTTCTGATCGCCCAGATGTGATTTATCTTCTTCTAACACTCTGTTAAATAATGCATGTATAATAATTCGTTTTACAGTAGTAGTACTAGTACTAGTATTAATATTAATATTAGCATTTGCTTTACTAAAGCAGTGGAAATGCAGAAAGATCTCAGTTGCTTAGGGAACAGTTTTCTTTTCTTTTTTCCCTTTGCCACAGGCTGTTAAGAGTCAACATTCTGCAAACCTTAATTACCCTCCCAAGGGTGACACATGCTTATTTCATTCTCCCAGGGTTTGTGTTGCATATCCGTTCTCGCCATGGCTGTCACATGACTTCCACATTCATGTATTACCCCTCTACCTCCCTTTGCTTTTGCATAGTGATTTTTTCTTTTTACTCTCTCATCTCAACGTCTCCACTAAGTGCAGTTTAATTAGGGACTAAACATCGAAATTGTGGAGTCTTGTATCATTCAGTTTTCTTATCATTCGTTAACTTCTGGCTGGGAGTCTGTGAAAACCTCAACGTAAAATAATGTGAAATTTGGCACACTGATTCATTTCGGTCTCAATATTTTTAATGTCAATTTGGGGGTCTGTATCTCCATCTCTCTAGCGCCATCTAGTGTCTCCGTATTCGTTTATTTTAAGCTTGTAACTTTTGAACCGAATGGTCTAGAAACATAATTCGTATCTTTTTTTTTGTTTCCTTAGGTCATGTTGAGTCCAGGGCATCCAACACACTCGTAATAATTGATACACGATGGAAAAAATCACACAATGTTGTACAACTTGGATAGTTTAAGGCAGGGGTGCCCAAACTCAGTCCTGGAGGGCCAGTGTCCTGCAGAGTTTAGATCCAACTTGCCTCAACACACCTGCCACGAAGTTTCTAGTATCTCTAGTAAGAGCTTGATTAGTTGGTTCAGCTGTGTCTGATTGGGGTTGGAGCAAAACTTTGCAGGACACCGGCCCTCCAGGACCGAGTTTGGGCACCCCTGGTTTAAGGCATTGGTAAAGATGTTAGGATTACATTTAGGTTTGGACCGTAAATTTTTGTTTGAATTTTTACAACTTGTCAGCACACTGGGTTGGGATTTTTTTGCCAAATTTTTGTAATTTTTTTTATTTTTATTATTTTTTTAAAGCAAAAACTGACTTGTTGCATACTTTTGTAAACATACTTTTTCATACTTGTCATAAATCTTTCATCCGATCCCCACACAATTTGGGTCATATCCTTTTGAGAACATGGCAGTCAAGATGTAATAAAAGCTTCTTGTTTAATGTGCAAACAAATTTGATTTTGACAATGCTAATCAGTAAGTGAGGATGTAGCTTTGATGTATTGACATGAAGCTCATCTACAGATAAATCATATCTACATATAAAGTCGACAATGCCCTGAACATACAATAAAGGAGAAGTTTTCAGATAGCGCCACCTACTGAAAAGCAAAATGGCAAAAAATCGTAACTTTAGTAAAATGGTCTCGTTCGATATATAGCTTTGTTTCCACTATTTTCCATCGTTCCTTACTACTGTAAGTTTGTAGATTTTCAGAACTGTTAGACGGCAACAAATCTGAACCATGCAAAGTACCCAAAACCACCTACTAGTCAAAAGTTATAAGCAATAATGTATCTAATTCTAGACTTTTTGTTTAAAAAAGGCATTGAGATATTCCACTAATGTGCTTGTCCTGTAATGTCTTGCAGCTATAATTATATTTTCTTCCTCTTTCTCCCTTCGTCTCTCATCTTGCACTGTCATTTGCTGATCTATCGTTCATTCTCTTTTAAACACGTCATTTCTCTCTCTTTCCCTTTCCCTGCTGTCTTCCGCTCATCAGTTTCGTTCAGCTCATTTCCAGGTATCTCCTGGCACGACCATATAATTTCACCAAAGCTAAGTGCTGACGGTGGAAAATTGTTAATGTACCGAATCCAAAGAGAATACAATGAATAGCTGTTGCAACTAACACATGGTCTCTGTAAACAAAACACACTTGGCTAACTGATTTAAAAGCAATGGACATTCACAAAGTGCTTTTTGGAAGCTAGCAAGTGTGGCAGGAGCTGTTAGATTTTATGATGAACAGGAAAAACTAGCAGATTGAAGTTTCTCTCCCCTCTCCATCATTAAACTGGCTTTTATAGGAGGATGGAAAGAGAGGCCATGCTGCATCAGTAGTCATTAAACTCAAAGTGAACACATTTTGTGGTAAATAAAGCATTCATGAGTGCCGCCGAGAGATGCAGACTTCGCACTTCCTCAGACACGCACAGATGTTTATACCTGTTGCGCTACCAGCACCCGGCAGCCAGTCGCCCACGCTAAATTCAACCACTGCGACAATGCAGGTAGCCTGCAAAGGTTAGTTAACCTAACTGCGTTCTCGAACAAGAAAAAAATTCAAATGGAAAAGTAAAGTAGGCTCCTAATGCCGCTTTGTGTTTACTTTAAGTTAACATCTCTAAGAACTTGTCTGATGAATGTTTTTGACCTCAAAGTAATGGAAAAAGAAAACGATGGAAAAATGGCACAAACTACACTTTCATGGCTTTGGCTAATGTTTAAGAAGTTTGATCCAAAATTCTGGACTATGTCTGCAGTAAGTTTTAGATTAGGCATCCATAAACACTCAAAGTAATTTGTACAATATGGCAAATCCGCACAATGTTGTACAACTTGAATTGTGTGAACATATTAATAGGCTTTTCCTGTTACAATCATGGTTAGTTTAAGGTGCTGGTTAAGACGTTTTGATTTAGGTTAAGGTTTGGATCATATATTTTTGTACACATCTTTACAACTTCTCAGGACACTGGGTTGGAGTATCCATTGATTTAGACTTGAACTTGCATCATATGTTCTAACTGCTAATTCATGACTTTGGCTCATGTTTACCTTTTGCTAATAGACACTAAAGAAATTTGATCGAAAGTTCTTGATTGCATTTTCAGTAACGTTTAGATTAGACATCCATAAAGTTACGATTTTATGACTTTCAGAGTGTAGTTCATCCTTTCAATGGGCAATTGCTCTGATGGCTGAGGACACTGGTGTTTAGCTTCACAAATTAATTAAATTTCTGCTGTTTCCAGAGCCAAAATGCATCCAATTTCAAGAATTGGGCGGCTCTCCAGGCCAGACAACTTTTGAAAAACAGTTTCTAAATAAGATGCGTAATGAAGACAAATGGGGTAAGTAATTCTGAAAGGTTCAATGATTATTTTCAGGGAAACAGTGACAGTTATTTGATGGTGAAGGGAGAAGATTGCTTGCTTGGCAAGCAAAGATCATTTAGAGTTAGTTGGAAAAGCTAGTCTGTTAGCGCTGTATCTATTCTCTCTGAATCTTAAACTTCTCATCTTAGTGACAATTTCAATCTGCAAAATTTGAAGGAGAAGAAAGGTAAGACGAAAGATAGAGAAATCAGTTCAATGAGTTCACTTCGTGTCAGTGTTTGAGCAAATTGTGACGTGTTTATGTCTCTGCAGCAGGATGCAATGGGGCCCGTTCACTGACTGCATTCAAGCAGTTCATCTGTCTTTGTGCATGGGAAAGTTTCTAACATGTTTTGTTTTTGTACTAACATGTATCAACAGATAATTTATCACGACTACCGAACATTTCACAATCAATTGTAATGAATTAATTTTACACCTTCATTAACAGAAGAATTTTGCAAGAAAAAAAAAGCAGAACATGTATTTGTGCTAGTTTGGAAAATGCTAATGTAGGTGTTTTCGTAGAGACGTATGTTCAAATTAAAAGCACCCATAATGTTTATCTCAAATTCAACATTGGCCTCCATTGTCTAAAACATGTGCTAGAAGCAGCAAAAATGTTTGCAGCTTCACACACATATTGTGCTGAGCAATGACTACAAATAAATTAGCATTCACATATTCCCTGTGATGTGTATATCACCTCAAGCCGTGTGTCCTTACCTGTCTGTCTGGCATCCACTCAAACTTTAGCTCTCCATGGAGACAGACAGCTATTTTTAGCTCTGCATAACAACACAGTTTCTCAACAGATGGGCACATTTAGAAGTTTTGGATAGAAAGTGAACACACCTGCAGAACGTTCACCTTTATAAACCACCACCAGAAATGATATATACGACTGAATTGTGAAATTTAAATGTTTCCTCTTGCCATGAATATAGCCACTGCTGCTGACATGGCGTTAAATCATAAATAAATAAAACCCCATCGCTTTATGAAGCTTGTTTTTTTTTTTTTTTTTCTGCAGTCTACAGAGTGATTTAAGTCATTTAAAGGAATAGTTCACCCAAAAATGATTATTTGCTGAAAGTTTTCTCAGGCCATCGAAGATGCAGATGAGTTTGTCACTTCATCCCATCGGATTTGGAGAAATTTAGCATTGCATAACTTGCTCATCAGTGGATCCTCTGCAGTGAATGGGTGCCGTCAGAATGAGAGCCCAAACAGCTGGTACATCCACAATAGTTCCCAATGCATGCCAGTCCTCATTATTCTCCCTTGTGAAGAGAGAAGCTCTTGTTTGATTCAAATAAACATCAGATAAGTAAGGCATTTTAACTTCAAACTGTTGCTTCTGGCCAAAATCATAAACAACCTCCTCCATGAATAACACGATAAACAGTCCTCCTGTTGTCCTCTCACATCAAAATCCACTGGAATATTTGTTTGGAACAGGTTTGGACTGTAAACTGTGCTTGATCTGTGCATATTTCTCTCCTGATTCGAACAAGCAATATTATGGATAGGGGACTTTAGCTAGAAGCAACAGTTCGATGGTAAAAGCGATGAATTAGTCTTACAAAATACCAGTTTTTTTCTTTTTACTTCTCTAGATATTAATTGATAGACTGGAGTGGTGTGGATTACTTGTGGATTATTGTGATGTTTTTATCAGCTGTTTGGACTCTCATTCAGACGGCACCCATTCACTGCAGAGGACCCATTGGTGAGCAAGTGAAGTAATGCTAAACTTCTCTAAATCTGTTCCGACAAAGAAGCAAACTCATCTACATGTTGGATGGAATGGAATACATTTTCAGAAAACTTAAATTTTAGATGAATTTTAGATGAACTATTCTTTTAAGTTACACAATCACTTTTTTTTTTTTGGTGTGGTTTTTAAAAACACTGTACGGCAATTACACTGTAATCGAACTGCTAACTGACTCTCTTTCTGTTTTCTTATTCTGACTCGCCGTGTTGCTAATTCTGACTCTCTCTTCCTACAATGTCTTCCTTGTCATTTGTCTCATTTCCTCATCTTCTCTCTCCCGCCGACATGCATTGGCCTTTAGACTTTGTGTTCGGGGGTTAATCTGAAGCTGTCAGTGCTGAGAGATGAACATGGTTTTACGCTGTCCATATGGATATCCACTTCCTGTCATTCTCTGCAATGGCTGTCAGACGTTTTGCTCTCTTTTTCCTGTCTTGCATTCATCATTCACAGACTCCACAGCACTAGACGCATTTCAGCATTTGTATTTTCATTTCACTACTCAAATATGAATGTGAATTTTCAGTGAATTGGTGATACTTTTTTCAGTGTTAATTTTTCAGTTATATTTTATCTATAGTTATATTTAGAATCCACATAATGAGGCATCTTACCTTCTGGTAGTGTGCCCATGATGCCTTGAAGCAGCACCTACATAGGCAACTCACTAGATTTTAGAACAGAGCCATTGCACTCCCTGCTTTTTCCACGGTGGTCCTTCAGTGGAGATTCTTTAAATACGATTATATCCCGTCCTCAACAGAAATACTGGCTTTTCATTTTGCTTTTATCTCGCTCTCTTTTTCACTCCTGGAAGCCTTTATCATGGGGCTGTCCACATTTATCAGCACTGTTATGGTAGTGTGCTTGGCTATTTGACTGCATCTGACCTCACGTCAGCGGGAGCCGTGCGGCTCTCTGCTCGGAGTTCGGCTGGGAGGAGCCAGGGGTGACAGACTGGCCCCGTCCAGAACACTCTAGATCCGACAGTAATTGGCTCGTGCCTGTGCTCTCCTTAAGGACCCCTGACAGCTGGTGGGTGGATTTTCTGTGCACCAATTAAGTCGAAGAAAAAATCACATTCCCTTAAGAGAGCGAAAGAGAGCGGCCTTCTTCGTGAAAGCGACGTCGAAGGCTTTGAACGTGTCTTTTAAAAATGAAGAAGAGAAGACGTGGCTTCTACTTGTGCAGATGAGGAATGAATTGGTAGGAAGACATCAAGTAATCAATGGAGGCTTATGCTATCTTCAGAGCGTTTGGAGGCTCGAAGCCAATTTGTTTTATACATTAGCACGTAAGTGTTCAAAGAGAATCAGTTAATTGATTGTTGAACTGTGCAACCTTCTACTCGCATCCACCAGGATTTGCTTTCATCAGCTGGATGGCCAGTACTCTTGAACATTAAGAGCGTGGTTGTTGCGAGAACATAAGCATTGAATGTGATATGGCTCGACGTAGGAGTGTGAAGAGTGGGAAGTATCCTCCTAATCACATTTTGTTTTTCACTGCAAGCACACAAACAGGCTTAGTAATAGCATTGATTGCATTCTCCATAGTGGCCTGAAGGGTTAAGGTGGGCTAAATGCTTCCAATCCTAATGGTGTCCAAAGTGTTTTTTTGTTTTTTTTTTAAGAAAAGTCACAAATCCTTGATTTCCTTACAGGGAAAGAAGAAGCTGAAATATATTTTGTGTTTCTAGGCCCCTTTGATGCTTGCTCTTAGCTTAGAGACATTCACTTCTTGTTTAATTGCAGTAATGAATTATTGAATTCATTTTTATTATTATATTTAGAACGGTAATTTTTTAAATTAGACAGTGTTGTGCGCCTTGGGATCACTATAATATACGTATATATATATATATCTATATATATATATCTATATATAGGTATTTCTAAATGTCCTCAAAGAAGAGTTTCTCCTAAATGTTCAGGTTAGGTTAGATTTAATAATTTTAAGCAGTAGTTAAGTGGCTTGACACACTGGTGCATGTAGAATTAGAAATGTATTTCAGTACACATTTATGGGAGTTGCAGAAGCTGCAAACGATAATGATTTTTTTTTAGTTCTCTTCTACACTTAGGCCAACTTCCAATCTTGGAGTGAAAATTATGGTTCTGGAGAAGATAGGAACAGAAAAAAAACCCTGAAAACAAAACTGGACTCACCCAAACATCTCCAAATTATCCCACAACCCAGCAGACCACTGACCGTGACAATGTCTGTACATACATCGCTGTGTTTCCATAAGGGGTCGCTGACAGATCTTAGTCCTGACACAAACCATTAACTCTGAATGATGACAATGAAATATATTATCATTTCATGAATAATTCTGTCAATCACCAGGAAATGAATATAGGACCCCTCAGAACAGATTATCCTTAGCATGTGATTCTGGTTGAACTGTCACAAGATATTTGTCATGACGACCAAAACATGAAATCTTATCAGCTGGTATTTTAATTCTTTTAAGTTGTCCCCATAGGGTAGAGTTGAGTACGCACGCAATGTTCCTTTCATGCCAACCCATTGAACAGCAGGTACACAGCGCTAAATTCGATTAGCCTCAGAGTCACCGCCCAGACTTTGGAGAAATGTTCTGACAATGATTTTAGTATATTTCAGCAAAACATAAATACAGTTTTTTTCAAGTTAAATTAACCCTAAAGTTTGCTATACCCTTATGAATATAACCATGGTTTTACTACAAATAATAATAATAAAAAAAACATGGTTAATATAGTTAAACTGGTAATCATAAATTAAACATGATCATTAACCATAGTTTAACCATTTGTAGTAAAACTGTGGTTATATAAATAGAAATCCACCAAAAAAATATGGTTAATACACTTGTACTATAATACAACCATGGTTAATTTTAAAGGGGTCATCGGATGCCCATTTTCCACAAGTTGATATGATTCTTTACGGTCTTAATGAAAAGTCTATAACATACTTTGGTTAAAATGTCTCAATGGTATTGTAAAAAACACTCTTTTTACCCTGTCAAAATCAGCTCTTTTTTCAGCACGCGGTTCTAGTCCATGTTGCTTTAAATGCTAATGAGCTCTGCTGACCCCGCCCCTCTCTTCTGGGGTGACGAGCAGTACGGTTTACTTTAGCCGCGAAACTTGCTAACTAGCACATATTAGGAAAGGCAATTTGCAAAGATTCATAAAAACCCTTGTACTCACTTCTTCTGTAGATGAAGCTGGATCATGAATGATTTGCACGAACATAGATGCATTTAGGTAGATCGGGGGGCGCATTCCTTTCAGAAACAAATGTAATCCACTGCGAATTCAGCGGGTCAGATGTCGGAGTAAATGACGACTGCTATGTTCATTATTACATCCAACAACAAAACACCTCGATCGCTTAGGAGTCATTCTTGTCTACATTTGCTCCAGCGGTGAAACAATGGCGGACAGCTCACTCAGGGCTGGTCTTAAGGTAAGATGGACTTGTCAATCAACTATTTTGGGAGGGGCCTGTGCAGAACTACGTCATTCTGACAGGAGTCTCAAAACAGCCTGATTTGAGAAAGGGGATTTAAAAAAAAAAACACCTTGTATATTTTTATCATTATCGGCGTGGATGTTACCCCCCTTCAACACAACTTTATTTTCAAAACACCAACAAAGTTCATTTTGCAATCGATACACCCTTAAGGTAACCATTATTTAAATAATAGCTAGCATGCTAACATTAGCTGTCTGTACCTATAAACCCATTTCTAGGGTGTTCTGGGTGTTTTTCAGCAAATTGCTATACAACCTCAAGGGTGTTTTGTATGGTTCCTAGAGGATACTAGCATGAGACATGACTTCATGCTAAAACTCTCTGCAGCTAGAAACCCTGTTGTGCGGTAGTATCTTCATGGCTTGCTGAGATCGACAACCAATTAGAACATCTGAGAATACTCCGTCAAACTGAATGAAATTAAGCAAATTGCTATGCGGTTTCAAGGGTGTTTTGCGTGAATGCCCAGACGCATTAACATTAGACATGTGAATTGCTAAGCTATCAGTAGTTAGCCAAAATCTTAGCATATCGAGGGTTGTTATGCAGTTAAAGTGAATGTAGTGAATTGCAATGCAGATTTAAAGGCGTTTCAGATTGTGCTAATATTAGACATGCTCATGGCTAAGCTATTTGTAGCTAGCCACAATTCTAGCATGCTGTGGGTAGGTTTATTTGCTATACCATCAAAGTGTTCTGAGTGAATTTAGTGAAATGCTGTGCCGACTCAAGGGTGTTTTTTGAGGTTACTAGGGTGCGTTAACATTAAACATGGTAATGGCTAAGCAATCTGTAGCTAGCCACAATTCTAGCGCGTTGTGGGTAGTTTCCGGTGTGGTTGCTATGTAGTTAAAGTGTTCCGAGTGGATTTAATGAAATTCTATGCAGTTTGAAGGGTGTTTTGTGTCATTGCTAAAGCATGCTAACATGTTTATGAGGAAGTTATCTGTAGCTACTGTAGGATATCAGACCGAATCAGACAAACTAAGATTTGGTCAAAACATGGTTGAAAAATGAGGAGCCCAAAATTCCACAAGAGGCCCAAAACACAGGATGTCATAAATCAGACCCTAACCACTCTGAAGCAAGCCTAAAACCACTCTGCCACAGAACAGTTTTCAACATTAACACAAAAAAACACATTGACAAGTCCAAGGAGATTATAAAATTTTGGGGCAAGTTATCAAGAATAAAGGTCAAAAGAGATGACCGCATGACTATCACACGATAGTAACGACGTCACAGCTCCTCGAAATTGACTTCCCCCCACTTCACGACGAACAGACAGACTAAATTCCTACAGACAATTTTTAATCTCTGTTCTCCTTACGTCCACAGAATGCAAGCGGAAACTTCATTTCATGTTGAGATGCTCTAAATCACTAAAGGACTCGAGCACTACATTGCTACTAGATCTTACCCCATATCATTATCTACCACATGTTTTAAACATCCTTCCTTATTTATTGTGAATGTATGTTGAATAACTATTGAATAGCGTAGGGGTCTATTCTGCTTGGTATGGTGGTTTGAAGTTTAGCATGCTTTAAACGTTCTCCCATCAATTCTTTGGTCAAATGTATCAATATCCATTGCCCGTGATGAATCAGGATCAAACTCATACTCTAGACCAGAGCGGGAAAAACGCAGGTCTGTGAATGATGAGATTCAGTTGTATTTAATGAATGGAAGAGAACAATTGCAACACAAAAAAACCGACCCCTCTACAAGTCGAAAACACCATTTGGTGTTTAAACAGCCTTTTTTAATACTAGGACCCATCACACTTAGCCGCGCGTCTTTTTGGGGTCTTTTGCCTTTGCCTTTTTGCGGGTCTGACTTTTGTGTCTAGCTTTTAGCCATGCGGCTTTTAGCTTTTTCACTCCTAGTCATGTTTCTTTAGCTTTTGAGCGTGCTCTGGCTTACACGCCAGCTCCTCCAAAACCATGAGGAGAAACGCCACCTGGCCTCGTCAAACTTTACATCTATTTCTATTTCTTTAGTTTGTTTAATTTTCCATTGAGAGTTTCGTGTTTCGAGTTAAGCCTCGCCGCGCATCTCCGAAGATTGCTGTCTACCCTTAAACAGGCATGAGCCACGAACTCCGCGTCGCCACCACGCGCCAACCCGGGCTCCAAGACTGAACCTCCAGCTAATCAGCAACCTCGGGAAACCCCTTTTGGCAACCAGACAAGGAAGGGAACCCCACACACAGGAAAGCAAGAACCTCCAGATCCTAGCTGAACTGGTGCATTTATTATAAGTTTTAACCTCATTGAGGAACTCAATGCGATGGTTAAGTGATTGATGGTTGTTCAGGTCTAAGCAATTGCACATTTTGCTATAACTTGGGATTTCACATTTTCATTCTTTTTAATTATTTCCTCTCTCTCTCTTTTTGAAAACTTGTGTGAATGCGTGTGTTCCTGTGTTAGATTAGTTTATATGTCTTAGATTTATCCAATAAAGCCTTATTTATATTGAAAAGAGAAGTATCTTGTGTTTTGTGCTCACAAGTTAATGTCTTAAACTGCCGATCTTGTTACTATGCTAATTAATAGTGTTTTCACTATATTTTGGATATAGATATCCATTGCAGAATTGCTGTCATACAGCTCGTTCACTGACTCGCTGGCCGTCTCAGTGATCAGCCGTAAAACAGTGATTCTGTCCTAATTCCCTTACATATTAATGGTGGAGTTCCCTTTAAAATCTTAAATGATTCCCTTTGAGCTAAATTATTGACCTGTTTCCCTTACACTACCTAGCCATGCTGGGGTGTTGTAGGATGTTTCTAACGCATTTTGGTTACTAAAGTGTTCTGAGTGGAATTTGTGAGTTGCTATGCAGTTCTATGGGTGTTTTGTGTGGTTGCTAGAGCTAACATTAGATATGTTAATGGGTAAGCTATCTGTACCTCGCTACGCTAGGGTGTTGTATGTAGTGTCCAATGTGTTTCTGTGTGGATTTAGTGAGTTGCCATGCAGTACCAAGGGTATTTTAAGTGGTTGCTATGAGTGGAGTTAGAACACAAAGCATTGCATGTGTGTTGCATCAGATTTTAGACGTATATATGTTTATGAAATGGTTGCGTATTACAGCCTCAAGACAAAAGCATATTTTAATAAAAAGGATATTGACAAAGATGAATAACAAAGCCTATGTATATTTTGTACAAAACGTAGGGATTTAGTGTAGTTTAGCATTGCCTCTTTGTGAAAGCAGAAACTGACATTAATGAAGACAAATATGAATCTTTTAGGAGAATTGAATTACTGTCTTATCTTTTTTGCTTTCCATGGCCTCCACATTATTTCTCATTTTATTATAATTAAACAGCTGACTGATGGGATTCACCTTGGCTTCCATTACAGGCTTTCTACAACGTTTTTTTTTTTCTTTGGGAAATAATTTTTATGACACTGGTTGGTGTAGGTTTAAAAAAAACATTATTTAGAGCCTGACGTGCAGATAATTGGTGCCTTGAACCTCAGAACATGGGACTTCAGAGACTTGTTACCTGGGAAGTCCAGTGCAGCCCCAGGGTACATGCGTTTTTGAACAAACTGATACTGAACAGGGCAAACGGTGATTTAACTCTAAATCCTGTTTGACTGTAAATCCCAAAACAGTGAGTGAAACTCACAAAAGCCATACAAAAATATTTCAAAAATACAGTGTATATTGATACAAAGACTATCCACTCTAATAACAACCATATTAATATTTGTAATATAGAAATGTAATAAATATTATAAGAATATTAAAATATTGATGAAATAGTTGAATACACATTAATTATTTTTGCGTATCGCACTCTCATAAACTGTCAATGTCATTATCAACAAAACCTTATAATACTATACATAATATTTAGAACGCATAATTTTTATAAACAAAGATTTGTACAATATATTTTCAATATATTATAATTTAATAAACATTATAAATACACATAAATACTGTCCTGTGTTTGTATGCATAATGTGATATATAATGTATATATACATATATAATGTTAAATAAAAAATATATAAATAATAGACTAGAAATTTCCTGCTTTGAACTTGTCGCAATGCATTTTTGCTTTATGGTCTTAGTTCTTTCCTTTACAATTTGCTCTCTGTTGTGTAGTCCACTTTGTTGTATAAATGTTGTATAAATGTGTTTTGCACATTTCAACTGATAGTGGAGAAATGTAATTGCTTCTCAAAACTTCAAATTAAGCATTTATTGCAGCGTTTCTCTTGTCATGTCTTCGGCGTTGTGATAGCTGCTTAGGAATTGGGATCCCTTTGAAAGTGCCATTTTATTGCCTTTCAAACACTTCGCTAATTTAGTGTGTTCACCGGGTCTCGTAAACAGACTTTAATGGTCTGTGCCTATACTAACTCACTGCTGTGGCTTCATAACACTGCTAAAACATGGACGAACCATTCACTGCAGCCTAATGTAATCATGAAAGGGTCCCCATTGCACTTTTGAGACCAAATGAGACTTTAAGAGCAACTAAAGAGCTATGAGTCATTGTAATAATGTTGCGATTATGGCGTATTAGCTAATGATTTACGAGACACGCATGCAAAACCTCATCGACAGGCATCTGGTTGTGTCATCACATTCTTACTGCAAGTTGTTGAGGATAAGATACTTTTAATGAGTGCATTTTCATATTTTAGACAGCTCATGGGACGCCGAGTGGCATCGGTTTTTGAAATCATGATACATAAAACATTAAAAAGGTTTTTTGGGGATGTGACAGAGTTGCTGGATCAAAGGGTCTAAGTTCTGACTCTCGGCTTTGAAACAGTTAGTCCATGACAGGATCTCTCCAATGGATTGAAATGGGTCACAGTTTAAACGGGTCAGCTCTGATCTGGAGTCCAAGGGTGGACTGTTGTATGGATGTTAGAGAATAACATGGCTAAAACTCATTCTAGGCTTTTGAATTTTGTATAGGAGTCGTTTAGGCTAGTGGGAGGAATAATTCACCCACAAATTAAAATTCTGTCGTCATTTACTAACCAACTCATGTCATTTCAAAATCATTTGTTTTTACAGGTCTGACACATCAACTTTTTACAGAGCCACAAAGGGGACATGGTGATGGGGGGTGAAAAACAAAAAAAGTTTCTGTCACAAAAATATTACGGTCCCCAGAGAAACGTTGAGGTCTATTGCAAAACATTTGTGTTCCATGGCAAATTAATTGCGTTCCCCTGAGAAACTTTGCATTTGCTCAACATTTGCACTCTCACAAAATCGTGTTCCCCGGGGAAACTTTGTGTTTGCTCGCAAAACATTTGCGTTCTCTCGCAAAACTATTATGTTCCCCCGAGAAACTTGGCATTCGCTCGCAAAACATTTCCATTCTCTTGCAAAACTACAGTATTGACTGGTGAAAGTTTGCTTGCAAAACATTTGCATTCTCTTGTGAAACTATCATGTTCTCCCAATAAGTTTGCAATCACTCACAAAACATTTGCGATCTCTTGCAAAACTATTACATTCCCCTGAGAAACTTGCCATTTATTCGCAAAAACATTTGCACTCTCTCGCAAAACTATTACATTCCCCTGAGAAACTTGCCATTTATTCGCAAAAACATTTGCAATCTCTCGCAAAACATTTGCATTCTCTTGCAAAACTATTACGTTCGCCGGAAGAACTTTGTGTTCTCTCTGAAAACATTTGCATTCTCTCGCAAAACGATTAAGTTTCCCAGAGAAACGTGCTGTTTATTCTCGAAACATTTGCATTCTCTCGCAAAACTATTACATTCCCCCGAGAAACTTGACGTTTATTGACAAACCATTTGCACTCTCTCACATTCTCTTGCAAAACTATTGTGCTCCCCCCAAAAAACTTAGCATTCACTTTTTGCACTCTCTCGGAAAACTATAATGATCCCCCAATAAGTTTGCGATTACTCGCAAAACATTTGCATTCTCTCACAAAACTATTACGTTCCCTTGAGATACTTGCCATTTATTCGCAAAACATTTGCACTCTCTCGCAAAGCGTTTGCATTCTCTCACAAAACTATTACACTCACAGAAAATTGGTGCTCGCTCACTCGCCTATCCCCCAATATGTTTGCGATCGCTTGCAAAACATTTATGTTCTCTTGCAAAACTATTACGTTCCTGCCAAAAAAAACGTTTTGTTTCGCAAAACATTTGCATTATCTCACAAAATCCTTACGTTGCTCTGAGAATCATTGTGTTTGTTCCTTCCACCTCATATTATTTCCATTACAAAAGTTTTGCAGCAAACATAGCTTTCTTCCAAAACTATTACACTCCCCCAAGAAACGTTGCATTCATTTTTCCTCCAATCTCTTTTTTTAAACCCATCATCATGTAACTTCTGGCTCAACTAATGCTGTGATTTTTACAATCATGTTAAAACCAGAAAATGCTAGTAGCAAAGCAAAGAAATGAATATGTCTTTGTTTTTTTCATTAGGTTTTCCTCAAGGAGCTTGCATACTTGGGCATACCTGAGCTTCACTGTAGGAATCATAGGAAAGACATTAAGCCATTCTCAGCATTTTGGAACAGAAGCTCAGAGAGCGATTATACTGAGGTCAATGGCAGGAATCATATGAGCTTGATGGACAGCCTCTAAATGCCTCACCTCCTCTCTGCGGAGAGCCGTCTGAGCTTTCCTAATTACCTAATCCGCTGGTTTTCTGTTGTGTCAATGACAACCGAATCCCTTTCCCGAATTCCAAATCTGGTTATGGATTACATGCAAATTAGGGTTTCATCCAGTCTGCTTTTATAGGACGTTATGCATATTTATGCAAAGCAGCACCGGTTGTTTCTATTTTAGCTTTCTCTTGCATCTCCTCCAATAGACGTATCATTTAATTAAAAAAAGACTGGCAGGTGCACAAGCCGAAACATGTTGCATCGGGAAACTCAGACAGTCCATCCTCTTGATGTTCATGAACATTATCTTATACCGTAATACCAAAATTGACTTGAGATGGCATGTATGCTGTTGTTAGTTCTTAAATTAAATATATTTGAAAGATATTTTGAGGAATTTATTATATCAATTTTATTGTAATATATTTTGGGCTGTTTTAATATATTGTACAATATACAAAAAACATTTATTAGGAAAAATACATTTAAAATATACAAATATCAATATATTTTTATATATTCTGGATTACTTTTTTGTATATTTTAATCAAAAATATTACACAGTATCTTATACTTAATTAAAAATTAGAAAGATTTTATTAGGAAATATTTATATTTTGATTTTAGGGTTTGTTTGCAAAACTTATGCATTCTCTCACAAAAATATTACATTCAGGAAATGTTGTGCTCTCTTGAAAAACATTTGTGCAGCAAATATAAACATTACACTGTTTTTTTCTACTTAATTAGAAATTTGGAAAACGTATTAGTACATTTTTATATTTTGACTTTAGAATACACAAACAAATGGCCAAAAAAATTCAGAATACAAAATATACAAATTTTATATTTTGGCCAAAATTTTATATTTTGGCCAAAATTTTATATTTTGAATTTACAACATGAATAATAAAATTAAAATAATGAATACATACAGTGGTGTGAAAAAGTGTTGGCCTCCTTCCTGATTTCTTATTTTTTTGCATGTTTGTCACACTTTAATGTTTCAGATCATCAAACAAATTTAAATATTAGTCAAAAATAACACAAGTAAACACAACATGCAGTTTTTAAATGAAATAATTTTATTAAGGGAAAACAAAATCCAAAAACCACATGGCCCTGTGTGAAGAAGTGTTTGCCCCCCTGTTAAACTGTGGTTTATCACAGCTGAGTTAAATTTCTCTAGCCACACCAGGCCTGATTACTGCCACACCTGTCCGCAATCAAGAAATCTCTTAAATAGGACCTGCCTGACAAAGTGAAGTAGACCAAAAGATCCTCAAAAGCTAGACATCATGCCGAGATCCAAAGAAATTCAGAAACAAATGAGAAAGAAAGTAATTGAGATCTATTAGTCTGGAAAAGGTTATAAAGCTATTTCTATAGCTTTGGGACTCCAGCGAACCACAGTAAGAGCCATTATTCACAAATGGAAAAAAAACATGGAACAGTGGAGAACCTTACCATGAGTGGCCGGCCGTCCAAAATTACCCCAAGAGCACAGCGACGACTCATCCAAGAGGTCACAAAGACCCCACAACAACATCCACGATTCTTTGCAGGCCAAAACGCAATTTACCAATCAATTAAGGTCAGTGATTCAACAATAAGAAAGAGACTGGGAAAAAATGGTCTGCATGACAGAGTTCCAAGACAAAAACCGCTGCTGAGCAAAAAGAACATGAAGGCTCGTCTCAGTTTTGCCAGAAATCATTCTTGATGATCCCCAAGACTTTTGGGATAATACTCTGTGGACTGACGAGACAAAATTTTAACTTTTTGGAAGGTGTGTGTCCCATTATGTCTGGCGTAAAAGTAACACTGCATTTAAGAAAAAGAACATCATACCAACAGTAAAATATGGTGGTGGTAGTTTGATGGTCTGGGGCTGTTTTGCTGCTTTAGGACCTGGAAGACTTGCTGTGATAAATGGAACCATGAATTCTGCTGTTTACCAAAAAAATCATGAAGGAGAATGTCCGACCATCTGTTCGTGACCTCAAGCTCAAACGCACTTGGTTTATGCAGCAGGACAACGATCCAAAACACACCAGCAAGTCCACATCTGAATGGCTGAAGAAAAACAAAATGAATACTTCGGAGTGGCCTAGTCAAAGTCCTGACCTTAATCCTATTGAGATGCTGTGGCATGACCTTGAAAAGGCGGTTTATGCTCGAAAACCCTCCAATTTGGCTGAATTACAACAATTCTGCATAGTTGAGTGGACCAAAATTCCTCCACAGCGTTGTAACAGACTCATTGCAAGTTATCGTAAACGCTTGGTTGCAGTTGTTGCTGCTAAGGGTGCCCAACCAGTTATTAGGTTTAGGGAGCAAACAATTTTTCACACAGGGCCATGTTTTGAAACCAAAAAAAAAAGTTTTTTTGATTTGTGTTCCTTAATAAATAAAAACCTTCATCTTAAAACTGCATCTGTTTATCTTTTACCTATAGTTAAATGTTTTGAATGATCTTAAACATTAAAGTGAGACAAACATGGAAAAAATAAGAAATCAGGAAGGGCCAACCTATTCAACACCACTGTACGTTCATAAAAATTCAAAAATTGAATATTCTACTCTGTTGTAATCGCTTTATACATGGGCTCCAAATATGTATAAAAGATTTAATTGTTTTACAGTCAGCTTGGTTTGACAAGGCAACCAAGAGTCACATATAATTTTAGAATAAATAATCTCCCAACCTACAAACACAGGCTCCTCATCATCCCTCTGTTTTGCAGCTGCCTCTGTCTCTTTCTCTCTCCCTCCCTCTGTTACTCTCACCTCACCTTCCTTTCCATCTTTAACCTTTTCCATGCAATTAAATTCAGCTCCGGTCCCGCCTGCAGAGCATGCCAACTGACGGCAGGATAAACACACAGAAGGCATCATAAGGGAGACCGGGCTGAAGAACCGAGGACAGATTGGTTAGAGGAGTCAAAGAAGCCAATGACAAGACGGACGCACTAAATGGAAAAATAAAGACGATTCGGTACAGGTAGAAGAACTGACTCGATTCAGAGTGGAACCCCTGACATCAAGGCTGACTGACAGAGCATGGGGAATTTCGCATGGTTTAGGGAGAGAACACCATTACAAAACGCTGCGATACAAACGGAAGTGGACAGAAGAAATAGGAAACCATTGACAAGCGATTGAAGTCACAAACAGAGTACGGGACACTAAGAACACTAAAGCTAATAAAAAAATAAAAGAAAAACCAATGATATATACGCATGGGTGAGAAGAAATTAGGAAAGAGTCATGTGGTAATTAGATTAAAATGCAAAGCGGGGAAGGAAGAAGAACGATAGTATCTGGAGAGACATTGATCAGGCCGTTCACCTCTCTTCTCTAAAGCTTTTTAAATAGTCATTAACTTGTGATCGACAAAACGCTCTCGCAACAGACTGTCTAGGGCACTGAGGTCGCTGCTCTTGAAAAGAGTGTCATTACGTGTACTGTAAATATACAGAGAAAAGACGCAACACGCTCACTCTCCCACTACCAGGCCCGCCAGCACTCGACAAGACAGCATCATGGCCTCTGTTTTCCTCTACACAAATCACCACATTGTAAGCACACCCGACACACACTCACATCACCTGATCACGACAACTGTACCACGCATGCCGCTCCTCAGCTTACATCCCCTCACATCGAAATAGACGAGAGAGCCACCAAGCGACTACAGAAACACCGGACAGACCACACATAGTAGGATGGTCAAATTATAGGGGAAAAATACGAGAAGGTAGGGCACACACAAACAAAAGAGGAAATTCGGAAATGAGTGACGAGTGAGTGTAGTGTCAAGACACAAAGGAATACACCAGTGGTGAAGAGGAGGAGCTGAGTATGAGAGCAATGCAATGAACAGAAGAGGAAAATGAGGAAGGACAGAAAAAAAGATGGTGGCATGAAGGAAGAATAAATCTGAATAGGAGGAACAAAAATACGAGCCAGATGGATGGTAGAAGTAAGAAAAAGAGAGGACAGAGGAAGCAGGAGGGGAGAATGGAAGAAGGGATGATGCAAAATAAAAAAGAGGAACGATGAAAGGAAGTAAATAATAATGGAAGATGGACGGATGGAAGCGAGGACAGAAAAATAGAGGGTGAAAGAAAGGAAAAGAGAAAATAGAGAATAAAAGGGAAGAAAAGATGGATGGAAAGAGCGAAAGAAAGAACAGATAAATGAAAAATAAAAGGCGAAGCAGGGCGGGAGTATGGGAAAAAGGAGGGATGGAAATAAGAAAGTGACTCTCTCTGTATCTGATTTCCACATATTAGGTTCTAGTTTTCATAAATTATAGCTCCAGCTCTGAGGTTTGTCGGAAATATATCCAGATAATATTTCAGCTCACTTTACATTCCGTTCAGTGAAACAACTGGATATGTTGTATGTTGACTTCCAGTAACGAGAGAAGACCATGCGGGGAGCTGCAGAACATGAAGCGGAGTGAAATAAACGAGGTCCTGTGAGCCTTTCTCTACTTGAAGGCATGTGCGCTAGTTGCCACACACATGATGATATCAGACCTGCATCAGGTGAGTTCAGTAGGGGTTGAGCTGGTCCTGTGATGAATGTTAGTAGCAGACAGTCAATGAGAAGGGAGTTTTATGCGCACAAGACCCTGAAGATTCCAGAATGCTAACAGCTGGCCTGTGAAAAGTCCCATCTTGAGACTGTCAACACATTCACACAGTCAATCTCTTTCCTTCTCAGATATGTTTGCACATGTGCAGCAGCATGAAAACCGACAGTTGCACTGGGGTTTTTCTTGTACTGTCCCCTGCTGGAGAGTGATGAACTTGCACAACCATTTTCAGTGCAAGCCTACACAATGTCAGAAAAATGGGCAAAGACTGTAGTATACGCTTAAAGGGACAACTTTGTGCCTTATTGACCTCTAAAATTTTGATAGTTTTACCTTAAGGGTGCATATAACTACTTTAAGTACTTAAGGGTAGAAAATGACAAAATTGTCCCTTCAAGGGCACAAGCTGTTGTGCCCCTAAAGGTGTACAAGTATTTAGTACTAATATGTACCTTTATGGTACTAATATGCATCTTTTAGGTACTAATTTGTACTTTTTAAGGTACTAAATTTAATCTTTTAGGGGTGAAATAAGGTACAAAAGTTTGAAAAGGTAATGCCCCAGTGACAGGTTTTGTACTTTTTTTCTGAGTGTAAGGTTGTTTAATCCATTTTTTATGTTGACCAGGTGAGAATGATTGAGAAAAGTAAAAATACCTCTTCTCATTAAACCACATGGTTCGAGGTTTCATTCATATCAAACTGTATCCAGTAGCAACCACACTTTTTTCCCAGCATGAAGCAGTTCAGAGCAGTGTTGCCCATATGAATTTTGGATGTTTCCCTTATCCATCACCATTTCAGGGCTTAGAGTCTCTATGAACGTGTTGAATCTGGTGTGTTTAGATTGAGGAGAACATGCAAAAAATGCAGTGTTGGGGGTACCAGGATCAGGGTCAGTAAACACCCCACAAAACTTACCCTCATGCGGAATGTCAAATCATGTTGGAATGACTCTAGATATGCTTTCTACTAAAGGCTAAGATGCTCTGAAGTTGGTTGTTAGACAACTGTAGTAGATTACATAGCATTTTGCAGTCATCAACGACAATACCACATACAACTATCTAGGCCAGGGGTTTTCAAAGTCTAAGACAGTGCATGGGCCTCCCTTTTGACATAACTTACCATTTTAAATTGCTAAAAAAAATTGGGTAAGAACTGTCCATCCCAGTCAAAACAGCCAGATGATCTGTAACAGAGAGTGGGGAAAGAACGTTAAACAATGACAAAATTTAAATATCTCTACAATTGATTAATATGCTTACATAATTATATCCCTACCTTAGTGAGCGGTATGCATTTGTTTCCTCGCTGTACAGAGAAGACTAATTCGTGGTTGCAGTGATGTCAGAAACAGACGAAGGTCATCCTCCACTTGAAGACGTGAACGATATTTGTTCTTGATGAATGTCATAGCAGAAAATCCTGATTCGCACAAATACGTTGAAATGAATGGTAAAAGTTTCCTCAGTGCTCTTTGTGTGAGTTCAGGAAATTCATTTTGAACAGAGCTAGAAATGTCCAATGGAAGAGTGTGTAATCATTTGCTCCAGTTCATGATTACTAGTCAGATCAATCAAAGCCTCTTCGTCTTGTATAGACAGTGCGTCACTTTCTGCTGGCTTGAACTTGAATGGATTGCGAATCGACTCATCCTGGATTGTCTCGTTGGAAAAATAGTGTGTGAATTGCTGACACAGACCCCTTAGGTGTTCAGCGACCAAAGGCTGAATAAGAACCACTGTCGGCCCTGCCTCTTGCATGAAGTCAGCCAGCGTAGGAAACATGTCCAAGCATCCTTTCTTCACGCCAGTGGCCCATAGATCCAGCTTTCTCCCCAACGAGGATACTTGCTCAAATGCCGAAAAGATCGCAGTCTCTGCTCTGCAATGATGTATTAAGCATGTTGAGGCGTTCAAATATGTCCGACAAATAAGCTAACCTTGCGATCCAGCTCGAATCACTCATGTGATGCGCCAGTGGGGATTGAACATTTGACAGAAAAAGTAGTACTTCCTCACGCAAATCAAAAAGTCGTGATAGAACTCACCGAGACAGCCAGCGGACTTCGGTGTGCAGAAGCAGCTGTTTGTAATGCACTCCCAATTCATCGCATAAAATGTGGAAAAGACGAGCATTTAGAGGTCGTGCTTTTATCAGGTTGACAATTTTCACAGCTTCATCGAGGACACTCCGAAAATCATTTGGCATCTTCTTGGCAGCTAAGGCTTGTCTATGGATTGTGCAGTGGGTCCACACGGCTCTCTGTGCTACCTCTTTAACCCTCAATATGAGACCACTGTGGCGGCCCGTCATTGATTTTGCCCCATCACTGCATATTCCACAGCAGCGTTCCCAGCCTATATCGTTCTTTCTCACAAATTCGTTCAATTTGTTGAAAATGTGTTCACCTGTTGTGTGGGTGGGCAAAGGACTACTAAATAGAAACTCTTCTTGAATGTCCATGTTTTTCACGTACCTCACATATGTTAACAGCTGAGCGCAGCTGGCCACATCGGTGGATTTGTCGATCTGGAGTGCAAAAAATGGGCTGTGTCTGACGCTGTCTAAAACTTGCTCCTTCACATCCTGTGCCATGTCTGAGATGCTCCGACTTATTGTGTTGTCAGAGAGTGGAACAGAATCAATCTTAGAAGCCGCTGCTTCTCCTAGCATCAAGGAACACAGGTCTTTTGCTGCCGGTAGAATTAACGTCTCTCCAGTGGTATGTGCTTTGCCTGCCTTGGCAATATGCAATGCAACGTGATATGAAGCTTCAGTGGCCTTTCCATTTAATTTGACAAAATCTTCCACAATTTTTTTCTGACCTTGAAAGGTTTCTGGAGGTTTTCCTGCTACCTCAACATGCTTGGTTTCAAGGTGTCGCCAAAGTTTTGCGGGTCTCATGCTGTCATTAGCCAAAATATCTTGACAAACCACACATAAAGGTTGTGGTTCATCAGCTGGTCCTGTCCACGTAAATCCTAAACTCAAATACTGATCATCATATAGTCTTCTTTTGGGTTTAAGCCCTGAAGTTGAAGGTTTGAATCGGTGGGTCTCAGAAACCGCTCCATTGTATTATTAGGCATATACCTATATCGGCAGGCTTGCCAAACAGCATCGAATTCACAGCTACGGCCTTCTGGGTGAAAAATGTTTCTCATATTTTTGACTTATTTTTTTAGTATCGTTTAAATAAAAACATTTAAATATAATAAAAAATACATATAATAATTTAACTCAATAATTATATTTTTAATTTATTATAATTTTTCCCCGCGCCTCCCCTGATATGCTCTGGCACCACCCTGGGGAGGCGCGCCCCACACTTTGAAAACCCCTGATCTAGGCCCTATGAGCATTCTGAGGATGGACGACATATCTGAGGAGAATTTGCCAGTAATTCCGTCAACGTGAAAGGGATACAAAGGAAAGGGATCCGAAAAATGTTCTAGAACTCTACATCAGAAATGGAATCCGAGGTAAGAGTGTGTTGTTATGGTAAATGGGCATGCCAACAGAGAGCTAATAGGGTAATTGACCTGCGAGTAGCGGGTTCTTAATCCACCCCCAAAACTCACACACAAACAAACACTTCCCTCCCACTCAACCCGCAGGGGTCATCCTTTATCAGAAAACACTGCTGCGTTTCTGTAACATGCATGGGGCTGAGTCACATTGAGAATGTGACTCACATTGCAAGTGCAAAGAGACAGTGAATAAGAAAGAGACTGAGAAATGTCATAACCCTGTTGGAAATTATGGCTAAAACCATCATCAGATAATAGCTGGTTGCTGGTTCAAGCTGATCAAGGTGCCCCTGATTACATCTGGCACAAACAGTTCTCTAACAATGTGAACATTCCTATTCAGGTGTAAACATGGGTGTAAACAGATGGACTGACAACTAGTGAGGCCAAAGGTTGACTTGATAGACCACCTTGAACTAGCAACCAACCAGATAGCATATATCAAACAGTATGACCAGTTTTTTTCCAGCAGGGAAGTTGAAAAAAATGCTATCAAAGCAGACCACCTGATAAAGAAGGAAGAGCAAAGAAACTGAGGGGAGTACAGAAGATACGAGTTCTTCATACACTGTATTTCCCAATGATAGGTCTGATAGATCTTCCCATCATGCACTTGCAGAAGCAGGGTCACAGTCTGTCTGCAGCAAAACCATAAGGCCAAAATCCATTGACTGGGTCTGAGAGAACAAGAGCAGATAGATTCTGCAGAGATTTTCTATTTGACCAAGTGGAGTAGATCAATTGCAAAGTATGAAAACAAAAGATGCTTTGGATATTAAGAGTATACAGTTCAAGGATCCATAATAACTAAATAAGACCGACAGATATTCAGATGGAGAGGACAGCAGGAAGACATATGTGAGATGGGCATGAGAATAAAGCAGCGGCTTGAGTACAGAAAACCGCAACGTGCATTAGAAAGGCCTGAGTCATCCAAAATGTGTTTTAAGAAAATTAATTCATATATTATTCGGTCCAAAATAACTTACTGTTTTCAAAGGCTTGTCCATTCTGGTTTTAAATTCCCTTTGACAATACAATGATCTCCGTGAGTTATTTTGCATGCTTAGACCTCTTTAGTTACAAAGAAACTGTGAATCAAAGGTCTCTGGTGAGAAGTGTCAAATCGTTTACCGTTTCTCCTGCTGTCAAGCCTCCATTCCTGACAAAAGCATTCCCGGAGGGGTGCAAGACGGATAACACTGAGCAACCCTCTAGTTTTCAACTTCTGCAACTCCCCCTTGTCTCCATTTCACAGAGTTCATGTTGCTGTGATCTTACGATTTTCATGGTGTGTTGCAGATCTCGTCTCAGTGATATGGAGTAATGTACAAAGGGTTAGTACTTGGTGTTCTCAGTATGTGTGATAAAATTGCCGGCTTGGCGGAGGTCTTTGTGGTTGGCTCCGGCTCTTGATGTTTGTGTTATTGCACAGTTGGTTTAAAA
Source organism: Sinocyclocheilus anophthalmus (assembly GCA_018155175.1). NCBI lineage: Eukaryota > Metazoa > Chordata > Actinopteri > Cypriniformes > Cyprinidae > Sinocyclocheilus > Sinocyclocheilus anophthalmus. Next base: position 97,006 of record JADLZN010006039.1, read on the forward strand.
TGCCACAGCAGCCAAAACCAGCCCATAATGGCTCCATGAAGGGTTTTGATGAGCAGTTTTCTTTACTGAGTTGACACATTTGATTTCCCATTGAAACAGGAAGTTGGAGTGGGACATATGGAATGACTTAACTGGCAAAACCACACTTGAAAATTTGGACCTTTGCAACCCCATATGTTTTAACAGTCACAATCACATAATCACAAGTGGGAATTTATTTTGGTGGCATTTTTTTTTCTGCACGCAACAAAGATCACAAATACTTCTTTATATTAAAGTAGATGTTTTACCAGTGCTCATGTTTGTGTACTTTTTAGGAGTCTAAGCCAAGATATTGCCATTGTGATGAATGGGAATGCTAACAGCTAGCTTTCAGCATGTGTTATAGACAACACAACTACATTAAACCTTTTGTACCAAAGATGAAAATTTCAAAAAGAACCAGTTCCAGTCACTTTCTTTTAATTAATGGTTAGGAAATTAAGTATGAACATGAGCAAAACCGAAGACCGGCTCGCAAGCCATTTTGCTACTTGCTATTGCTAATCAGTGACAAGTGTTTTAATCATTTAGTGGTAAAGCTCATAGACATGGACTAAAAGCCAAAATATTTTGATTGAATTGCAGTATATATATTACAAAATAACAATATATTATTTATTTATTTATTTTTAACCATTTTAGAGGTTATCACAGGTTAGGATGTGAATAAGGTAGCGTTCCTGAAATAAGGAGGTAGCGTATGACTCAAAAAGAATGTCAGAAATAGATGGGGTGAAACAAATATATGTAAATGATAATTTTATCTGTCTGTTAAATATTTCCTGATTAAATTTTCCTCCAAAATCGAATAATGATACACACATCTCAATGCTATTCCCTTGTGCCTGGTTCTATAAAGTTTTTATCCCAAGTAAGCTTGCGCTCTATCTCTCTACTTTTGTCCTTGGGCTTAAATATTAGCTATCTTTTGCTTGAGCCGGTGTTTCTTTTCATTGACATTATCATTTCACTTATCAGAACCTTTATATGCTGGTGGGAAAATGGTTCAGAGGAAGGGAGGTTTTTGAAGCATTATTGCGGATGGCTCGATTTTTTACTCTTGTTGGGCCTGCAATAAGATATATACAATATAACTGATTTTATTATGATATATTATAGCCTACATTTATATTGATTTACTGCTTATATTAATGGACAATCAAATCAGGAATTTAATGCTGCAATGGTTTAATGGTGTTGATTAATGGTGGTGGATTTCCTCCAATTCTTTCCCAATTGGATAACCAGGTCATACCAGGTGGTCAAGTTGGTCAACCAACTTTGGAACATGGTTGACCAGCTAAACCAGCCCCCAACATGGTGGTCTACCAGCTGTAACCCAGCTGACCTTGACCCCAACATATAGCTCAACTTATCAACCAGGTTGGACAAGTTCATGGATCATGACTAGATGGCAACTTTAAATGAGTTTCAAATTTCAAAGTTAAACAGTTAACAGTCTCAAAGTTAACAGTCTCAACTCGACCTGGCTAATGACCAGCAAAACAAGCTTGAAAGTAATACAGGTTTGGAAGGGCATGAGGGTGAGTAAACAATGGCAGTGTTTTCATTTGTAGGTGAACCATCCCTTTTAGAACTGCTGATACCAATTATAATTCAACCTTTTAACTCCCGTCTTGTTTTTCTCTTCCAGTATCTGTCTTCTAACCTTGTTTTTGTCTGATGTTCTCCAGTCTTATCTCTCTCCCTGTTTGTCTCTCTCCTCTGACTATCTGGAGTATTCTGGGTATTTTCTTACTGGGTATGTTCTTAGTATGGCTACATTGGCTTCTCTCTTGCTGTCTCAGTGTGGTAATCACACAGCCCAGCTTAGTTCCCTAGTGAATTGTGCCTCAGATCAGATCTGAGGCTTATATTTGACTCTGAGAGAATGTAATGGCCACGAAAGTGAGAGAGAATCTTCTCAGTTTTCTGCAGGCTGCGTGTGAAAAATAATAACTAGCAGACATGGGCTGACATACGGGAAATTTGTATTAAAAATCATCTATGTGCATAATGAATTCTAAGCCATTTTCACTCAGAAACATCTCTAGATAGTTGCTAGAGATCGGCCTCTCTGACAATGGCTTCTTGAATAAACCAATTAAGCATTTTTTGTCATTTTGACCGAATAGTGTTTGACAAAGATTAAAGTCCTTACAAAGCCACAAATTGGCCATTCATTGTGGCTTCTCTGCTGATCCAATGAAATGGCTTGGTGATGTTGGCATCTTCTGCAGTGAGAAGAAAATTATTCTCTTGCTGGCATTTATGATGGACGATTTATTAGCACTGCAGCAGTTAGAGCTCATATCTTAACATACGGATTGGCATAAACAGCAGATTATTCAGATCTATTTTTCCAAACTTAGTTTAATTCCGTTCAAATTCATTCATATTGCATATTTAAGGCAACATTTGATGAAGAATGCAATCTGTTTTAATAACTATCCATCTGTGGAAATTATTCATGGTACTCTTACATCTTCTGAAACATACAACAAAACCAAGAAACTTTTTGAACGGTTTTTCCTCCAGATGCTGAAATTCAGCTCTGGTTTTGCTAGTGTAAAATTTGCTGTTGTATTTGACACATACAGCCTGAATACACAGCGTTCACAGAGAAGCATTAATCCACAGTCACACGGGGAGACACACTGTAAATGAGAGGCCATATTTTAACATTTTTTCCCCACACATCCCCCACCGCAGCGAATTTATCACGTTCACGTCAAGTAGGCCTACTTTCTCTGTCATCAAAGGGAATGTCTCCGGGGACGTTGTAGCGGGAAATGTGGCTCTGACAGTGTTAGCATTCAATAGGATCCCCACTGGTACACCTTTTGATTTATAAACCCCAGCTAAAATCAGTAACCCATGCAGGGCCTGGAAAAGGGTTTCATCAAGCTCCTTCCAATTTTCACCATACACCTGTTTTCCCTCTTGACCAGTCACCTCAGGAATGTAATTTTCTACTGATATGAGACTATTTGTGGTGAATGTTTCCTAGCGAAGAGGCAGAAGATCCCAAAACGCAAAATTGAGTTCATGAGATCAAAGATTTGTTTTTGCATCAAAATCAAACGTGTTTTGAAAGCATTTCATTATACCACAATAACAAAGTAGGTCAACCTATGTAAATAATGGAAGTTAAAAGGAATCAGACATAACAAAATTAATATTTGCAAAGCATGATTGGGTTCACCTAAGTTTGTTGATGCTGCCATTACTTTTTCCGCCTTTTATCAAAGCCATCAAAGCTAGTTAATTCAGAGTTCACTACTAGGACACCTTTCTGTCCACACTTGGTTTGTTTACGTGCCTCTTTAGGGTCTATTTTGAATCTGAACCATGATATTTTTCATCAACGTGAGTACTAGCAACACAGACTGGATTGCCAGGATTTAGTTTTTATATCTATTTTATTTTCAGTTTGTCTATTCAGCTTATTAAAATTATATTTAATTATCTGCATTAAATTTCTCAGAGCAATTTTAAAATGATTTTTCAGCATTATAAATAAAGCATTATTCCAGTATGTTTTACTAGAAAATACTATTTCTGTCTTTCTACTTCAAAATTTTAAGTTTAATTCAATGTTATTTGCTGATTCCAGTTTCTTTGAATCTTTAAATGAAAATTTCTAAATGAAAATTGTTTCAACACCAGTTTTCTCCCCAGTATAAGCAGATTATAAAATGTTAAACATTTACATTTTCTTTAGTTTTATTTCTATATATGGTGTCAAATACTAAATCTAAAATAAATGCCTGAGTAATTCTTATTTTAGTTAGATTGGAGGTAAACAAAAAATGTATTGTAATTGTTTTTTAAAAATGTAATTTTTTTATTTTATTGTATTCTGTTTTAATAGTGTAATTTAATTTAAAATTTTAATATACAGTTTAATTCAATTTAATACAATTAGCATTGCAAGTTTTTCCTTTGTGACTGTCTGGTTCTTAACTTAAGATTGACATCTTAAGTTTAATCACCTTTGATTGTTCACTGTATTTTGTTCAAAGCAAATCCAACACCATTTTTTTTTCTTTTCAGGCTATAACTGAACAGAACAAGAACCAACAGAACCAAGGCTTTATGTAACATCTGACAAACTGTAGTGATAATACAGACTGCATTAATAATGGTCTGGCAAAGCATAACATCAACAAAAAGAATCATACGAAAGAATGCACCCTTCACCTTCTGTTTCATTTTGGCTGTGCTGAACTCTAGTGCTGTTTTCACACTTGAGAGCAATGTGAATAAAGGGGCAATGGTGCTCAAGATGGAGAGAGAAAGAAAGCAAGCAGGTGAATAAGCAACAAGAAAAAAAAAGAGACTTCATAAATTACTGCAGCAGCTCTTCTTACTGCACTTAGTGTCAGTCTGACTTTCTTCTTGACAGACGCTTTTTAACAGCAAAAACAGAGTCGGGAAACATCTGTGTCATGTTTTGATGAACCAGTACAGCAATCTGTAATTTACAGCAACATCACATCTCCATTAACCAGTGTTATAGATCGCAATACGCACAATGACATTTTCAACAACAGTGAGTGTTTGGAAACATCTGAGCGCTCAATGCTGCCATTGACCAATCAGAATCCAGTATTCTAGACCTACAAAATAATTCAATATGACTCTTGCAATCACAATGTTGTTCCGAATTCAGACCAATAGCATGACTGCGAGTGTACTTTTATACAAGTTCACCAAACAAGAAGTTAAGAGGAACATATTTAAACACTTTATTGCAAGTTACTTTGTGTTTTTGAAAAATTTCCAAACAAAGTCACAGTTGTATGAATCTTTGAACATCTCTAAGCAATGCACAATAATGGAATTTCATTACTTTATGAAACAGTATTTTAGAAGGAACAGAGTGAATGAATAATTCAGCCATTCATGAAGACATGAAGTCTTTTGTTTCTTTTCTGAATGAATCTGTGTTTTTGAACAAATTGGTCATAAATCGTTCATTGGCTCGCTTGTAAAGATTCTGCTTTGTTGAACTGGAATTATTGTAATATTTACATACTTTTATATAGTATTTATAATATTTTGAATAGCTTTTTAGATTTTCAGTTTTAGATTTAATTCAAGCTTTAATCATTTTATGTGCCTTTGTTTTTTATTTATAGATTTTTTTTTCAGAATTTTAATATTAAGTACTTGAAGCTAAACCTACTGTATATCACTTAGTTGCCAAGGCAACATTTCCAATTTTTCTTTTTAATCCAATATTTATATTTTATTTTATGTAAGCTTTATTTCAATTATCGAAAATTATTTTTAATAGTTTGTTTTGGTTAACAGTAACAAAACTGTGTTGAACAAATCAGTTGCTCATTCATAAAGACTGTTGATTGTTGCTGAATAAATTGGCTTTAACACTTTATTTAACTTTAATTTTTGTTGAAATGTGAATGGGTTTCATTAAGTTTAGTTTAGGCCCCCTTAGAATTGTTATGTGCTTCTGTCATTTTTTTTTATATAGATTTAATTAATTGTTCTACTTCAGTTTAGTTTGTTATTTTAATACTTTAATTTAAAGTTTATTTGTTTTATTTATATATTCGATTTGTGATAGTTTTGAGTGATTTGTTTAGTTAACAATAACATTGTACAAAATAAGTGGATCCTGTTACACAACTAAAAAATCCACGTCCGGGCACTTTCTGGAGCACCCATAGTTACGAGTACCTGATGCACCCTTGCTCAAGATTTTTTCTTTGATAGTAACAACATTATGTTGAATGAATCGGCTGAGTAAATGACTCAATGACTCGACTATAAAGACAGTCATCTACTGCCCTAATAAAGTAACTGCAGAGAGAGAGTCAGTAAAACTTCCCACCACTCATGCATTAATCATAAGATTAATTAAAATTTTCGATGATAGATAATTTTGGACTACATTCGGCAGCCACTGCAATTTAAAATACAGTCATGCCCATTTAAATGCTTCCACTGCTTTTCAGTGGATGTTTAGGACCCAAGATGCACCAGGGCATTCAGCGTATGGACCAGCCTGGACATGGCAGATCTATCACTGGCCCATCCGAGCCACCAGCAATGGGCCCACTAAAACAGTGTCAATCAACAAAGGGCCATGCCACCCTCCAGACGATGGCAGTCCCTCCGTGCCAAGCCACGGCGGCAACCAAAGCTGAGAACTGAGAGCTAAAGGCTTAGCTTTTCATCAAAGGCAAAATGCTTATCTCCCACCACAGAGACTTATGCTGCATCATTTCCAAACATCTGCCACTGACCGACTAATGCTGAGAAAACTGATTTCTGATGAGCTAAAATAGCGACAGAAATTCAATGTAAAGAGTAAAATTGAACCACTTTCTCCTCCGTGAATGAAAGTGGCACTATTTACTTAGAGATTAGTGTCTTACTGGATGAAGCACCAATCCCTTGCTGAAGTATTTAAACATTTTGCCCTTTAAAATCATTCACATTCATCACAGAAACGCAGCTTTTCACGGAATCTTCTGTTGGTGGGATTATGTTTTACTTTTACATGCTTCTCAGCCTGAACAAAAGCAAAATTTGCTCTCCCTGAAAATCGCTTCCAGAAATCTGTGATGAGATGGAAAGATAGACAGCGGGTGAGTCAGAGATACAGACAATGACTCAATGAGCAGCAGAGAGCTGATCATTTATTTATAAATGGCTTACAACTGTGACTGCAGTGGATTGCTGGTACAAGAGGCCTTGCGGATGTACGTAAGAGACTTGTCTGTGTGGCACACTGGGGAGAATGAGGTAAGTTGTGCAAATTTTGCAAAGTTGTCTTCTGTGCAATAAAAGGAAAACTAATAGGCCTAATTATATTTCAGGATGTCTGTTATCAACTGAAAAAGAAAAGAAAAATCTCAAGTGGGGGAAAAACACAACTTGCCATGTTAGGTAAGTTGTGTCATGTCAAGAGGTAACTTGAATCATTTGGGACTATGCAATGTACATTTCATTTAAAAAAATTTTTGGAGAATTAATAGTTTACCTAAATTAAATTTTTTACATTTGATTTGTTTTTTAATATTTAATTCTACCTATATATAATAGGATATATATATCTTAATATATTATATTAGAATATATATAATATGAAACAATTCTGAAAAAGATATGTTTATAAAAATAGAAAAAAAAGATATACTATTAAGTGCAATATAATATTATATTTATAATAATAAAGTATTCCATAAACACAGAATTCTTTACGTTAACTTAAAATGCTAATATTTACTATTACTACTATCTTTTTTTAATATGAATTTTCATCATTTTCAAACCTAAAATCAGCAAGCTTTTATTTACTTGTTTGTATACAGTAGTCGTAGATTCTAAACCGGTGGTAATTGTGCATTAACAGCTGTCAACCATGTTTGACGCAAATGAGTGGTCTGAACTTTTTTACCCAGCACATTTCTTATTTTGGTCATGCATGTGCACCTGCACACCACTTGTGTGCATATATGTTTTCTCCTTGCAACAAACCACCCCTATTGAAATCAGTGGATTTGTAATGTTTCTGGTGCAGATCTTGTGTATCAATAAATTCTACTGGCTTATACTTTAATAATATTTAAAAAAGCACATGGTACACAACTGTATAAGAACTAATTTTGTGTAGCTCTGAGTTGAAAGATTGCAAGTGAAACTTTTCATCAGAATAACCAATATATATATATATTTTTTTGTAGTTGTAGTTGTAGTTATAGCCATGTAAGGATAACAGAATCTGGTTGAAGTATTTATAACCAGCCAAATAAACACAGAACTGTAGTTGACATGGGGAAGCCTGACAGATAGACGGCTATCAAAGTATGTTTACAAATTGGCAATATACTAGGCTTGATTGAACAAAGAAAACCCCCAAAATATGAAGTCTTTCATCTTGGAAAGGCAGACTAAACAAAGTCAAAGAATGACATTGTTTTGAAAGAGGAAGCTTCAATCATCTTTGCTTTGTCCAAACATGGTTTCTGTTAATTAGCCTGTGGTTATGTCCTGCCAATATGCAAAATAATGCACAGAGGATTAACCAGTCATGCTTTAAATGAGAGGCAGAGCTCTAATTAATAAACGCTAAGCAGCCTTAGATCCTGAAATATAATCAATACTTCTGAGGACAGCAAATCTGCCAAACGTTCCAGTTTGTGCACATGACCTTGAAAGCGAAGGCCAATATTTTCTACACAGAAAGAAGCGAAAAGTAAATGAAGATTTGATTTGAACCAGATGCTAACACTGACAAGCCCTCATCTTTGTAAGCCATGAACAAAAGTACCTATGGTAGAATAAAACAAAAAAAAAGACCAATAGAATATTGTAGCTTCCTGTGAAGTTTGTATTTACAAGTTGGGAAGTCGTAATTATAACGTCAGGTGCAAAGTAACAGGTAAACTAAGTGTAATATGATGTTACGCCCAGTGTTAGCAGGTTTGCTAATTGTTAGCAATGCCAGCTGACGCTTTTAGCTCTTGTGGCCCTAATATGAATTGCACTTTGGTGATGTTTTGGTGCCTAGACTTTACATCAAGGGTACGCATAGTGCATAACACTTGGGTTCTGGAAGTAATAATCCCATTCATTTTCGCCATAATGGAATTTATAACCCATTATAAACCATTAAAGACAGATCCTACAGTGAGCTCTGAGACTTTAAATACTTCTGTGGACTTCTGGTGAAAAAAACCCACCCACTCTCTGAAGCGGGGTCTCAAAAAAGCACATATTTGATGCATATTTGCAATAAACTTAAAATATGGTTGATATCTTTTATTACACAATCAACATCTTTAAATCGAGAGTTTATAATTTTTTTAATCAATAGTTTTTGACTGATTTTAAAATACTTTTTTGCTTCGAATCAAAGTTTATAAAATGACTTTCATGGTATATTACAAGTCTTTTTAAGATACTTTGTAGCTTTATGTGAGAAACAGACCAAAGTTCAAGTCAAAACATTTTGTTGTCCACATACTGGAGCATCAAAAACCAATTGAACATGCCAATGTGACACATGCCGCGGACTGAAATTGGCTTTTTGAATAAAATGTTTATTGGGATCTTAGTGACAAGACTCACATACGTCCCCTCCGGGGCAGCAGGGACATAAAGCAGGGAAGGGACATAAAGGGCTTGGAAATAAGGCAGGCAAAATAATAGGGGCCACCGTGGATGGGACTTGTCTGCGTGAAAATGTGCGCCTTCTTGATGTTCGGCTGGCATTTTAATGGCCGCCACTTAAAGAGGTTTGACAAAATTACCTAAAAATACATCAGTTTTGTTGGTCTGCAACGAGAGTTTAAATATCTTTTACACAAGCAGTGGGGCTGTGGGACAGTAAGTAATTTTGATTCTTTTTATGGCGTATTTTTGTTCGGCCCTGTTGAGGAGAGAGGGTGAAAAATTAGAAATGATGCGGAGGGCGAATAAAACCAAACTCGGTACAAATAACTCAGTTCAGGTGTTCCCAGAGGAAAAAGTTGTTTCAATTAGGACAAGCTAGAGAAATAATAGTAATATAAATACAGTTTTAAAGTTAAAATCTTTAGATTTTTTGTCCAATTACAGGAAAGCAAACTGTAATAACGCATTAATAAAGTGTTTTTGTATAACATTTATTTTATTCAAAATAGATTTGGCAACACAAATACATATATATAAATATTTTTTTTTATTTTGAACATAAAATAACATTTGCTAATGCAAATAAAACAAATCATGCACTATAAGGGACTGATCCAAAAAGGAAAATGCCAAAAAAAAAACAATGCACGGAACGCTCCCAAAACTAACTGTATTGAATTTTGTGTACTAAAAATTAATCAACGTACCATACCCTGGGGGAGGGGAAAAAAAAAAAGAAGAAAAGAAAAAAAAAAAAAAAAAAAAAAAAAATATTATCTTCAGGGTTCCTGACGATTAAAAAACAAGTTAACAATTTATTTTAAATAATCTTATGGGATTGTGATAAGCTATTTGACTGAGCTTAGAGATCTTTGAAAAAAAAAAAAAATAATAATAAAAGTATAAGTATAAAGAGGTTCAAATCTACTTGGCTGCCTCGGATAAAACTAAAATCAATGTCTAAAGATCTCCCTGATAGTACAGACCTTGTGGGTCACCTTTATTGATTCAAAAGACAAGAACAGCAGATCAACCCAAGAACAAGAACCAGAACCGCCTTGAACGATGCCTTGTGTGAATGCCACACATTGGGCTCATGAATACTAAGTAAAAGAAAGCTATTGTGTAGGCACTGAGTTTTTCTTTCATTTTAAAATTGCAATGGAAATTATGAAACCACATCTGGATAGACAAGGTTTGATGTTTCTTATGTTAAACTCTGTTGGTCTGGACTAGTATTACTAGTATTACAGTAATAAATAGACTTTAAATTCTCCACTTCACGGCTAATCATTGATCTTTCTGCCTTTTTAACAGGGCACTTCGAGACCTTTACAGCATTTCACCACAGCTTTCCCTGACAAATTTTATATCGAATGCAACCCCAAGCAGGCATAATACAGATATGTGAATATATATTACAGATTCAAAGGAGCACTAACTTAAATTTAGGTTCATATTTAAAGGATTAGTTCACCCCAAAAAATGAAAATTTGTCATTACTCACCCCAATTGTCTAATGTCCACACTATGACGTTCTTCCAGAGTGCACAGTTGCTTTCCTTTTCACAATTAGACTGCGAACTGAAGCTTTCAAGTTTCAAAAGCAGCATAAATGTGGTCCATATGACATTTATAGTATATGCCAAGTCTTTTGAAGACATTTGGTAACAAACAAACTAGTTTTAAAAAATACTTACGTCCACCCTAAATTTCCATAAGACATGAACTTATAATTTGTATACAATCTTCTAGTAATAAACAAAACCTGAATGATCTGCTAACAACAATTAAAAGTTGGAGAAGAATATCGGTAAACAACGACTTAAATATCGGTTGTTTCTCAAATGAAGCTATTATTTGACTTGAGAAGACTTGAGAATATAGCACAAAATTATTGTGTTTTAATTCGCAATTGCAAGTTTATAACTCATAATTGTGAGATAAAAAGTCATAATTAACTTTTTTACAGTATGTTTTATTGCATGGTGGAAACCAAAAAAAAAAAAAACAGAACTGCGATATGTAAATTGCGATATGTAATTCTGAAAAAAGTCAGAATTGCGTGATAACTCAGATTTGGGAGAAAACATTTTCAAAATTTGCAAAATCTAAACTCAGTTTAATGTATCGCAATTCAGACTTTTTTTCTCAGTTTATATCTCACAATTCAGGTCTTTTTCCTCGCAATTCTAATATAAATTCAGAATAGCAAAAAAGGCCGAATTGTGAGATAAAAGTCCCAATTACCTTGTTTTATCCTGTGGTGGAAACCGCTTCCATATTTATAGACCACTTTTGTGAGGCAAAATAATAATAAAAATCTCTATTTATTGTAATTTCACAGAAAATAAAGCAACTCTTCCACAAAAAAAAAAATTGTCATACTGGTTTGGAACGGTGGATAAATGATGGCAGAGTTGTCATTTTTGGGTGAATTAGTCATTTTATTTGAATTTATTCAAGGTCTACTCTCGCTTTGATTGGGTCAAAAGTGTCTTGCACAGGAAAATTAAATTAAAAAGAGTTTAGAATAAATAAGAATAGATAGAAAAGATGGTTTAATGAGAAAGCGACAAATGAAATCCGAACTATATGCCATATGTCATCTCAGTTAGCTTCCCGTTCTACGCAAAAAAAAAAATAATTCTCTGTTGAAAAGGTGAGACCTTTTGAAAGTAATGCTGGGTCACGAAATGAAAAAGCAACACGGGAGCGAAGAAAGCCACCTAATTTGTGACACTCTGAGAGGGACCGGTTTTATCTGCCGTGATTTTGTGCGTCTCGGCAGCTACAACACTCATTAAAATCAGAAGAGGATGAGGGGGCATGAGAGATTGACAAGCAGAACAGATTTCTCCCTTTCATCTGCGTTAGCGTTTGCCAAATTCAATTGAAGGAGGAAAATGACATGAAAAATAGCAAAATTGCTGAACACAAACAGGGATTCAGTCGTAGGCTCCTTAATTGGGTCCTAGGGGAAACATTCCGGCTACAAAATCCAGGATTTCAGGGTGTTTATTACAGGATGTTGAGACTCCAACAGATTAAGTAAAAAAAGGGTTTGATAAGGGTGAGAAAAAGAAAAAGAGCGGGTGGACGAGGAACACAACAGCCGCTTGTCAGTCAGGGTTTTGGCACGATTGTGTCAGCTGAGATGAACATTTCTAATTAGGGAGAAATAGCTCAGTCCGGTTTAGTGAGAGAAGAAAAAAAGAAAGAAAAAAAGGCTTTACTGCCCTCTGGTGTTCACTTAAAACATTAATGGCAGCTGACCAGTAGTGATGGGTGGCAGAGATGGAGGAAGCTCAGTTGCCGCCCACTCCAGCTGCAGAAGCAGTCGTTCCAGTGCTGCTCTGTGCTGATTTCCCTGTGTGCCGTTGGCCACCACGCCGTCGACCACTTCCACCAGACTTCAACTAAAAGAGACGATGCAAACCAATTGTTTAGATGCTTTCATATTTATTTATTTATTTGTCAGGTTTGGGTTTAAAAACAGTTTGTCGTTAAAGGGATAGTTCACCCAAAAATAAAAATTTGATGTTTATCTGCTTACCCCCAGGGCATCCAAGATGTAGGTGACTTTGTTTCTTCAGTAGAACACAAACGAAGATTTTGAACTCAAGCCGTTACAGTCTATCAGTCTTATAATGTAAGTGGATGGGAATCACGGCTTTGGGATTAAAAAAAACAAAACACAAACAAAACCAAATTAAAATAATGAAGCATTACCGCCACCTATCTCTCAAGTGGATAGTGTCAATGGTCCATTTGAGAGATAGATGGCGGAAATGCACTTATAAGTCTGCGATCCGCCGTAAAGCAAGAAGACGCCTCACGCACCTGCTGTCGAGAACGCGCTCAGGAGGACGCGCTGAGTTCAGACAGTTCGGACATTGCAGTGAAATCAGAGTAAAAAACTATAAAATTACTGGCCGTTCAGTTCTCTGGCAGACGATGAGTTTATTTGGTTTTGTTTGTGTGTTTTTTTTTACTCCCAAAGCCATGATTCCCATCCACTTATTTTATAAGACTGATAGACTGCAACGGTTTGAGTTCAAAATCATCAAATGTGTTCTACTGAAAAAACAAAGTCACCTACATCTCGGATGCACTGCGGGTAAGCAGATAAACATCACATCTTAATTTTTGGATGAACTATCCCTTTAAAAAATAATAAAAAAACATGCTGTAAGTAACAAACTGAAGGCAGTAACGCACATGTCAATGAAAGATTTTAATTTTTTGTCAGTTTGTCATTTCCATGAATAGGAAAGAAACGGTGAATAACAGTTATAATAAATAAAATACAGATTTTGACATTTTCTCTTTAAAAAAAGTACAATTTTCTTTTGATTTGCTAATTTTGTGTTTAAAAGCAAGCTTTTTTTTTTTAATTAAAATGCATTTAAAAAAAATTGACAAATCTCACTTTAAAAATACTATGTTGTTCAAGAAGTGTTTTCCCCAACAACACTGTGCTGTAGTAGTAGCAAACTGTAAATGATTGCAGTTTGAATTATTAATTAATTTTTTTTAAAAAAAGTAAATAAATAAATACATAAATACTTTTTTCATTTTCCCCTTAGCAAAACAAATAAAACTTCTTTTTTTCCCCACTTTTTCCATTTAAATTATTGCCAAATAAAGGTGGGGTAAGCGATTTTTTAAAAACTCTTTAGAAAACTGATTCGGGCCGACTAGCAAAACAAACTTGTAGCCAATAAGCAGTAAAGGGGCGTGTCTACTCATGATGTGGAAGAGAGAGAGTTCAGTGCACATGACGGACATTAGCGAGCCGAGCGACAAAGATAGAGATGGCAGATAAAAAACAAAAGAAAAAACGTCTGCAGAACAAAAGAAGACTTAAGGCAATAAGTAGGACCTTGTAATATCGACTCAGCTTCCAGAGATGGAGAGCGAAACTCAAGGAGTGGAAGGCTTGCCGATCGGAGTCTGTCAACACTGGACGCGACAAAGCGACCGTTGAAAATCATTTGAAATTTGTGTCAATACGTCATGAATAGAACGCAGCAGGAGTTTTCTGTCGGGGATTTGTCGTGTCGTGCCGTGCCACATCCAGTGTAGACCATAGATATGTATATATATATAATCTATGGTGTAGACAGCATCACTGATTATAATGAGTTCCATAGTATTTTGTCGCGCCGCGCCACTTGCGTCCGGTGTAGACACGGTGTAACATTGGTTTTGCTTTCTTTCACAGAACTAATCGTTGCCTGGGTTGCGTACGTATGTGTGGGGCGGAGCTATCAAAATAGGGGCGAGACCCTTTTGGGGTAGGGGCGTGTTTGTTTTAGTGATTTCAAATGTCAACATTGGCTACCAGAAATCACTTACCCCACCTTTAAAGACTTGATTGACTGAGCAAATGTCAGTAAATTAAATTGAAAAAGAAGATGAAATCCAAATATTTAGATCCTTTTTCATGGGTAGGTCTTGGTGGTCAATAGTTTTGATTTTTCTACCCCAGGTTTTTTTGTTTTTCTCTTAATTTTCTTCTTATTAAAACAAATAAAACTCAAATTCAGAAGATAAATACATTAAAAATGTAATACAATTATCTTTTATGTTTATCAGTTAAAGCTTCTTTTGCTTTAGTTTTGGTAGATACAATTTATTTATTTAGTATTATTATTTTTTTTAATTATCAATTTTTGGTTTATGGCCATTTAAAACGTAACTGACTAACTGAGCAAATTTCAATAGATTCCATTTGTAAACCTGTAATTTAACATCTCAATAATGGTTAATAATGACAATTTCACTATTTGAACACTACTTAAAAAGAAACAAACCCAGAATTTGCTCTGCAGTGACCATTAATGGAAAAATCAATTAACCGTTAAGTGTAAATGAGAGAGTCGTGAGCTTTTCAGAGGTGATTTGTCTCATTTAAATACTGTTCATGAAATAAACCAGCCTAATTCATTACAGACTCTAATGTCTTTTATAGTCTTGAAAATAATGCTCTTAATACCTGTGATTTACACTACAGCAAATTAAAATTGTAAGAAGCTTAAAGAGTTTGACCTTAACGTGCTTTAAACCGTTATTTTACCTTCCCTCACCACCGTTTTCTAGTCTTTTAACTTTTGTTTTTGCCGCCGCATTCTCTGTTTCGATCTGTACAAAGTGTCTCCTCGCCCCCTGCTGTCTACCGCACTGAACCATAGACAGAAAAACAAAAATGTTTTTGGTATATTGGAGATGAAAAGGGTCGAGAAATTTCAAGGGGTGTAACTGTCCATGAACGTTTGGAGATGAATATTACATGCAGCCCGAAGGAAATGTTAAAAGAATGAAAATGTGATGCGGAAAAAGAGCATAAATTATTATTAATATAATAACAGATTATATTAACATTATTATTTAGCTGTATTTAGTTATTAAGATTATTTATATTAATATATATTATAGATCTATATATAGATAATATATAGATATATATATATAAATTAAAAATGGTAATAAGTATTGTTTCTTCACAAGTTGTCCATTTGAGGCTTCCTCCCATCTGTGTGGTTACTCGCTGGTGGACGAAAAAGCCTTCCACCTGGATGAGTTTCTTGGTAGACTGAAATATTGGACTGAGGCTTGCTTTGAGCAGCTGTCGACAAGTGAAGGGGGGGGGGGGGGGGGGGGGGGGAACAAAAAAAACAGACAGGAGTTTCAGAAGGAAATGCATCGCAGTTTGTATGACTCAGGCTGGAAGGTAACAATCTCTTAATATACTTTATTGGCGACATTATGAAATATGAATGTATTGATGTCTAAAAGAAAACTGATTCACACAGGACACCAAATTCTAGTGGAATGATCTCAAGAATATCTTACTATATATATAATCTATAATAATTAACTAATTTAAATAATTAATTTTAATATATATATATATTTTTTTTTATGTATGTAAAAATGTATTTTATTTAGATTTTGAGGGTAAATGTTTTTGTGACCTCTGACCTTAGTGATGGTGCCCACGGCCTTGGTCCTGCCCTCTCTGAAGACGAGTCTCTGGTCCGTGTGAAAGTACTCGGGGGTCTTGATGAAACGGAAGTGTACGGTGGCTTTGTCCCCGGTCCGTAAACAGTCTTTGTTCATGCCGATGATGGTGGCCGTCTGTCTGATACTGCCACAGTGAACTATGATGGAGAGAACTCCTGACAACGTGCAAATGATACAATCTCTATTTAGTTACAATTTCTGTTTAAATGTTCAATTTTTATATTCTTCAGTAAAACAAAAGCATGATATTAGATCCATAGTGAAGCACATTATATAAGGTTAAATGCTCCAAACAACAGTAAATTCATTATTGTGATATACATTTATTAAGGTAAAACAATGTAGATTTATACTATAATATTGGTTATAAATATTATAAAACATAAAATAAAAATTACAAATATAGTAAACTGAAACAAAATTATCTGCCAAAATGTGTATCCTCTGGAATGTGTAAATAGATCTTTAAATATTTTTCTTCAGTAAAACAACAGCAGTTGTTCTCAATAAACATTCAATTATCATTTTTGACAACCGGTTTCATAAAGGCAAGCCATAGATCTTACTCATGTTATAATGTGTGAAACAAAATTGTAAAATTTGATAGCCTCTGTATCTGACAAAATATCTTCTATATTATAGATTATCGTAACTGTTTTGATATTAAATTAAAAATAAATGAGTAATTAAAACAATTATTTAAAACAGTTCATGTATATTATATCTATATATTATAATATTACATATACACATTTAGTATCTTTCTGGTTCTGTGCAAGTTATAAATTATGTGTATCAGGATTTATAAATAAGCAAAATTTTAAATAAATATTTGCTGCATTAAAAATCCAAATATCGTATTTTTAATATTTTGATTTAAATATGTGTTCAATATATATTATACAACAAACACGTGTTTTAAATATCACAAGAAACTAAAATTAATTTTTAATCTTAAAAAAAAAATGTTTAATATAGATTACAAAAAATAATCTTATTTAAGTTTTATCATAATAAACAAATATTCAGTCTACTATTTATTTTGAATCTTTTGATGAAATAGTTAAAACTGTATAAAAATGTTAAGTATCTAATATCATGAGTAACAAAAATTCAGTCAAATATTTTACATTTGTCTCTTCTGCTCACCCATAGCTTGGTATCTTGGCGATATCGTCGTCGGATGGTGTAGTACGAGAATCTCTGCCTCAAACTCCCAGCATGCCTGTGGGTTGAGGCGTGGCGACACCATCACCATTCCCTTTCTGATCGATGAGCGCTTGATCTTCTTCAGGGCAAACGAGGCCGTCTGCCCACCGCGCACTTCTTTAACAGGCATGCGCTTGCGGTGAATGGATTTGACAGCGATGGGGATGAAAACGCCCAGAGGATCTGGACCGAGGAGCAGCGTGTCGTTCAGCCGTATTAATCCACGTAAAGTAGTCCCTGATACTACAGTACCTACACCCTGAAGAACATGCGAGAAGTTCAAACGATTGAGAAAGAGGTAGACAAAAGTACAAAGACAGTGTGTGTTGTACCGGCACTGAATATGTGTCATCAATCTGAAACTCTGGCGGCTCGTCGTCTTTAAATGTCGTTCTGGGAGACAGCAGGTTCAGGAACATTTTCAACAAGTCCATGTTTTCACCCGTCACATTCGAGATCTGGAAAATTGGACACATCCTACACACACAAATAATG
The DNA here is from genome assembly GCA_018155175.1 of Sinocyclocheilus anophthalmus. Taxonomy (NCBI): domain Eukaryota; kingdom Metazoa; phylum Chordata; class Actinopteri; order Cypriniformes; family Cyprinidae; genus Sinocyclocheilus; species Sinocyclocheilus anophthalmus. The sequence goes on from JADLZN010006039.1 coordinate 114,931, forward strand.
CTTTGGTTTAATATGCTCTCATTATTTCAGATGATATTAATACCTTGTTTGAAGTTGACGCTTTATAACGATTCATTGGGCAAAAGAGCATCTTGATTTCCAACGTTTTTTCATGTAAACAATTAACTCTAAACACAGGTGTGACTAAAACTCAACTTTTACAGTTTTTATGGGGTTAAGATTATTTTATGGCGTTCTAGGCCAAAAAAGAAAATTAGTGGCCTAGGTCAGGAAAGTGCGAGGCTCATCCTAAGTGTAAGTTTATGTTTTTTTTTGGCTTTTTTATCGTCCTACAGGAAAAAATTAAGCAAAATTACCTTTCTGAGCTAAAGTTCGAGGCGGTAACAATGACGTCATCCTTGTTTTGCACCAAAACTGGAATTTTTCTGCATCCTGGAGACTTGAGTAACCTCTGTAATAACTTAAGCGTCTCTGCAATACAAAACCACACAAAAATGTGTCTATAAAAAACATACACATGAACTATATTTCACATTAACTTTCAACAGCATTTGTGGAATATTGTTGATTAAAACAAGAAATAAATGTAACTTTAATTTTGTTATATTGTATCTTATAACTTCAGAACTCATGAAGTATGAGTTGTACATATGAAGTACAAACAATATGTACAAGGATACCAGAAAGTATACTTGCATATACAGTATTTCAAAAACACGCAGGAATTACGCCACAACTGCGTAAGTCCATCCACACAGAGAAACCACAGAATTTAAACAACTTTACACTCAAAATTTTTTTTTTAAGTAATAATATGTGTGTTTTAGCTAAAATACAAGCTTAAAATGTGTTATTTAACCCTCTGGAATGCTTGTCCAATTTACTTTCAAAGTGCATTACTGTACTGTAGGTGTATTACTGTAACTGCAATTTTGCTTTATTAAAAATATTTTTTAATAAATAAAATAGAATAAAAAACAGGTTCGGTCTGATTAGGCTGATATTCAAAAACATTTCAAATACAGCTGTATTCAAAATGTTTTTTGTTTTTTTTCAAAAGTGTTATGATCAGAATTTATGTTTTGATACCCAATTAAAAAAAATAATTAATTAAAAAAAGTAAGATTTATACCAGATTTATATCATACTGGTTATACCATAAAATAACATTTAAAAAATCATGCAAACATTTGCATGTCCTTGGAATCTAACAAAATTTGTATAGATTATAAATTATTTCTGTAAATTATTACTAATGATCATTATGCCACAAATGCTGTTGATTAAACTTCTGTGATGAGAGATTCGCATTACCTTGTAAGATGTTAGCGGGACACATGTCTATCTTGGTTACAACTACAAAAACAGGAACGTTGAGGGCCAGAGCGAGACCGAGGTGCTCTTTAGTCATGCCAATGATTCCCGCATTACTTCCCACCTTTGCGACACAGAAAAAGATAGAATTCATAAAACATTGGACCACCGAGTACATACACCTGTGGTACACCTACCCCCTCTCACCATTAGCATGCAGAAATCCGGTAGGTGGCCAGTCATGCCAAATACGGTGGTCTTCAGGTACTTCTCATGGCCCGCCAAGTCGATGAAAGTGATGACCTTCGACGACCTCTCGCAGATTTTGGTCCAGTCCAGGCTGCCCCCATGGCTGTCCGGTTTGTTGACCACATGCCCTTCCTGGTCAAAACCCAGGATGTCATTGCCAACGCTGCTGGTCCGGCCACTCTCCATCTCGTGTTTGTGGCGGAACAGCTTCTGGCGGGCGAATCCACGACCGTTGTCGAGTTCGCCGTGGGTTAGGACACCCAAAAGTGTGCTTTTACCAGCATCTACATTACCTACAACCGCAACTCTGAGGAAAGAAATTATTTTAAACAAAAATATAAAATTTTTGTATATAATTTCTTTGTAAAACCTCTTCTAACCTGACTTCCAGGAAGTCGGCCTCTCCCACGCGGCGCCGGATGAGATAATCGTGGACACATCCTGCCGTCTCTGTCCTCGCTCTTAGCAGAATCAGGTCGGCGTCAACCTGTTCACAAAGTGACTGCACTGTAGCGACAGATGCTTCCATATCGCGCTCATCCAGACCATAATCCCCGCCGTCTGAGAGACAGAGACACCAATAATTAATCAGCACTTCTGAATAGGACATTTCCATCTGGGAAAGTCGAAATCAGTTTCTGAAATGAACGCAAGAAGGCTTGATGGGCAAGAGTACACAATCTGGTTAAACCAACCATAGAGGTCACAGGGTCACTGTTGCATGGACTTGCAAAAAGACAATAAAGGACAATGGTGTCTTTTTCTGGTGCAACATGTTTGTCTATTCAATAAAAATAAGCTTTGTGACACATCACGTCTCACCTGTTCCCATCCCAACCACATAGATGGTTTCTCCGCATCCTTCCTCTATTCGTTCTCGCAGCTGCTTTTGTAAACAGTCAAACTGCTCTCCTGTAGGGCTGACCAGTGCAAACTGACAAGAATTAACAAAAATAATCAAAGTATTATTAAAGGAACTTATAGAAGAAAAACAAGATGCTTGTTGAGCATGTATTTTAATATATTAAAATGCCAACATTTTGGTATGCATTCCATATATGTAATATCTCTATGCAGCAGGGTTCCTCAAATCTTACCCTGGAGGGCCAATGTGCTGCAGAGTTTAGCTCCAACCCTGATCAAACTCCCCTACCTGAGATTTTCTAATGATCCTGAAGACATTGATCAGCATGCTCGCTCAGGTGTGTTTGATTAGGGTTAGAGCTAAACTGTGCAGGAAAGTGGAACTTGTGGGGCAGATCTGAGGATTCCTGCTATACAGTGACCTCAAAACATATTTGGACACTTAAGCAAAACTTCTAAGTGTATGAATGCCATTAAACTGGATTACAAAATATTAAATCTATTTTATATAATTTTTTAATGATACCACAAGCAAACTTTTCAAACTTTTTTATTTAAGTCTATTTAAGTAAAATAAATTTCACTGACAGCAGGCTATGACTAACTTTTTAAATACCAAAATACTGGAATGCATTCCACATATTTAATATATATACAGCGAAAATTATTTGGGTGAAAAAAAAAAAAAAGTAGTTTGGTCGGTTGTAAGTTATTCAAATGAAAAGTATTAAAGGGGTCATATGATGTGATTTAAAATTTTCCTGTCTCTTTGGAGTGTCACAAGCTCTTGGTGCAATAAAGAAGATCTGTAAAGTGGCAAAGACTAAAGTCTCAAATCCAACGAGATACTCTTTATAAAAGTTAAGTCAACCACGCCAAAAAACGGCTCTTCTAACACGCCCCCACATATCTACAACACGATGTGGGAAGATTTGCATAACACTGCCCAAAGGTTCACGCAAAGAAAGAAGGCGTAAATTTTGTTCTCGCTGTAGTATTGTTACTGCCGCCATGTCGTGGAGATGCTGTTTCGTTGTGAAAGCAAAACTACTTGTTTGGTCTTCCAAAAGAGGATGATATCCGCTTCGTCATGCATAGAGCTGATCCATGCTGGCGTGAGGAAATACATCAACTTCGTGCTGGGAGCGGCTTTCACCGTGACGAACTGCGAAAAAAAAAAAAAATTAGTAAATAGACGAAATCTGCTGGCCGCGCCGTTTCAAGCCCACGGCCGCCGCTCAATCTAGCCACCAGCCGTTACTCATCTAGCCCGCCGTCGTGTAACGCTGTGTGTTTCGGGGCCTTACACAAGAGGACACGACTAGAAACCAGTGGTTAAGTTGTATTTACAACACTGTTCCAGAAAAGTTCAACCCAAATATTCAGATGTGTCCAGCAAATTTTATGGAGGACTGTTTCCTAATCATGGGAGAGTAGACTACAATGCCAACTGTTCTAACTCACAGACTGTAAGTAAATTTTTTATATTTAAAGATTTGCCACTGATGATTCAAACACGAGTTTTAAGCAGTGTAGCGTAGCGCTTGTTGTTTGTCATTCAAGTCATTATAATCCGTAATTTGTCCCCACTGGATGCAACAAATGCTTAGTTTATAATGGGTTTTATTGTTTTTGTCGTGTTGCTCCGGCCGCCCCCCACCCCCCCCCCCCCCAAGGACACGGCATCACAGTATGGTAGGGGCGTAACATTTCTGTCACACGCACGCTTGAGGTATTCGGCCAATCACAACGCACTGGATAGCTGGCCAATCAGAGCACACCTCGCTTTTCAGAACGATGAGCTTTGTAAAAATCGACTCGTTTCAGAAAGGCGGGGTATAGAGGAGAAACAATAATGTACAGTATGTGGAAAATAATGTTTTTTGAACCTTAAACCGCATAAACACATTTCATTACACCAAATACACAAAATAATGTTCTTTTAGCAGCATTCATATGACCCCTTTAAATAAAGTGAATTCCAATGCTTTAGACAGCAGGCTATAACTTAACTTTTTTTTTTTGTGCCATTTTTGCAATTAAACCTATTTTCAAACAGTCTATATGTAATTTTATAATTCCATTTTATTTAATTAAGTGCAATTCTTAATTTTTATTGTTACAAACCCAACATACATCAAACACCTATAAAACATTTAGCTTGACAACTGGTAAATTATTTTTTTAATAAATGTAATAACTTCCAAATAAATATATATTTGTTTGATCATTTTATGATTCTAAATCTAATCAAATCTAATTTTAATAAATATCTGTATATTTTTTAAGCGTGACTTAAGCACCCAAATACTTTTTAGGCACCTACAAATCTATATTTGTAGCAAAAACTTTGCGTTTTCATGTTGCACATTTACTGCAGTTTTACATCAAATTAAATTCACCCTGTCACAATGTTAATCATGTTCAGGTTCGATCGCACACATGCACATAGTCTGGGGTCAGTAACGTTACAGTTGCAGTGCCAGCTGGAGTTCACATGCACAGCCAACGTGTCACTCATGCAGCGCTTCTGCTTTGAATTCAAAGTTGTTAAATGTGTTTAAACCACGCATTTATCAAATAAACTCTTGTACTGGTTCGTGCACACAGATAAGCGTTCAAACGAACGCTTAGGCCTGAGAGCCACCTTGCTGGTGAGGTCTAAATGATCCTCGGCTTCCCCGTTCTGGTTGTCGCCGGCGTCGCTGCGCTCAGCGCCGGGCGAATCCTCCGCGCAGTCCGGGTCAGGTGCGAACATACAAGCCGGCACCACCGACTCCACCGCCGGGCTTAAGCTGGTCTCCGTCGCCGCCATATGCTCCTCCAGCCTGCGTCTGGAAAAGAGACTTCGAGTGAAGTTTTGTTTTTCGCCTCTAAATCTAGGGTGAGTTTAGTTTAAACTCACAACTTCGTCATACTAACCTGTCTTGCGTAGTTTACATGCAGTTTTTTGTGTGAGGAAGATTGGGCCTCTGGGAGACACGCCTACTCGTGAATAATTAATTCATAGTTTACAGGCACGTCTGAAAAAGGCTTTCTGAACTTTATAGTTTTTTTATCACTTTCTTTTAAAAACTATTTTGAAAATAATTTCGGTCTTGAAATAAGATTTTTGATACATTATACACAAACGAGCTCTGGAGAGAGACGCCTAGTCATGAATAATTAATTATGCAAATCTGAAAAAGTACTTCTAAATTTAAGATTTATTTAGTTAGTTAGTTAGTTAGAGTTTGATGTGCTGATCTTAACTGAGCTCAACTCATTGCATGTAGACGCCAGAATCGGACATCCGTCAATACACGCCTATTTGGTAATAATTAATTTACATAATAATTAATTACATAAAAGTGCCAGCAGGCAAGTCTGAACAACTCTTAGTGCCAAAATAACTTTTTTTTTTTTAATGTTATGTATGATGGCGATTTAACTGTGATATGTATCAACAGACATATAATTAAACAAGACAAGAGTTCAGAAAAATAAGCACGTTATAAGTAGCAAATTTATTCTTTTCTTAATTTTGCATAAACGCATTGTTATTGAAAAAGGCCTTTAAGAGGTCCTGGAGAGTATGAACACAAAGTGGTAGTGTTGTGCCGTGCTGTGGAAGTATTTCGGCATACAATACAATATAAATATAATATAATAATATTTGAAGTCTATTGAACTATTATTATCAACATCTGGAATAAAATTATGCCTTAAATAACGGCAAAGATATTTATATTTAATATTAAGATAAAGTATTTTGCCACTGGAGTATCTTGCGTACCTTACTTTTATAGTATATTGCCTTTATATTAAATAATCATGAAACTATTTTTATCAACTGTATAAACAATTTTATCTATTATATTTGGATAATAAAGTAACAAGTGTATTGAAAGTTACTGTATTGAAAGAAAATACATTTATTAATTTTTGGGGTATTAAAATATATTTTTATTGGGTTAGTTGAAATAAATAATATAATACACTATCATATACTATTATATTTACACACACTTTATATATATATATATATATATATATATATATATATTATATATACTGTATTATATATATTATATATATATATATACTGTAGATATAATATATATATATATATATATAATATATTATATATATATAAACAAATAAAAGATGTATATAATGTATATAATGGAATTAAAATATACGAGGTATTTATTATAATATGTAGGTAAAGTTACTGCTTGGGACGTATCGCAGGGGTGGTACATATAATGTATATTAATTAATTATTAAGTTATTTATAAACAAACAACTAAGAAATTAAATATGTTTGCATTTTAGTAATTTGCCGTTTTTTTTTTTTTAAATTAGTTTTTTTAATTAAATGCGTTCATAATAGTTTTCTGCCTTGATGTCACTTTATTCTTCACACATATTTTTTTTTACAGTGTCTTTTCTTGCACTTGTCGCATATGGTGAGATACCAAACTCATTAAATTAACTTAAAATGATAAAAAAAAATACCAGATCGAACAAACCCATGACATTTCTGTTTGTTTTAACAAGGTGAAGATATTAGTAATTACTGTGCATATGTTTCCTTGGCAACTGGTCCAGCTTTGTTTCAGTGCCAGTTTTTGTATTGCAGTGCACTCTGAGTTCATTTATAATGCAAACCGCACAACTGTTGGCCTTTGCTTTTCTGTGCTGCTACAGATGCCTAGAAGAGTCTGAAAGCTCCTCCCGGCAAACTCTGTTTCAGGCAGCGAAATGGAGTGTAAATTGGTTTCATGAATCTTTTTTTTTTTTCGTTTGTGTGCTGTACAGGATTGGTAATTTGTGTACACAGGCAACAATCGAGTGCAAGACACTGAAACCTGAACAACTGCAACTCGGCAACAGCCCAAAAGAAGAGAGCCAAAATAGAAACCAACAAATATTATAAATTTTTTGCAATATACTGCATACTATTATGATTGCATGCATGTTTAAAGACAGAAATAATAAAATCAGTATGTTATTCCAAACATAATCCAGTCTTTTTGTCATAACTGAATTTTCATATTATGTCTAATATAATTAATACACACTGCAGAAAAAAATGTAATATGTTATTCAGAACACAGTTAAACCATGATGTCCATGAGTGTCGATGTGTGTGAATTCCTGCAGAGAGCAGCATTTCACTGCAAATGAAAATGAAAAAAAAAAGACTGGAAATATTTCCACTTTAGCATTACATCACCCAATTTGGGGCAGCAGGGTGATTTTATTTATTATTATTATTATTATTATATATTAATAATAGTAAATGTAGCAATGCCAACCAATTCCAAATTATACTTATAATTTTAGCGTAACCTATTATTTTAAACATGTATAATAAAGGTAATCAGAGATACTATAAATACAAATACAAGATTTGTTCTAATTGTCATTCTATGTGATCAATAAATAATAATAATAATTTTTAGATAAAATTGTTTTTTAGGTACTCATTTTATTTAATTTCATCATTTATGTGGAGTTTTTAAAAAGATTAATAGTTAACGATTATTGGGAAAATAAATTATAGTAAAAGAAATAGTCATCGTAGTGCGCACATGACACTTGAAAATGCTATAAATAATAAATGCTTAACTAAATTTATTATATTAAAGACTATTTCATAGATAATATATATGGAATTTTTTTTTTACAAAAGATTTGCTTAATGATATGTATGTTAGCTATACTAAGAATAATAATAATAATGTTCTTATTTTATGATTATTCTATTAATTAAGTGAATATTGAGTTTTTATTATTATTATTATTATTAAGTATCCAGTCATGGGTAATGACATAAATAATAGTTTAGTCATTTGTAATTCAGTACAGATAAGTTGGACCAGATCTTTCCCTGTTCGCTAGCAAACCTCTGGCCTGTTTTAATTGTTAACCACATCACGGCCAAATTTGACCCCCATGCCAGTAGTAGAAGATGACTTCATGACCTCAGTAGCTGTCCATCCGTGTGAGTAAGACAGCAGGAGAGAGAGACAGGCAGACAAACATAGGGCTGAATGGATAGATGGAGCTGGACTCGCAGAAACACAGGCCTCTTTTGTGCAGCTTGATTGAAATTCTGCTGCTTGTGGAGTCACAGGCCATTCTAGAGCTGTGGCCAATTAGGAAGTTGGGAAACCAGGGATCTGTGTCTGGTTGAGCTAAGAAAAAGTGTAAGAAAGCCATGAGAGAGAGCACTCAAACACAGCTGAGTGACATATCCTAAAGTGTCCTCAGGTTTTTTTAATGGGCCCACGCCAGCCAGAATAAATGATTTCAGCTGACTGCGAGCATCAAAACCCAGAAATGCTGTAAAGAAACGTGTTGCACCTCACAAAAAAATGTTTTTTGCTCTCTATTTTGAAGCTTTGTATTAATAACCTCTCCGATTTTGTGCGGGCAGTTTGATTGATGTTCTGTAGATGGCAGTAAAACATTCTTGCTGCGGGATGGATGTGTTTTATACGCTCACACTGTCTATCACTCACTGCCGGGCTTGTGTATGGGTTTTATTTTTGATAACTGGGTAATAAAGACACTCTGTTCTTCTCTCTTATATTGAGATGCAAAGATTGTGAAGGATGCGGTTGCACACGCATCCGTATGGCTCGATTGTGCAGTGATCTGTGCTTTAAAACCGAGGGCCGCATTATTGTTACACACTGAATATGTCTGGAAATGACTTTGTGCACAGGAAATATATGGCTTTGTCAGCTGCCTTGGCAGTTAAGGACACACTTTCTGAGAAAGTTGTTTGTAGCACTGCAGTATATCTTCCTGAAAAAACATAAAAAAAGGAAATAGTTAAAAAAAATTAAGAAGAAGAAAATGTTGCTGTTGTTGTTGTTTATTTTCCCCCCTATTTACTATATTTTATATAATAATAAAGTTGTTTTGTATATATTATTAATAATTTTTAGCTAATATTATTAATATTTACTACTACTACTACTAAACTACTACTAATAATAATAATAATATAGTAGAAGTAGTTCATTAGAATTTCTTATATTATTTAGTTTTTTATTTATATTTTTCAAATAATAATACTTGAAATCTATTATAATTTATATAATATATCTTATATATGATAGTATTAAAATATAATAATATATTGTTATTATAATTTTTTGTAGTATATATCATATTTGTACTATTTCGTTTTGTTAGATGATGATATAAATATAAAATAAGTAGTAGTCGTAGTTCTAATTACAATTTCTATTAGGAATTCTTTAGTTTTTTTATTATATTTTTTCAAAATAATAATAAATCACAGGAAATGTGCGCGCTCAAAACAACGAGGTCTCAGGGCGTAGAGCAAAAGGGAGTGTTTTTAATACACTTTGCACTTTTGTCACTTTTTTCACTTTTGCATATGGAAAATAAAAACGAAATTTTTGAGAGACCTTTTTTGGTCTGATTGAAAAAAAAATTTCAGTGTGCGGACAAATTCAGCGACTGATTCAAATAATAATATGCAATAAACCTAATAAATAATATATTAAATGTTATAAATTATTATCATCATTATCATTATTATAATTGTAATTGTTATTTCTTAATATATTTTCTTTGCATTTGTGTAATGACACACACAATTGATTAGCTTGTGAAGGTCGTCTTTATAACCGGGATGTGAAGGGGAGGGGCTGAAAAATAAGGGTGCTTGATGACTGGCAGCAAAACGTTAAAGTTTTGAGAGAGGCGGAGCCAATAATTACATTTGATAAAAGATTACGAAGGCAAGTGTTTTTTGTGTGGAGTAATGTGGAAGGCATTTCAAAATAAGACAAAGACTGGGTGTTAAAGTAAGTAAGGTCAGTTTAAATTTAATGTTGATTTGGAGTTGAATAATTATTTTTAATGTGGAAAAGTGAATGTCATCACCTGTAAACAAAATCATTTACAGCCCAATTTTGCAAGAACACTAGAAGCTGACAAAAGCTTGTGTTGCTGTTGAAAAAAAAGCCAATAATTATGTATTCATATGCATATTTGGCAGCTCCTCCTACATCTTGGCAAAAACAAATGCATTTGTAAGTGTAGTGTTCTTTTACCTGTTTGCATATGGTTAGCAGCTTCACACATTGTCTTAATGAACCTAATATGTCATGCAAAGATTCCCTGACAATTATGGAAGAAAACAAAAAACCTAAAACATCATGGAAAAGCTGGGAATCGTCGCCAAGCTGACTCCAAAAATCATGGCAAAGAATTTTGCACAGTCACGACCGCTGGTTTCCCAAAAATCTCCAAACGTTGCCAAACAATTTGAAACGGAAAACCAAAGTTCAGTGCGTTTCTACATCTGGAACCTCATGAATTGCAGATGATTTCGCCTAAGAATAAGACGCGCGAGATCTGGATGTTTCACACGTTCCCTAGCGCCAAGGACACCTGCTTAGATTTGAGGACAAACATGGCAGAACTGCATTAAATGGCGAGTTTATTGCATCATTGCGTGTCTGCTGCCGTTTGAGTGGAGCTAATGAATTCATCCACTTTAAAACGCCGCGGACTTGGCCTCCGTTTCTTTTGTATAAGCATAATGGTGCAAGAAACCAACTATCGAAAGGCTTTAGTGCCTGTACTTTTTATTCCATCTCGTGAAACCCGGATAAAGGCCTCAAAAACTGCCAGCAGATTAACTAGCTGCCAGAAACATGTTCCTGAATCAAATTGATAGAATTAGATTCCATCGAATCACATTAGCTTTTGTTTCTCTAGTCCCTACTGATCCTCGCATGGAAATAAAGCAACAGACAGCGTCTTGCCGCAATGTTTATTGTTTTCTTGGCGCGGGACTTTATGATGTAGTATTTTATAGTTTGTTGGGCGGTTTTTTTCCCCCTCAATAATTGTTTTTTTTGCGCTTTGAGTTTGAGATCGATAGATACACCCAAACCTATGGGCCCCAGAGACCCTCACAGAGAGAGACAGACGGAGGTGAGCTGCTTTTATGACAGCTGGAAGAGCGTTTGCTGTATGGTTTGGATTTGTTGGGGTTTTATGTATACATTGAACTTGCTGTTACCTCTAGTCATGGGGGAACAAGCTGTAGATTTATGTTATGAGTAATTTAAACAATGATTTCAGAACTATGTTCTTCAGTCATTCACTCACACACAGTTCACAATCACCAGAAAGATTAGTTAGTACTATCTATCTATCTATCTATATATCTAGCTATCTATCATCTATTATCTATCTATCTATCTATCGTTCTATCTATCGTTCTATCTATCTATCTATCTATCTATCTATCTATCTATCTATCTATCTATCTATCTATCTATCTATCTATCGTTCTATCTATCGTTATATCTATCTATCTATCTATCTATCTATCTATCTATCATCTATCGTTCTATCTACAGTATCTATCTATCTATCTATCTATCTATCTATCTATCTATCTATCTATCTATCTATCTATATATCTATCTATCTATCTATCTATATCTATCGTTCTATCTACAGTATCTATCTATCTATCTTCGTTCTATTATCATTTCATTATCTATCTATCTATCATCTTCTTCTAATATCTATCGTTCTACTACCAGTATCTTCTATCTATCTATCTATCTATCTATCTATCTATCATCTATCTATCATTAAGTATCTATCTATCTATCTATCTATCTATCAATCTATCTATCTAACTATCTATCTATATATCTATCTATCTATATATCTATCATCTATCTACCTATCTATCTATCTATCTATCTATCATTCTATCTATCTATCTATCATCGTCTATCATCTATCTATCTATCGTATCTATATCTACGTTATCTACAGTATCTATCTTCTATCTATAATATCTAATTATTATCTATATATTATATACAGTATCATCTATCAATCTATCTATCTACAGGTCTATCTATCTATCTATCTATCTATATCATATCTATCTATCGTTCTATCTACAGTATCTATCTATCTATCATTCTATCTATCAATCATATTTCTATCCATCTATCGTTCTATCTATCTATCTGTTGTTCTATCTATCTATATCTATCGTTCTATCTACAGTATCTATCTATCGTTCTATCTATCTATATATCTATCTATCTATCTATATATCTATCTGTCTGTCTGTCTATCGTTCTATCTGTCTGTCTATCTATCGTTCTATCTATCGTTCTATCTATCTGTCTATCTATCTATCATATATCTATCTATCTATCTATCTATCTATCTATCTAATCGTTCTTTGGTCGTCTATTTCTAGCGGTTTATGTCATCAAGTGAACCATGAGTGTGTTCACCACATGCATAATCTCATTTCTCATTATTCAGTACTCTCTCTCTCTCTCTCTCCTCTCCTCTCTCTCTCTCTTCTCTCTCTCCTCTCTCTCTCTCTCTCTCTCCCGTCGTCCTATCACCCTTCTTTCTCTCTCTCCCCCCCTCCCATCCTACCTCGTTATCCTCAAACTGAGGCGCACGCAGTCCGTTCTGTCCGTACAGTCAAAACACACACACACACACACACACACACCACACACCTGGGGAGGAGCTGCGCTGCGGAGCGGAGCGGAGCGCTGCGGGGCTTGAGACCGGCTTCGCTCACACTCAACTTGGGCATCATCATCATCGGCGCTGGCTGATAGCGGATCTGCTCGGGACTACATCCAGCCACGATGTCCGACTTTATTTTGGCATTTCTGAGCATGTCGGGATTAATTCTGCTGGTTAAAACACTGACAGTGGCTGGGGCTGAGCAAGGTAAGACATACCAAACTCGTATTTATTTATTATTTATTTGCATGTATTAATATGTTATTGTTAAAGTATTAATAAGTATCATATTTGTTTAATATTAAAATAAAACTTTTGTGTATGTTGGGAAGTATCTATCTATCTATCTATCTATCTATCTATCTATCTATCTATCTATCTATCTATCTATCGCTTACTAGCTCTCTTTATTTATCTTTTTTTACTTATTATTATATAACTTGACATGTAACAGAGAGAGCGCCTGGCTGACTGACTAAATCAATAACCAGTTAAGTGACTTCCTTACTTGTAGAAGTTGTAGTTGAAGAAAACAGCTTTTAACCATTTGTTAAAGTTGTCTTTATCCTGTATAGCGTGTGTTTCTTTACCTTTCAAACTTAGACTCTTAAAAATAAAGGTTCTTGATGGTTCGTACACCCTTTTTTTTAAAAAAAAGTCAAGGACCTTCTTTCATGCCCTTGAGGACCACTTGATTCTTTGGAGATGACAAAACTGCTTGTGGCTGCATGATACAACTGAGTTTTTTTTGGTTTCAGGTTTCTGGAGAACCCCAGAAAGGCACATTTTGGATGTCTACCTTGTTTAAAACACCTTCATTAGATCATTAATAGAGGCTCCAAGACCTGACCTAGGGTGTGTCGGATAAAGGAAACTTGCAAAATTCAGTTCTAAGACTAGACATAGCATCCAAGTTTGAAAGAATTGAGGAAATAAAGTTCTTTGTAGAACTTAGAGGCTGTAAACCTAATTTTCGGTCACCTTTATTTGTAACAGTAGATGGTTTAACTGGGGTATGAGTGTCATTTTTCATAAAAGCATCTGCTACTGACTCCCTGATGGCTTTTTAAATGCAGTGTCATCTTTGTGTTATTAGTAATAATGCAGTGCGTATGTGTTACACTGATCCATCAGATGCGACTTAGAACTGGGTTTAAATGGCAGAGCTGCATTTACAGCACAACCATGAACGGTTTATTAGGTTAATAGCAAATGCAACTGAATGATTCATCATTTAATGGCATTATGGATACCTAAAACTGCCAAAATTACCTTGATTAGGCGCTTTATGAACCCTTGTGTTTAGTTTGACATACCAGATGACGATTGTAATATCTTCGAAAACATGAAATGTCAAAATTGACACTTGATATCTATCAAACGTCCTCCATGAGAAATGATACAAAATGGATTTCCGTCTGCTACGTTTCTCTAATTAACAAACACACTGTAAAAATGCCAACTGGCCACGTATCTGATACGTTTTTGCCTGATTTGTGAGCTACAATGCTTTAGAATCTGAATAATGGATTTTGGTTGGGGTTTTTATACATAAAAAGCTCAACAGACCACAAGGATTGGTTTGTAAATGAAAATAGATATTCTGTCCATGTTGAAATGGACATTTCATGTGGGGTTTGTTACAAAGGGATGGTGTGTTACCAAGTTTATCGAGCAGACATTCAATAAACCATTGACAAAATGTGGTTACCCTAAACAAATCAAGCAGCTCCCTAAGGGTTCCATTACGGCGAACCGAAAACACAAATGGCCTATAGACTGAATACTTAGTGTGGTAAATGTGTGTCTGTCAGTGTAATGTCGGCTAGATATTTTCTTTCGGGTGATATATCAATCTGTCGGATGGAAATATGTCATGTTATTAACACTAGAGGTTTGCGTTCCATTTTCGATACATAATGTGATTTTGACCTTTATGGCATTGTGCTTGTTTTTGTAAGAGTTTATCTTCAGCTAAACGGCTTCATTGTTTGAATGCAATTTCGCAACATGGCTGACAGGAACTAGATTTCTTATAAATGGAATCAGGTGGCGTTGTGTTTCAGGTGTTACTTTTGGCTCCGATTCCTCTCTGTGTGATTCTGGAAACAATCTTTGGCTAAAAAAAAGTTGTAAATTGATGTAAAGAATGACGATTTTGGAATCAGGTTTGTGGGTGATATCAATCTGAACTGCTGGGCTGGTTATGAATGCAGTTTTCTTGGGATAGGCAGTTGTTAAATGTCAGTGCTGCATTAAATTTTTCGTATTGGTTCAAGACTTGACTCATGACTCAGTTGTGAAAGACGTGTTGGCTTGAGAAATGCTCTCCTCTCGCGCTTGGATTCTGTTTTGGCAGTGTGGATCTATTTACTGCAGTTCGGTCATGGTTTTATAATCCATTACTGAAGTGAATTCATCCTTATTTTTATTAATGTTCATTAAGTTTTGGGTGTTTAGCTTCATTTAACAGATCTTAAAATGACCACAATTTAATGTGAAGTTGGACGAGTTGTTTTCGAGAACACATTGTTAGCACATGTGCCTTAGGGACAGGACTGAATATTTATCATTAGGACGTAGCGTTTAATGTTTTTCAAAATAGACAGTTCGTAACTTAAAAGCAGCTGCAGTATTAGACGCTCACTGGATGTGGTACCAAAAGATTTTTTTGATGTGACGTCAAGGGTATTTGTACATAATTCACTTAATAATGATATTTAATCATGTATTATTGATACATTTATATGGATCAGTATCAAAATATACTGTATAGTAATGAACTGCAATATTTATGTCTGTAATAGTATAGTATAGCTTAATTTCAAATTATTTAATTCAAGAAATAAAATGTTTTAAAAATTAAGTATTTGTACCGTTTTTACTAAATAATTATATTTAATCAATTTTAGTTGTTAAAATTATTTATGTGAATCAATACCACAATATATAGTAAGAAACGGTAATATTTACCTGTACTGAATGTGTGGATGGATGGATAGATAGATAGCTAGATAGATAAAAGTGTATTAATTAATTATCGGTAAATTATAGATTTATAGAAGGCATGAACAAATCTAATCAGTGTCTTGAATCAGTCCATTAAAATAAATGAAAATGACAGTTTGAACCGTGAAAAATCAAATCTAACACTGTTTTTGCTTCTAAGATGCTCTTAAACATCTAAAAAAAAAAAAAATACAGTGTTGCTTAAATTTGTATTGGCAGCATCACACTGCAAGCATTCAATATGTCGTCCAGCTTTAGTGTGTGTGTGTGTGTGTGTGTTTTGTTCATGGTCATCTTAAGTAGCTGAACTTTGGGTTGTGCAGCCTGAGGGTCTCCTACAGTACTGTCAGTCAATTCAGCTGCCAGCTCTTCCAGGATCCTCTTCAGCCTGCGTTCATGCACCTACTGAAAGCTATGCCTGATGTTTATTCCCTCTTCTCTGTTTCTGTCTAGTTTGTTATTGTGTTTCTTGCAGAACGAAGTTTAAAAACAGGTGCGAAGCAATAGATCGCATGATATAGAATGAAACACATTTCCCATTCCTCAAGCAGTCATGCATAATTTCACAGTATCGCTTATATTTAGGACGTATGAACAAACGCCAGGCTCACCTGTCGATGATGCAATCCTTGACCTCCAGTTTCTCAAGTCAGATTGACATTAAAATCATTCAGATGTGGACTCAAGAACCAAGATGTCAAGAACCATGTGTGTCTCCTTTTCTTTGAAATCTTTGGTTACAAGTTCTAGGCTATATTTTTTACTATTAATAAAACCTTACGTTTAATAAAATAGTAATAAAGTGTGTTCCTTTCCTTTTATTATTTATTCTAAATCACAGTCCTGATAAAACAAACAACACTAAATCTTTAATTTATTAATTAATAGGAAATAAAACTTTCCCAACTAAGGAATATTAAGTTTTTTTTTTTCATTTAATACATTGGACATCCATTAAATAATAACAATTTACCAGAACAGTTTATTTATATCTTTTATCTTTTATATTTATTTAATGTGATGATCTAATGATAGAAAATTACAAATTCATTTTAAACTGTATTTACACTGCATTTGTCTGAAACCTTGAAACCTTGGTAACAGTGTTGCAATCTTTTCTTTCTTTTTTAATTTATTTGGAAAGAAACAGAAATAATTTCTAAACATTACCATTTATATTATTTATGGTAGCTAGAGAATTGCAAATTCACTTAGTATGTTTTACACGTATTTAAACGTTTTAAAACTTGAAAATCTTTGGTTATTAATTTTAAACCATCTTTAATCATTTTTAGTTATTTATTTAAGTTATTTGTAGACAATGCGGAAAAATAATTTATTACACGAAAAAAATGCTGTGGGTTGTGTCACCACCTTCAGTCAATATGGACTAACCTAACCGTTTGGTTAAATTTTTAATTAAAATTTAATTAGATTACATAGTAAATAATTTGACCCAAAGTTGGGTTTTAAAAACAAACCCAGCATTTTTTTATGTCTGAAATTTTACAAAAAAGATGTAACATACACACCATGAATATTTAAAAACATCCTAAAAATATATTATTTAATGTGTCATGTTGAGAAGATTGCAAGACCATAAATATGTTTTAAAACTGCATTTAGACATGTCTGAAAATTTGGTAACATGGTTGAAAAAATGCAAAATCTCATTTAAAATTAATGCAACAGATGCCAGAATATTATTAATAATAATAACTAATACTAAATAATTTTTATCTTGATCTCTCAAGTTAACGCTAAGCACCTCCTTTCACAGACTCTTTGTTGACAGAAAAAAAAAAATGTTGTCCCATTTTTTGCGGAAAGTGCCAATTCATTACTGCAAATGCTCAGATTTTTCTGTTTGTGAAGGAAATTATTACTTGGCACGTGACTGGAGTATGAAAACCTTCGGTTTCAATGCTAATGGCCGATTGTAGTCTTGGAGATGGTTGCAGTTGTGTTTCTAACCCATTAGCGAGAGTAAAAATGTCTGCCTCTATCACAGAGAGTGATCCTTTGATCCTTGAGATTTATGGAGACAGACTTCAGTAAGGAGGAGTTTTAACTCGCCCCTCATGGGCGTCTTCATGCATCAGAGGATTATGTACTTCAGTAAGTTTTCACGGCTATTGCCTAATTGATATTTATGGATGTATTTCTGTTGCCTAATTTATGTCCATCATATTTCTGGATCCTTTAAAGCTACCGTATTTAGAAATTCAATGGCACGTCATACAGCTGTCCGAGAAAGCCACGGCTAATTACTCGAAATCTTGAAATCCAGAGTCTATATTTGGATCCATATATGTGATATTTCTTTAAAGAAAGAAAGAAAAAGAAAAAGTAGGCTGCGGGCTATCCAACCACCAAATACTATATTTCATACATTTTTGCCATGATTTACATAAGACAACCACTAAAATGTAATAGAAATAAAAATAGGTTTTACCCATTTGTAAGCAAGACGTTTTGAATCATTTAAAATAAAAGTTAGTATGATCAACTTATTTTATTTATATGAATAAGTAAAAGTCAGAATTAGTATTTTCTTTCATTTTTACATTAATATAAATACATTATTTCACCTATATTTTGACATTTTATTTTCACAAAAGTCTATCTATCAGTATATCTACTTACCCATATACAGTGGGGAAAAAAAGTATTTAGTCAGCCACCAATTGTGCAAGTTCTCCCACTTAAAAAGATGAGAGAGGCCTGTAATTTTCATCATAGGTATACCTCAACTATGAGAGACAAAATGAGAAAAAAAAATCCAGAAAATCACATTGTAGGATTTTTAAAGAATTTATTTGCAAATTATGGTGGAAAATAAGTATTTGGTCAATAACAAAATTTCATCTCAATACTTTGTTATATACCCTTTGTTGGCAATGACAGAGGTCAAAGTTTTCTGTAAGTCTTCACAAGGTTTGACCTCTGTTGCGGGTATTTTGGCCCATTCATCCATGCAGATCTCCTCTAGAGCAGTAATGTGTTGGGGCTGTCGCTGGGCAACACGGATTTTCAACTCCCTCCAAAGATTTTCTATGGGGTTGAGATCTGGAGACTGGCTAGGCCACTCCAGGACCTTGAAATGCTTCTTACGAAGCCACTCCTTCGTTGCCCGGGCGTGTGTTTGGGATCATTGTCACATGAGTAAAAAATCAACTTACATTTTTTTTTGTTTATTACAAACTCAGTTTTTAAAGTTTATTCAACTATTTAACATTTAAAAAGTTGAGAACACATAAAAGTAAGTAAAATAGAAATGTAGACCAATTTGTTTGACCAAATTAATATTTAAAGTTGGAACAACTGACAACTTTAAGTTTGTTATAAGTATTGCCCACAAAGGCTGATGAGCATGCGCAGTTCGATCATTTTTTTTATATACAACGCCATTTTAATTTCTCCCACTTCATTTTCGAGTTGCCTCAAGCGGCGACCGTTTATTCCGTCATTGTGTTCGCTCCGTAAGTGTCGTTCTGTGTGTATCAATTCAGATATGATTTAAGTGAAATTTGTTCACAATATGCGCTTCTGTACAACATAGGTGGCGGCAAGTTAGTAAATTTCCCCGCCTGGTCTTATGAGTTGCCTCAGGTAAGACGTCGCCAATTTTTTTTCTGACCGACCGTGTAATCACTCCGGTAGGTGCTGTTCTATATACAATATTTACCATAAGACTCGAATTATGTTTGTTCAAAATATGTGCTTTTGTACACCGTATTTCCTTTCGTTTTAGAGTTGCCTCAGGCGGTGCCCGTTCAACGTTAGTCCGTCATTATCACTCCGGTAAGTGGTGGTTCTTTGTGTAACGTTATCAATTTAAGATATGATCTGAATGAAATTTGTTCACAATATGCACTTCTTTACAAAGTATCGTTAGATAGCTTCAAGTGAGTTCAGTTTTCCCCGAGTTGCCTCCGGTCAGACGGCGCCCGTTGTTTTCCGACAGTGCAATCGCTCTGGCAGGTACTGTTCTATGCAGGCTGTGATAATAATTTACAATAAGATTTGAATGTTATTTGTTCGCAATATGTGCTTCTGTACAACTGCTTAACGTTAGGTGGCTCCAACTCGGTCCGTTCAACCTCTGCTTCGTCTTCGAGCTGCCTTAAGTCATACGATGCCAGTTTTTTCCCGACAGTGTCATGACTTCGGTAAGTAACGTTACTGTTTTATGTATATTAAGTAAAATGATTTAGATTAGGATTAAGGATATATAATTTACTTTATTTGCTTATAATATGTTCATTTTGAACAATTGTGTGGGTGCCTTTGAGTTTTGGATAAGGTCATTGAAGTTCTAAATGTATTAAGACGAAAAAAAAAGTTAAAACCTATTTAACAATATAAGTTAAGCTTGTGTGTTTTTGTCCCAAAGATGCATTTTCTTGATTTAACTTAATTTACGTTTATTTGCTTGTTAAATGCGAAGTATTTGTGTAGCTTATGTTTGCTAAGTGTACTATAAATCTGTATCTGTATGTTTTAAAAATGCAAATAATTTAAGAGCTATTTTAAAGCTTAAAATCATAGTTGGTTTTAAAAATTTGATATTCGTTCAACCAACTAATATTAAATATTTGTTTTCTTGCTTGATTTATGATGGTATTTTAAGATGTTCTTCTTTAATAATGTTCTCTATCAATGAATTCATGTATCCCTTGTGGTAAAAAAATAAAAAAAATCTTATGTTGTTGCCCAAAGAATTAATTCTACCATTGTATTGTTTATTTTTTCTCATTAGGGTGATGCAGTGCAAGATATGCAAATTTGAACACCCTGCTCAGGAGGTCCTTTTGAAACATTAACGAGTGCGCCACTACCAGGGAAGAAACCGCCAACTACCCTGCCTCTACACCGATTGCATCTGCTCCTTTAAAACCACTGGAGCGTTGAAGTCTCACCTTTCAATTTCACACAAGCGCTTATCTTCACGTGAGAGTCACTTAACATTTAATTGTGAATTGTGTGACTTTAAGGAAATTTGTAAAACACCTGATTACTTCAAACATATTAGGAGCCATTTAAAAAATCATTAAACTGTAAGGTGCCCTTTTAGCCAGTGTGATTTTAAAACAAATCTGATTTCATCATTCAGTGGTCACAGAAGTCGGAAACATTGCAGCTTTTCCATTACAGACTTTAGAGCAAATATCGTTATTCAAAATGCAGAACCAAAAGACCGTGAGCCACAAACTGCCCAGTTATTTCCTGGAGACAGCCATCCTCATGAAACTGACAGGTACCCTCTTGAAGGGGAAAGTAATTCTATGCCTTATCTTGATGAGGCAACAGAATCCGAGTTAGAATCGGTGGATTATCTAATACTTGAAAGGAAATTGTTCTCTTTGTTGCTACGCACACACTTTTAACCGCCATTGCAATGAATTTTATATTGCTGGTGATAGATATGAAAGACTTTGGCCAATACATTTTTGACTGGACCTGTTGTTATTGTTGCGCATTATTTTGGACTTGAATTTTGTATTAGTTTTTACTTGAAGCTTTCCCCATTTAATCAATTATATAGAAGTTTTTACTTTTGCAACTCAAAGCTGACAAATAAGCTCTTGAACAGGCATTTATTCCAGCTTTATTTGCTAGAGATGTTGTAAATGAAATGAGTTGATTTAAATTTGCTGTTCTACAAAGAAATAATATTGATGCAATAAAAAGGTTGTGGTTCTGCCCATTTAAAGATTTTTTTTTTTTTTTTAGGACCAATGTTGTACTGAGTAGCATTTAAATATTCACTCATATTGGATTGACAGTTCTGTGCTGAACTTAAAACTCAGGTTGAGTAAAATCTTAAGTCCTGAAGCTGCACTGTAAAAAAATCAAAAGTTGAGAACTCAAAAATCTGCTGAAGCTGGTTGCCTTAAAATTAAGTTTGCTCAACTTCTGATTTTTTTTACAGTGACTTCAACTATCAAGTTTTGTAAACTTAAATTTCTAAATTATAAAAACTATTTCTAGTCAACTAAACACAAAATTAAAAGTTTAACTAAGTTTGCTTAACTTAATATATTATGTTGATTAAACATGCACAAAAGTTTGTAGAACTAATTGACCTTTAAGTTGAGTAAACTCAAAAATCTGCTGAAGCTGGTTGCCTTAAAATTTTAAGTTTGCTCAACTTCTGATTTTTTACAGTGCTGCTGAAGACCCAAGCCACGTTTATATTCAATGCCCTTGAGATGGAAGGAGGTTTCACTCAAATCTCACGAGACATGGCCCCATTCATTCTTTCGTTTTCACGGATCAGTCGTCCTGGTCCCTTTACAAAAAAACAGCCCCAAAGCATGATGTTCCACCCCCATGCTTCACAGTAGGTATGGTGTCTTTTGGATGCAACTCAGCATTCTTTCTACTCCAAACACGACAAGCTGAGTTTTTACCAAAAAGTTCTATTTTGGTTTTATCTGACCATATGACATTCTCCCAATCCTCTTCTGGATGATCCAAATGCTCTCTAGCAAACTTCAGACGGCCTGGACATGTACTGGCTTAAGCAGGGGGACACGTCTGGCACTGCAGGATTTGAGTCCCTGGCGGCCCAGTGTGTTACTGATGGTAGCCTTTGTTACTTGGTCCCAGCTCTCTGCAGGTCATTCCCTAGGTCCCCCCGTGTGGTTCTGGGATTTTTGCTCACAGTTATTGTGATCATTTTGACCCCACGGGGTGAGATCTGGCGTGGAGCCCCAGATCGAGGGAGATTTCAGTGGTCTTGTATGTCTCCATTTCTAAAATTGCTCCCACAGTTGATTTCACACCAAGCTGCTTACCTATTGCAGTTTCAGTCTTCCCAGCCTGGTGCAGGTATACAATTTTGTTTCTGGTGTCCTTTGAAAGCTCTTTGGTCTTGGCCATGGTGGAACTTGGAGTGTGACTGTTTGAGGTTGTGAACAGGTGTCTTTTATACTGATAACGAGTTCAAACACATGCCATTAATACAGGTAACGAGTGGAGGACGGAGGAGCCTCTTAAAGAAGAAGTACAGGTCTGTGAGAGCCAGAAATCTTGATTGTTTGTAGGTGACCAAATACTTATTTACTGAGGAATTTACCAATTAATTCTTTTAAAAATCCTACAATGTGATTTTCTGATTTTTTTTTTCTCGTTTTGTCTCTCATAGTTGAGTATACCTATGATGAAAATTACAGGCATCTCTCATCTATTTAAGTGGGAGAACTTGCACAATTGGTGGCGGACTAAATAATTTTTGCCCCAGATAATATGATGTGTGTGTGTGTGTGTGTGTGTGTTGTGTGTGTGGGTGTGTGTCTTGTGTGTGTGTGTGTGTGTGTGTGTATATACATATATATATATAAAATGTATGTATGTGTGTGTGTGTGTTTATTATAGATGTGTATATATATATATACAATTTAGGAATTTTAGTATTTTTTCTTGCTGTAATGAGCACCAGAGGTGCATTTTAGTAATAATGACAATAGGATGCAAAAATAATACAAATAATGCCATAATGCAAAAAAAACATAATGGTCAACATGACAGGTTTTGTGGAATATAACAAGATATAAAAGAGGGTATAGTCTACTTTTGTGTCTCTTTTAGCCATCTGTCATAAGCAGAGCTCAGAGAAAGTGGTTTTCTGGTCTCTTATGTGCTGAAATTGTCATTTGTCTGCTAAATCAATTATTCCTCTCAAGGATTGAGCCCTACATTGGGCGCCAGGTGACTTTGTGTCACGCCAAAGTGTCTCTGCACTGTTGCACCTTATGTGTTGTACTTGAATTTGTTGTTTTCACTATGGCAATGTGAGCTCGTTGTTGATGACAGGGATGGAGACCAGTGTTTATCGAAGTGCATTTGTTGTTGTCGTGTTCCCATGAAAGCATTTTTGCCTTTGTTTGTGCCCTTTGGACGGAATGCTTCTGTAGGATAAAATGTGTAGAAAACAAAGCAGGCCAGAGACTACAAGAGCTGCAAAAAGCAAAGGACACACAGTCCTACTTCCATACCTGCATTTACACTTGACTCCCACACTCGCGCACAACTCCAACGCGTTTCGCTTACTCTTGATAACATTCCTTACTTTCTCTGTTCTGATACCTTTGGCTGTCAAGTATGCCATGAATATTGAAGTGATGAAATGAAAGCAGATGTTTGGAGGGGAGACAGCGTGGTCCATACTTGTATGAAGCATCTTAATGCTGGATGATTCTCAAAGGCGAAAGTGCTGTGATGTGATGCTTTTAACTCGGAGAAGAACAACAGGGGGTCTTTTAAATTCAGATCAGCACTGTCACTACTTCTGCACAGACACAAATGCGCTCAAACACACTCGTATGCAGCTGTTAATGCGCGCAGACACACACTGGTTTTGTTGCATGCTTGGTTTGGTTTCGTTCAAATGTCATCATATTGGTTCAGACAAAAATTCAGTTTGTGCTATTATTTATTTAATCTCAGGTAATTCCAAACCTGTAGGTTTCTTGAATTTGTCTGTGGAACAAAAATTCAGAACTTTTGAGCAATGTTCACGGTGCTCTTTTGTGGTCTGTATGAGTTTATATTCCAAGTCTTCGGAAGGCATATAATAGCTTTGTGCAAGGAAACACAAGAAACTTCGTTTTAGTTTTTTTTATTGAAAATCTACCTTGAAATGTAATGTTTGTGTTCACATGCAGATTAAAACGTGTTTGCCAGGTTTGATTGCATTGGTTGAGCTTAAGTGCACATTCTTGCACCAATTATGCTTAACGCAACGATATATTGTTTTGTCTGGTGGAGATTATAAAGTTTAAAAAAAACTGATTGACAATTTTTGGCGTTTTTTTTTTTTTTTCAGTGTTCTCATTTCTTGTGCACATATCTGTTTTCACATCAAAACTGAAAGTAATCTATGATTGATGCAAACATGTTTTCTTGTAGTGTTGTTTCTTGTATTGCTGGTTTGTGAGTGAATGCTACACGCAAGTTCAAATGTGTAGTCAAGAATGAGATTTGAGGCCTGCAGCTCGAAATACAGTTCGCACATTGTACAGACCGCTTTTATGATTGTTTTTTTTTTAAACATACACATTCGTTTTTACAAAACTGCTAGACATTTTTTTTGCTATTGCACAAACATTTGTACTGACAATCTAATATCTTTTTCAGTGGTTGTATGTCTTGCGTGCATATCTGTGAACATTTTGACTTCAAAACTGAAAGAGAAGCTCATGGAAACATGGCCATTGATGCCAAGACACCACTGGTTCTCAGTGGTTCAAGTGAACACAAAATGTGACCCTGGACCACAAAACCAGTCATAAGGGTAACATTTTTTTAAATTGAGATTTATACATCAGCTGAAAGCTGAATAGATAAGATTTCCTTTGATGTATGGTTTTTTAGGATAGGACAATATTTGGCCGAGATACAACTATTTGAAAATCTGGAATCTGAGGGAGCAAAAAAATCTAAATATTAAGAAAATCGCCTTTAAAGTTGTCCAAATGAAGTTCTTAGCTATGCATATTACTAATCAAAAAATAAGTTTTGATATATTTAGGGTAGGAAATCTAAAATAGCTCATGGAACCGATCTTTATTAATAGCCTTGTTTGTGGCATAAAAGAAAAATCGATAATTTTGACCCATACGATGTTTTTTTTGGCTATTGCCAAAAATGTACCCAAGCGGCTTAAGACTGGTTTTGTGCTCCAGGGTCACAAATGGCAGTTCAGATGTGTAGAATTAAAAATGAGATTTGACATTTGAGACTTGCACCTCGAAATATAGCATACGTGTTGTACGCAGGGGTTTAATCTTATTTTTATAGTTTTGATAGCGTTTTATTGTTCATGTAAATTTTTCAGTTGATTTGTGAGTAATCGCTACACTCCAGTTCAAATGTGTAGAATTAAGAATGAGATTTGACACTTGCAAGCCTGAAATATAGTGCACAAATATAGTGCATCCTGCTTTTATTATAGTTTATTTTATTATACAGATCATTAGATTTTATAGTGAAGTATAGTGAAGAAAACCGCTAGACTTTTTCTTCCCGGATTTTTTTGCAATTGCTCATCTTTACCGACAATATGACATTTTTCAGTGTTTGCATTTCTCATGTAAATATCTGTGGATGTTTTGGCATCAAAACTGAAGGAGAAATGGAATTATTAAAAAAAAATTTTTTTGATAGTTTGCGTATTTTTGTGCATATAAATGCCCATTGATACTAAAACGTCATTGTTTCTCAATTGGTTTGTGAGTGAATGCTACATGCCAGTTCAAATGTATAGAATTGTGAATGAGTGTGTCTTTTATTGCCATTTTTTATTTTACACATTATTATTATTTAGACTGAAATTAAGGTTTCAGATTGTTCAAACAGCATTTTTGGAAAGTGTATCAGTGTTTCACTTATTTTAAGTCACCATACCAATAGTCTCAGACGTCACGCCCACAGACTGTTGGCTGAATGTCTGATGTATAGGCTAGGCTACGGCACACAAAATTGAAACACTTCAGGAGTTTCGAAGTTGTCATTGGATTGGTTGAATTATACAGGATTTCCAGGAGATGTGTGTGTCGCGTTCTTTAACGTTCCGCCTGGAAACAAAGATGCCATGACGCCAAACCCCCTCATATTAGAAGAAAGCCGTTGTGTTTACAATTGTGACAATGAGTGCTTATCAGGATCAACTAAACGCTGGATTTTCAGAAGTATGTGAAATATTTAAAGTTCACGGCATAGACTCTTTAAAATACGTTCAAGAGTTTTACACACCGGTCTGTTATTGTGGGGACATTTCCATGCCCCAAAACGTGACGCGGCACAAAACGAAACGCGATTTGGTTGCTTTATCTGTCAGTCATATGCCTCTTGGGCGGTCCTTGGCCAATCAAAGCGGCCAAGATACCCGGACCTTCTGCTGTCAGTCTGAAAGTCTGGCTACCCAAGACTACCATACGAATGGCAAATTACGAATACTACGAAATAAGAATGTATTTTAGCATTAAATGTATACGTCACCATTTTTCTTGAAGGTTTATTCTGTTTTCCCAGGCAGAGCAATGTTGTCAAGTGAGGTTTTAGTTCACGTTCAAATATTACCGTTAATCTACAGTATATCTTGAGGATGCTTATATGAAGGCACTCAGAATATGAGATGAGAAAAGTCTTCAGGGAGAGCTGTTGGCTGGTTAAATAAGAAAAATCACAAACTTAACATTGATTTATTGACTCCACATCAGTCCGATGTAGCAGATCACATGGAGCAGATTTCAGCCTTTATTTAGAGATCATTTATTGACGAATTACACATTCAATATTCTGCAAGAAGCAAGTTTCGCATTATGGAAATTAGAGCGAAAAAAGCCCAGCATGCATTTAATAATTTCAAATGTTTTTATGCGAGTAAGTGTGAGTGAGTCTGTATCCAGCAGGTTAAAATGGTCTGACAGTCCCACGCTCGGTTCTCTGAATGCGCTTGGGTGGTTTCCTATCGTAAGTCTTTCACGTTCAGTAGCAGAGGCCAAAACAACAACTCAGCCTGACTAATAAAGACACAGCTCTATTGACTATAAACCAAGGGGCTATAAATCCTATAAACACTTAATAGACTCCGTTATAGATCCCCAACCACGTCTGCAGTGCTCGCTCGTGCCAAATGACAAAACAAGACTTTGTACAGGTGAATATCTCAAACTCAAAAAGCAAAAAGGCAAATCTTTCAGGAATCAGTTAGTTTAGGAGTGAATTCAGTTTTGCCATGGTATTTTCAGTGACAAAATCTGCAATCCATGTGTGACGAGTGGGGCGGGGCCGAGAGCCGTGGGAACGGAGTGAGGCCGGTGGAGTAAGTGAAAATGCACGACACCTGCGGCACTCACCGGTCTCGAGTCCCACGGAGGAGTCCGGAAGGATAAAAGAAGGAGTGACAACAGTGGCAAGAAAGAGAAGAGAGACCAGGCTGGAGTTTTGTGTTTGGTTTGTTTTGTGCACGGCAGTCGTCCTTGAGGGGCTGTCGTGCTGTTTTGTGTTTATTTTATAATTAAATTATTGTTTGAATGTTCGCCGGTTCCCGCCTCCTTCTTCCCTATCTATGAACTGTGTTACACCATGGTTTAACCATTGTCTGAATGTACCATAATAGTCCTGCAAGATCAATTTTTACTGTAAAACAACTCTCGTTTTATGAATTTGGGTATTTATTGTCGTAATTTGGTGTATGCATGTATGTCATTGATTTTGACACCATTTTTTATTTTATTTTAACTTTTATTTTAGTGTCATGCATGCACATACTGTATTTATTTATACTTTTATTTCATTTTAATTTAAACCTTTATTTATGTGTCATGCAGATACATACTGTTATTTTTATTTATTTATTGCAATTTAATTGTGTACAGTTTTTTACTATTTTATGTTAAATTATTTTACATTTATTTGCAGCAATTTAATGTTGTTATAGAATTTTATTGTTTTTATCTTATTTTAATATTTTGTTTTAAGGTGTCTGGCAGTGCATATGGTATTTATTTATATTTATTAGCAATTTAATGTCATGCACTTTTATACTGTTTTATTTTATAATTTTATTTTACTTTATTTTAATGTGTCAAATGCATGCACATACTGTTATTATTATTTGTTTTGCTTGCAGCAATTTAATGGTGTTCTCTTTTAGACTTTTTAGTCTCATTTTATTTTACCTTCATTTTATTTAATTTGTCATATGCACATACATACTGCTGTAGAGATTCGTCTAACTAAAAATATTCAATATTATATTTATTTGTATAATATATAAATAATATAATGCTGTAAAGTGCTACAAATATTACTGCAATATTATTTGTGCCAGTTGTTATACATGTTAGATATAGAAATCATATTTATATTGAATTCCTCCATGTTTTTCTTCGTTTTCTATTTGAGTCTAGGATGAATTCTCGTTGACTTGTTTGGTGACAGACTGTTTTGAATTTGAATCAGATGCCTTGAAAAACCATTACGCTCAATAATTACCTTCCCCGTGCCGTTCAGCTTCTACCCACTGACGTGCAAAATTATGACAGTGATGTATTACTCTATTTTCTGAACATTAGCACATGTAGTTTTTCCCTGAACTGTTATTACGTTAAAAGAAACAGGTGGATGACCTGAGAATTTGTTTCATTCGTATCAGAATCAGTACAGCGTTCAGAATTACAGGACGAATCAGCTGATGACGTTTGGATCCAGACTCTATACTTCTCGCCTATGACAGTATTGCTGTGACAAATACTGTATTGTTTTTACCTTTACAGTATGGTATCAGACAGGCCTTGTCACTTCTAGCGATAGCAGTGGCATTAGCAGTAGCATTGTATAACAAGGCCACTGTACCGAGGGAAACTGAACACAAAATCTCACTCTGCGCCCCAGTGATACGCCTATATTACCTTTGCTGATCCTCTAACAAGCTTACCGGACATGTTTGACCCGCTGGACTCCTTCAGTTCAATATCAGAATATAAAATCACTGTACTTTGAACTCCATCTTTTAGAAATATGTGTCAAGCCATATCATATTATAGCAATATTTGGTATTTAAGTAGCTTATATAAATATATGATAGCATCATAACTCTTTATGTGGGATACTTATGCAAAGAATCACCTGGCACTGCAACAAATTTGCTACTCTACATATCTGACAGCTGGTTCTTCAATTAGGGTCTCATTTCATTTCATTTATTTGTTTGTTTTTTGTAATATAAACTTAAAGGGTTAGTTCAGCCAAAAATGAAAATTAGCCCATAAATTACTCACCCTCAAGTCATCCTAGGTGTATATGACTTTTCAGATGAATCCAGTCGGAGTTATATATTAAAAATGGTCCTGGCTATTCCAACCTCTATCATTGCAGTCAGCGGGTGTTGCATGCATCAGTCCACAAGAAGTTAATATAAAAAGCGCCCTTCCATAATAAAAGTGTCTCACATGGCTCCGGGGGGGGGTGAACAAAGGCATTCTGTAGCGAATCGATGAGTTTTTGTAAGAAAAAATATCCATATTCAAAACTTAATAATCAATGGAGTAGTTGTTTTACGTTTTTCGCCACTGTTGACAGGGAAGCCGTCCCGGCGGAGGACGTATGAGGTCAACTGCTCCGCATGCTGCCGGTGAGTCTCGGAAAACCAACGTTTGTCGACAGGAGCAAAGGTCCTTCTTGCAAAGGAAAACCCGTATCCTCTTGGCTTATATCGAAATTCCCCGAGATCTTCTTCAAATCCTCGTTGGTTACTTCTAATAAGTTGACAAGTGTTGGTTTTGTTTTTGTTGTGTTTGTTGGTTTTGTTTGGTACGTCCATCCGCTGTAACGAGCTCCAAGAATTGAAAGCGGTAGAGGGTGTGCAAGTAGATAAAAGGCCGTATAATCTGCTGGTGTGTGACGGCTAATATATTTATCTGATTAGCACCGTGCTGGTGTGAACGGGGCTGTATTGTTTATGTGGTTACACTTTACTGGAAGGGTGTGCAAAGACTGAAACTTGGACACCTTCATAATAAGGACATGACACCTCCATAATCATGATGCACATGGACATGAATATGAAGGTGTTTTATGATGTTTATGACACACTATCCTTAAGTGCATCACTAGTCTGTCATTTAATGCAAAGATGCCATTGTTGAGATGTCTTGTTAGGGCGTGGTAGGGTAAGGGTTAGGGTTCGGTTAGGTAGGGCAAATAAGGTCAATTTGGCATTAATAATACATAACTGAGCGAATGACACCTAATGACAGTTGTCATAAACATGCATAAAAAAAAACTTCATATTCATGACATGTGTCATGTCATGATAATGAAGGTGTCATGTCAGTCTTATGCACACCCCTTCAAGTAAAGTGTTACCGTTTATTTATTTATAGTGATTTAATATAAGCAGTCTTTACTATTTATTTGTTACCATTTTTCATTGTAATTAATGTGTCAGAAAATTAGTTAGTTATTTTATTGATTTAATATGGTGTGCATACGGATGATTCATTTATGTGTCTATGCACTCACATCATTGTTTGTTTGTTTATTTATTTATTTAAAGCAATGTAATGTCATGCACTTGTATGTTGTTTTATTTTTATGTTTTTATAATATTTGTTTTAACCTACTTTGTATTTTAATTTAATGGGTCATGCACTTAGATACTGTCTGTATTTAATAATTTAATTATTACATTTTTTTAAATGGAGAAATAAATAAATGTATCTATTTTGAGCAATTTAATGCCATGGACATTTTAATTTTATTTTTTAATGTGTCTTGCACTTACATACTGTTATTTGTTTGTTTGTTTACTTCTTTATCTATCACAAGCATAGACTTTGCATAATAAAGGTGCAAAGGGTTGTTGCCAGTCTGTGTGTTTGTGCTGTCTGATAAAAAAAAGGTAACTAGACATAAATATAGAATAAAAGTAATGTTACTTATCTGACTTGAACACCACTTCATATCCCAAAATGCACAGAAACACACGCAGAGCGACCTGAGGTGAAGTTAAGCTCAAAGCTACATCTGTGAGAAACTTCTCTGTGTAACAGTATTTCTAGTCTCTGACCTTTGCATTTGCAGCCTAAACCACCAGTTGAGAACCTCAGCTTGTTCCTTTCCACTGCTTGAACCACAAGTACCATTCAGACTCCTTGTATTGTTGTATTCAGCTGTACATGCTAAGTTAAGAGCCGTAATCCATCTCGAGGGGCTTCGAGACAAAGGTGATAGATATTATCATCTGAAAACTCCCTTTAGACTTAATCTGATAAATAGCACATTCATAACACACCATCGATCGACTGTTTACGCTGGCAGGAGTGCAGAATCGATGTGCGAGAGCTTTGCGCTAATGTCCTTGTGAACTGACAGGACGGCACCGTGTCGCTTTCCACCGTCTTTGTTGAATCTCTCAGAGGTCGGACATGGAAGCTGTCGAGAACCGAAATGTGCTTATTTTAGCGATGTATCGTTGGTGATAAAAATGCAGCGCACGTGTCTAGGATGATACATTATAATCAGAAGAGTATTGACTGAATTATTGCAGGAACAACCAACTCCTGGCCGGTTTTCCCACAATGCCTGAGTGATAATTGGATTTGGAGGTTGAAGTATTTTTAATTATGCTTGTTCGGTTTGAAGTAAGGCTAATGCTTCTATTTTATTGCTCAATGTAAATTTATAAACGACGGTCAGTGCACATTTATTTAGCCGGTTTATTGATAGACATCTTTTGTGGCTTTCTTAATGGTGCTGTAAAACCACCGTCTTTAGAATAAGTGCTACATTACGAACCTATAAGTATATCAGCGTGAACTCAATTAATATGTCACCTCCATGCTTGCTCTTAGCCAAACTTTTCACCGTTAAGTGAACACGTCGGCTTATTTTTGTTAAAATCAGATTAGAATGACTCCAAGATCAAATGATTTCTCATTCCTACCGGAATAATGAGGCCAGTCTTTGCTATTTAAAGAACAGGTTACCCAAAAGTGTGACTTTCTTTCGTTGAACACAAAAGGAGAAAGTTTGTAGAATGTGCTGGTTGCTCTTTTACATGTTGTAATGAATACGGACAGAAGCTTCCTGGCTTGAAAAAAATAATAGAAAAATAGTATATGACTCACACACTCATCCGAATCATACAGTAGCTTTGTAGAATGTGTAATTCAAATATAAATATTATTAAAAATGGTGTAACAAATATTTTAAGATTAACATGTAATTATTTTTAAACTAAGTTCAATTTTATACTTATACATTTCTTTACTATACAGCATATATAATAAATTGAAATTTATTTTAATAGTCAATATAGTTAATAAATATGACATTATAATTGTAATATGTAGTACTATAGTACATGTAACAACATGTAATAATAAAATCTTTTTTATCATGGTATGCTAACGTATTAATTAATTGTGTAAAATGAATTTCCGGGATGTTGAAAGCATCCAAAAATGTACAGAAGCCAGCCCACAGTTGTCTCATTCTGATTTGGTCATGATTAAAGACGTTGCTATTTTTCTCAAGAACAACTTAAATTTTGATCCCTTTTTCAGCAACACTATGTACGGACGATTTGAAATTTGATGTGTTAAATTTGAACCTTTATTAAATGTAAAAACTAATGTAGAATATTAATTTTGAAACAAAATTTGATTATTTTCATTGTATTGCGTTTTATTTTGTAATTGTACAAAATATACAGGTTTTATTTTTAGTAATTTACAAATAGATATTTAAAAGTTTTAAATTATTAGGATGCACAATATTTTTGGCTCCTATTTAGTGCCAATATCCGATATCCGATATTTTTCAACTAATTTTGGCCAATAGCCAATGCCGATACTGATATATAATTATTTTAATTTTGGTTAGTTTTTAACAAGAATTTATTTGTTAGAATTAAATGAACAATAATGAAGTTATTTTATAATGCCAGTACATTGAAGATTTGAAAATAACAATAAATAAACTATATATTAATCACTGCACTTTTTTTCAGAAAGATGCAGTGGTAACCTTAACATTTAATTTTATGATAATATTTGTAAATGGTCTAAAGCAAAAGAGTTGTAAAAATTCTGAAAATCTTAGACGCTATAATTTGTTTAAACATAGATAACACCTTACATTAATGAATAAATTCGTATATGTAAATTATTTAAAGTGTCATGTTTGGATGTTTTTTTTTTTCATGTATTAGATCTTGAATTTAAAATCAAAACATATTCATGCTTTTATGGCATCAAGTCATTGCTTTATTTAATTAGAAACACAGTCAATATTTATTTTGTGGCTTGTTTCACTGTTTTATTCGAAGGATGGCTCCAACAAGTGACCCTATGGAATTAAAACGATCTTCATTTCCCCCTGACCCTCTTCCACGCGGGCCCTTTTTTCCGACCTTTTCTATCTATACCCCGGGGCTACAGGCGGCGATCCCGGCCACCTGAGGCCCCCCGGCAATTGGTTACCTGGGGTTCCTACTACATCCCAATGAACGGCTTTAATGCCGCTCGTTTTCCACGCTGCCCTTTATTACCGCAGCTCCTCCCTGCACCGCGATCCAAAAAGTGCCACTTCAATCACCATCACGCAAAACCACTCTTGCTTTCACAAAATGAGCCCAAATGCTGACATGATCAATCGCTAGCACACCTGGAGACATCTGTGCAGTTACGGTCTTCCTCTCCGTACCTGTCCGCCACACATCATCACGCCGCATCCACATTTCATCTCGGGCACAATGCCGATATTTACAATTTAAAAGCCATTATCGGCCCCGTATTCGCTAGTCACGATATATTGTGCATCCCTAATAATTTATAATACATTACCCTATATCGTAAATCTTGATTAATGATTTTCTTAGCATACAATATTTACAGTTTTAAATATTGTATCTATTTGTATGTTAGGTTACAAGACTTTAAAATACAGCAGAGCTTTGTGGTGTTTAAGAGTTCTTTTTACCTTCCTTTGACCCTTCACCATTTCTCAGTTGCTTCTTGCTATTGGACCTTGTGGAAAAGGCCGCAGATTCTTGTTTAGGAAGTGAGTTTGAGCTTGCGAGTTTGCAACTGATCGGGTTAAGTAACATCTGCTTCGTATACTTCACAGGAATATGAAGTATTAACTATCGATGTGCAGTTTATCAGTTGGCTTCTGTCTGGGTTGACAGATTTTACGCATGACGTATGGCTTTGCCTGTCCTTTCACCTCGTGGACACCGCGCTGTTCTGTCGCCCAAAATGGAATAGTCTGCACACGCAATATTTTAACCGTTGTTTTTGTTGCTGGCATGAACCAGCGTTGTCTCTAATGACCAATACGTCTCAACTACAGACAGAGGCAATGCCTGCCCCACTTCTTCTTGGTTCACATTCTTAGAATCACAGCGGCCCACCCTTTTCCAGGCCCCCTTGTAAGTCTCGTTCTCGTACTCCCCGGTCAAGTCACACAATCCGGGACCCCATGACACACGGTGCGCTGCTTACGTACTATTCTTGTACATGCAAATTTTTTAGTTTCTGGGTGAATTATGGATAATTCGTAGTAAAACCCTTGTATAAACATTGCTAGAGGACATTTTGGATGCTTTCACATCCCCAAAATTATTTTGTTTATTTAATTATAAATATGTTAATTATGTTTAATTACTATTTTGTACTATATAGTGTTATTGTATATAAAAACACTACATACAAAATTATTGTAATTTTGAAATAAAATTAATTACTAAAATAGGTAATAAAAAAAAAAAGATATAGATATATATATATATATTATTCATAAAAATACGATTAATTAAAATGTAATATATAAATGATAAACAATATATTGGTTCATTTAAATTAAAAGCATTGAAAATGTAGTACTATTAAATTTGAATTGCATAACGCATGATTTATTTTGCTTTGTACAGATTATTATACAATACTGCAAATATGATATGAATGATATTATATTAATCGTTTAGTTTAATTATTTTTTAAAATTTTTTTTTAATAACATTTGACTTATTTAAGTAAGGAAATTATATTTTTATTATGCGTATTAAATAATTAAAATTGCAATTTGTTGATTAATGCACTTTTGTTATTTATTAAAGTAATTCTCTAATATTTTAATTTAAATTATAAATATTTTAGTTATTAATTACTATAATTTATTGTTTAAGATGATAAAATTAAGCTATTTTTTATATTTAATTAAGTATTAAGTATTTATTTATTCTACATTAAATATTTCATGTATAACAATAAGGAATAATTTTGGTGCATGGATAAACATCGCTGGAGCACTGTTTCCTTGTAATTCTGGGCTACTATTTTCCAGTTCTTTTCTGGTGTCTAGTTAGGATGATTAACCAAACACAAAGTTTGGCACGAATGTTTGCATATTTGTGTTGCTCACTGTAAGCGTTAATGAAGACGAACGACCAAGGGATGTTTTCAAGCCGACTGCCGGCAGCAAACTAAACTGGAGTTATGTGTCAGAGTTATGTGTGTGTTACACTTCAAACAGAGTAGCTGCTGAAAGCCTCCTGTTTATTTATTTATCAATTCATTTTATTCTGAGCGTCTCTCAAGTACTGATGGCTGTATTTTTGTATCCGTCAGCAAAATCAGATGCTGTCCGTGGTGCTGAAAGATCGTTCCCAAACATAAACCTCCATCCAGCGTCTCTGATATCCACATGTCAGCTGCGTGTTTACAAGACACATTTGCTGCTGCTTGTTTATCGTCTGGGTCTGTATGGAGCTCTGGTTTTTCTCCTAGCTGATGGTGATAGTATTGACACTGCCTCAGGCTGTTTATCTCACACATCATTTGCATCCCAGCTAAATTAAATGGGAACAAATGATCTTGTCAGCTCGTCACATTTGAAATTTCCCTGCAAGTGGGTCCCTTTATACTCCTGTCAAGGTAGACTTAGAAACTTAAAACAGTGCATTGACGGCTCAATTCTGCAGTCAAATCCTCCAAAAATGGCCCCAATTCACTCCCATTGTAAGCACACATTTCTGCATTTAAATCCATCAAAAGTAGGTCCAATTGACCTTCGTTGTATAAGTGCCTGGAGGTTTTAAATGAAGAAATGTGAAGCTTATAATTATAAAAGCACTTACAATAATTATTCTGTATTATTTGAGCTGTAAAGCTTTATTAAATCATTATTTTTTACAGTGGTTTTAAGGTGTACAGCGTTGCGTTGTCATGGCAACAAAGTACAATTGGATATAACTTCACACACAAAAGGTTAGGGTATTTTCATGACTTTCACAGTCATGTTAATTTTCATACTTTTTCATACTTTTTAACATTTACATATGTATAGTGACCTTATCTAATATGAAATAGTATGCAAAAATCTGTCTCTGTGTGTGTATTAAACCACATCATATATGATTTTATAAGAGTTAGTATTTATTAAATTATTTTCATATTAATTTGATTGAAATATATGATAAATTATGCAACCTAAAATTTTGTGTAGAAACATGAAAACTAAATAGAAAAATAAAAATTATAATGAATAAACATTATAAAATGATAATATAAAATGATAAAATATAATTAACAAAATATCATTACATTGAATTATATGCACAATGGCAAAAGCAACAATAATAATCATAATAATAATAATGTTATTATATATTATAGACATTTGTGTATCTTATATTAGATTATATTGCATAATATCTATTATTATTAATAGTACTATTGCATTATAATGTGTTCTGAAATATGACATAATAAATTCTTTGCATATGATTTCTTTAAAATATATTAGAAAGGTGCTAAACTTTGTAGTGCATGCATAATCTTTTCAATAATACCCATGATATATTAAAATACTTTAACTAACTTGTCTAAACCCCGAAATATTTAAATAGATGAATAATAATAATAATAATATAAAAATAATTAAATAATAAAAGATAAAATTCTTTGAATATTCATTCTACTAAAATGTATTATAAACTAACGTGAACTTTTGTGTATGGGAACACGAAACTAAAAATAATAATTAAAAAAAGGAATGATAAAAAAATCAACTTTGAATGTCATGTAAATACATGGCATATGAATATGTTAATCTCAAATGTTAATCTGTGATGTGAATACATTAATATCAAAGTACTTCAATTTATACTGAACCCAGAAAATTCTAATCCCCCACAATGCACTAGCTCTGGACCGTAGTTTTTTGTGGTCTGGATTGCATACGTGATTCTTCTCCAGTTGTTTTCTCTGATGAAAAGTCTACATGTTGTTGCAGGTTATTGCGCAGAGGGGGTTCAAAGTTACCGGGCCGTATGAAGGACACTCCAACTTTCACAAACCAATTTCACCTCTGCTTTTCCCCCCTTTTTAGCAAGAGTTCGCAACCTGTGTATTTACAGACGACTGGAACTAGCACACAAGTCTCACGGAGCGCTTCTCGAGACCATAATTGGCTCCTGAAATGCGCAATGCAGCAAAAGTAAGTTCACCTAAGAGCCCCAAGTGCACCTGAACCAATGTGGGACGTACGAGTGTGCCGTTGGGCTATTTATGCAACCCGTTTGCAGGTGCGTCCCAAGTCCGTGTCCGATAGGAGCTTGCTGACTCTTGTGCTAATAGATGCACATAAACTCTGATTCCTGCATTATTAAGACCCTTTTAGAGCTTTTAAACAATGCAATTCAGAGTGCGTCGGGTTGCAATTCGTTAGACCTTCTGACGTCGCAGGGTCGTATTTCATCCCACAACACGCGTTGAATATGAATGCGGTAGGTGAAGTGAATCTTCTGGTGTTTGAGCAACAGAAAGCGTCATTTTGTCCACCGCTGAAGGCCCCAGAAAGACGAAACGACCCTATTGTCCTTACGTTTTAATTAGGCGTAATAAAAGTACAGGAGATAATGGATCCGTGTGTTCCCAAGAACACTCGAAAGCGCCGTTATGGGTCTTACGCAACGACTATCACTCCATCCGCGGCCCTTAACGTGTGCATTAGCGAGCTGAGTGCCACCCAGCGGGGCCATATCATCACTGACCCGCTGAACCCACGGACGGTTAAGTGACTGCGGCCTGGCGATGGTTGAAAAAGCTTCTACTCCAGTCGTTCATAATGGTTGTGGATATTATGATGGCAGGAATTATGTCCGGCAAGGGTGCGGTGGTTTTCCCACAGGAGGCGGATGAGGTTCGCTTCTTGGCTGTATAAATAAGGACAGGCTTTTATTGATGTCTCTGGGGATTGGAATGGTTTTTGCAGATGGAGTAGGTACTTGAGTGTCTTGTGCAATTCATAAAACTGTCCATTTGAAAAGCTGATCAGTTTTCAGGTCTTTTGGGTGTATGGTTGTGCATTTTGAGTCGAGAGTCCGATAAAAATGCTCTGTGAGATGCTGGAAAGATTATACAGAGAAAAACAGGAAGATGTGTCCTGTAATTGAAACATAGATATATATTTTTTTCAGAAATTCTTTGCATTTTGCTAAAGATGGAATTTCTAAAAATATGAATGTTTTACTAATAAAATATATGATAAATTATTTTATTACATTATTTGACTAATAATTATATTCAAATTTCATAATTATACGATTATATGATAGACATGAAAAATGCACGCACTAATCACGTTTGAGGAAAAAGAATTAGCTAAATATTTCATATAAATATAATACGAAAATACAAATTATAATGGATATATTATATATATATATATTTATATATTATATATATATATAATAGTATCAGTTTCTTTCAAATATAGTTAAATAGGGAGTATATATATAAATATATATATAGATATAGATCTAGATATATATATAGATATGTTATCTAATTCTTAATTATTATAGATTTGATTCATATGCATGGTAATATCCTGGTTTGCGTTGAAGTAACTTGGATTATCATGCCATATGAATCTTATTCTTTTTTTTTACCACGTTTTAACCATCTGAGGCCGATACTGTACCTGTTTTTTGTAATGCATCCTTCACTGGCCTGCGACTTCTAACTCTTTAAAAAAAAAAATTATGACACAGTGTATGAATACAGCAAAACTTCCTGCTTTCCCTCAATTTGCATTTACAGCATGACTCTCCCCCGGAGCAGATGGGCATTCACTACAATAATGCGAGCTTTCGAGCCACATTCACCATCGCTGACATTATTTGGACCCGTCTGAATGCCTGCCCGCCAAACGCCCGAGCCAGTCCCGTCAGAAAGGACACCCCTCATCTCGGTCCGCGGCGTCACGCGAAGGCCAAACGCCACAAAGCTCGCAGGTGGCGGCCAACATCCATTCCAGCATATTGGCTGAGGATCCTTCAAAACGGCTTTGTATGATCGTGATGTTGAACAGAGGGCACCATGTGTTCACGGTTTTATCAACCCGAGTGGAAAAACACTGCATGTTTTTCCATCCTTGCAGCGAAAAACGGGGGAAGTGACTTTCAGGACTGCCCGTATTTTGTTCTAGCAGAATGCTTCACCATAATAGGGCGGCAGATGGGCGATACCGCTGTGCGAGATCATTGGTGTTCTGTAGATGTTTTTTGATTTCTGTGGCTCGTTTAGCATCTATGGTGTTTCTGCCGGGAATGAGACGGATTCCATCATGTGCAATGACCCAAAAACCGCTCACTTTTTGCGCACCACAGCTGGTGAAAGCGATCGCACAGTCGTGTATTAATGTTCCCTGCGGTGTCGCATTTACACACACACTCAAATCATGATTAAATCTTAGAAACGTGACTGAGTTGCAGCTCTAAATGGGATGCAAGCGCAATATATGCAAAAAATAAACGTTTAGACTCATCTATACATGGAGATGTGTGTTTGGGAGTCACTGTGGGAATCGATTCTGTTTATTTTATAGGTAATTTGCAAATGTAAAGGCTAATATTACATGCTACAATGCAAGAAGAGCCATGAAGAAGCCAACTTGTGAAGACTTTAAGACATTAGACTAAACATTTAATCAATAACATATTAATGCTTCCAAAGAACTACAATATGAGTCTTGACACCCAAGCCATAAAAAAGTACTTTTTTTTTTAATTGAGAGAAAGTTTCCCAAGTGAACTGCAAATTAATTTATTTGACGTCCTACTTAACCCGTTAACCTGTAATAAAAAAAAAATAATAAATAAAAATTTAACTTGGTTTTGAACCAAAAATGTGCATAATTGAACATGAGCATGGTAATGCCAGGTATTGTTTGAGTAGTATATACCATACTATTGCATATAAATATTGATGTCTTCAGTAACAATTAATTTGTAACTTTTTAAAATAATCTATTTATTTAATTATTTATTTTTAAAGCTCTTTATGTGTAATTTAAAAGTCTATATTTTAATATTTTTATTATGCGAAAAAAATACTAATATTATATAAGTATATATTATAATATATATATCTATATATATATATATATATATTTTTTTTTTTTTTTTATATATATATATATATAATATATATTATCTTATATATTTATATAAAATATATACAATAAAAAGATTCAATGTATATAAATAAAATAAGATACAATTTTTATATAAAAATTCTAAATAGAATAAAAACTAAGTATATTTAAAGTTAATTTAACAATTTAGCATTTGTAAATATTATATAAAAATCTATAAAATGTTCACTATTAATTATAATTACATGTTTAAAAACTATATTACAAATAAATATAATTAAAATGTACATCATTATCTGTATGCATGTTGTTCTAATATTATATAGTAATAAATTTATTATCAGTAAAAATTAAGATGTAAATTATTATAAATTACTAACTATTTTTAATATGATTTTAAAATATGGATCATTTGACAGTTTTTTAATTTTTATAATATAAGTATCAATATCATATAAATAAGTAATAAAGGTTACATTTAAAATACATATTATTAAATATTTATGTTTTATACTGTATATATATATATAATATAATATATATTATATATAATATATATATATATATAATATGTGTGTGTGGTGTGTGTGTGTATATTTTTGTTGTTTAAATAATTTAACCACTACCTTTATATAATTGAACTTATTATAATACCACAATGTGCTAATTATGTTAATATATTAATATAACAAATTTAATAAGACAGTTTGATGTGCAAAAATAAGTGCACCATCCCATAATTTTAAGTGCTGCAACCAAATGTTAGCCTGGATTCTAGTGTATAGATTTATTTTTTAAGTCTGATCTTTCCTCACAGTAAACGAGTCCTCATAGATTCAGCGTCATTTGAGCAGAATGTGTTTTTGCAGTGTTCATTGTCTTCAGAGGGCCTCCCCCCACTGTGCAGTTTGGAACAGTAGACAAATTTTCCTCTCTACCGCGTCCAATTCTCAGGTCTTGTCTCCGTGTGTCCTTCCGTGACCCTTTATCGCTGTCTGAATGTGGACACAGTCGTGCTTCTGACAGCTAAATGCCCTTAAACCAGCCGAGGAGCCAGCGAGGAACCAGAGTTGACAGGAAGTGGAGCTCATTTATGAGTAGTCAGCCGGTATGAGTAATCTAACATGCAGGACTGTCCGCAGAGTGCAGAAGACAAGAGGATTTTTACAGCTTTTTGGGGCAGAAACCTTTGTCTGACACTTCAGTTTCCTCTCAACTGCATCTTTCTTTGTATGAGAGGCCAGAACAGGCTATTTCAGGATGAATGAGGTGGTGGCATCGGTTAGTGAGGGGTGTCTCTTGCTTTCGTTCACTTGGGAGACACGACTGGAAAGACAGACCCCGAGGGACTTACAGCACCATACACACATTGACAAAGACGAACATGTATGGACTGACTAAAGGACTAGATTTCCCTGAGGAGGTCAGGTGTATTTGTGATTTAGTGATTTTTTTCCCCCACCTGAATTGAACACACAATTGTGTGTCTTCCTCACACAACCTCATATTTTTTGACTAACTTGGGTGTCATCTAATCTAATCCCATCCAAATGATGTATTTAGTATTATTTCTGATAAATATTATTCATATATTATTATTATTATTATTATAAATAGTATTATATACTATGTGTTAATTGAATAGTTAATAAATTAATAAATAAAGTGGCTATTATTTATGGTGAATATTTCAAGATTTTCTGATAAGTAATTTAAATCAGCCATTAACTAATTTGTTAAAAACTATATTTTTAACATTATTTTGTGCATTCTAAGTACTCTGAAGACAGATGTTAGCTTTAGTGGAGTTTTTTTCACACACACACAAAACACATTTTCGTGTATTATTTCTTTATTTAATTAATCTATCTATCTATCATCTATCTATCTTATCTGTATGTCTATCTATCTATCTATCATCTATATATCTATCTATCTATCATATTATCTATCGTATTTATTTTTATTAGTTCTAAAAAGGTATTATATATTTTGTGCATGCTAAGTACTGTAATATTTCTAAACACTATTTCACACACACACACACACACAGGTTTGTGTTTGTGAAAAGTGGGGACTCTCCATAAGCGTAATGGTTTTATACTGTACAAACCATATATTCTATCACCCTACACCAACACTACACATAAACCTACCACTCACAGAAAACTTTCTGCATTTTTAGATTCAAAGAACTCCATTCTGTGTGATTTATAAGCTTTTTGAAAAGTGGGGACATGGGGTAATTTCCTGAAAAGTCACCTTCTCCTTGTATTACCTATGTCATACCTTTGTCATTATAGACATTTATGTCCTAATTTGTCACAAAAATGCGCACAAAACCAAACACACCAAATATATATATATATATATATATATATAGTATCTAGAGAATATCTATTTCGAAAATGTTACAGTATATATTACAGTATATAGAACTGATAGTATATTACAGTAAATATAAACTTGTTTTATTGATGCTATATTAATATTATAATTCTTAATGTATATTTTAAAAGTATTATAATTACAATACATAAATATGTATAAACTGATATTGTTTAAAACCAAAAGTAAAGGCAAATCATAATTTTGGCATGTGCATAATGCCAGAGGTGGAACAATGCAAATGCACACTCATTTTTACTCAACAATTAACATGATCCTGTATTGATAGATGAAAAGCCATGTACTATTATACAACTGAGGGAGCGACGTAATTGCACTTTCTCCTCTTCCCTCTCTCTCTCTCTCCTAATCCTCTCTTATCTGGAGTTTCTCCTGTAGCCTGTACAATATTGCAGTCAATGTATGAACAGATTAGAGGGGTGAGGATGTGTGAAAAGTGTGAAAAAGTAATGTAATGTAAATCCAAACCCATCTCACTTATTTTCTTTCACTGAATAAAATTATTATTATTTTTTTCTTCTTCCCATATTGATTGAAATTTATTTTAATTATGTAGTTAATTGTGGTTATTTGGTGATAAAAACTGTCTGTTGATAATTTGCTGTTTACGTTTTAGCATGTTGATATATTTGGTTTCTAAGATGTTCTGGGTGATTTTACATTGTTGTTATGGGGTTGCTAAGGTTGTTTGTAGCCTTTTGCTAGGTATATTCTACTGTAGGCTGTTCTGGGTGGTTTTTAGCATGTTGCTATGGGGTTGCTAAGGTCTTCTGGGTTGTATTTACCATGTTGCTATGGGGCTGCTAAGGTGTTTTGGGGTGTTTATAGCATGTTTGCTAAGTAGTACGTACTGTATGGAGTTCTGGGTGTTTTAGCTTGCTGCTATGTGGTGTCTGAAGTGTTCTGGATTGTTTTTAACATGTTTCTAGGTTGATGCTACTGTAGTGTATTCTGGGGGGATTTAGCTGTTGCTAAGGTGTTTTAAGTGTTTTGGAAGGTGTTCTGTGCGGTTTTTTTTGCTTGTTGCTCTGGGGTGGCTAAGGTGTTTCAAGTGTTTTTTTGTTGGGTGGTTTTCTGAGTTGTTTTTAGTATGTCACTCAGTGGCTGGTACTGTAGGGTGTTCTGTGTGGTTTTTATGAGCTAAGGTGCTCTGGGTTGTTTTCAGTATCTTTGCTAACTAGTTCCAACTATAGGTTGTTTGGGTTTGTTTTTAGCATGTAGCTACGTGGTTTCTAAGGTGTTCTAGGTATTTTAGGTGTTTTTGGGTGGTGTTCTATGTTTTTTTTTTTTGCATGTTGCTATATGGTTGTCAAGGGGTTCTGGGTTGTTTTTAGTGTGTTGCTGGTCGATGCTATTGTAGTGCATTCTGGGTCGTTGATTTGGGGTTGCCAAATAACCCCCCCCCCAATATTCTCTAGATGTAACTGTTGCTTCTTCTCCATAAATCAACAAAAAAAAAATCTCTCCTCAGCAAACAACATGGTTTACCATTGCATTAATTCAACCACACTTTAATACTTAGCCTTAGCAACAGAAATGCTGTTCTCAATACTGTTCTCTGAGCTCTTTTGTGTTACTCTTTTAAAAAGGC
This sequence comes from Sinocyclocheilus anophthalmus, assembly GCA_018155175.1. Classification (NCBI taxonomy): domain Eukaryota; kingdom Metazoa; phylum Chordata; class Actinopteri; order Cypriniformes; family Cyprinidae; genus Sinocyclocheilus; species Sinocyclocheilus anophthalmus. The sequence goes on from JADLZN010006039.1 coordinate 159,848, forward strand.
CAGTTGAATGTGTTATTAATGTGATATTAAATGGAATAATTGTTTTCAATTCCAACTGAATCATTTCACTCAGGAGGTCCCAGTGAGAGCGAAATACTGTACATACTGTGAAGCACAGCTCTCTTATGCTAATCTAGCCCCATTATGAAACTGTACTATTCAGAAACGTTTTGGAAACTGAAGCAAGACGGTCTCTTGAGTTCTCAAAGCCTCAGCCAAACAGAATCCACAAATAAGAGCTACAGCCAAACGCTCATTAAAGCGAACAGGAAGCCACAGGAAGTACTTACGTGAGAAAGGACAAAAACTGTGATGTTTCATTTGCAAATCTGACTTTGGAAAGGAAAAAGAAATTCAGATATCTGATGAAACAGATCAAATCTCAGGACAACTGATGCAAAATCATTGCATTGAGTTTTTTTTTCTTTTTCTTTTGGCGCCTCCACCAGAGGTTTTTGTGGTGACATCTGCGATAAGAGAAAAGCGTTTCAGACTTTAAAATGTCGGCTCTCAGAATGAAGACAGCTGGCGAGGCTGGATCTTGTCATTTCACCAAGCCATAATGCCCTGTGATGTAGATTGTAATGATAAAAGAGCGTCCACGGACTCGTCGTCTCATTCCACATTGGTTTTTGTTGCTTAAAGCTGTTGCAGGCTATTGCGAGAGCGTGTTTGTGAAGCTCATGATGACTTTCAGTCAAGCAGACAGCTTGATTGACCCTGAGAAACGCAGAGATGACATTCCAAACGGCTCTTGATGTAAAGGCTTAGTTTATGTAAATCACACTTTTTCCACCTTCAAAACTTTTTAGCATGAAAACAGCTTTGAGATGGAAGGAAAAGTGTAGAGAAAATTCCTGAAATTATTTTCAAGCTGGGTTAACAGAACTAGCAATTTACAGAGGCTCTCCCCAAAACATTTCACAAAAACTTTTTTTTTTTTGTAGGTGTTGAATGTAAAAAATTCAGCTGCTTTTAGGCCAAACAAACAGTGGAGACAAAAGTTTGAGCCCAAACAGTGTATTTTGCTTTGATACTAGTATTATTTATTTATTTATTTAACTTCAATTAATAATTAAATACATATTAATTAAGTGAAGTGAATCAAAAAAAAAAAATCTATATATATCTAGATATATTATATCATATATTTTTTAAGGTATTATATATTGTAATAACAGCTCAGCCAATTCAATCAATAGTTATTTATTTAATAAGAGGTTAAAATGTATCTATAACACACACACACAAACACACCACACACACCCACACAGTGTTTGTTTTAGGTTATTAAAGATTTATGGTACATGTTTTACATTTATTTAGTACCCGTGGTTCTAAACCATATAAAAGTTCAATTCAACCAGTGGGTGACCAGGGTGTGACTTTGGATGGGTCTATCTGTTTCTTTTATAAACTGTATAATTTAGAATTATTATAAGTGTTTTTTCTAAATATACTTATATTGTATATTATATAATAATATAATTTATATTTATTTTTACTTGTCTGAGGTGTTTAAACATTTAGTTTAAAACAACGTTAAATTTAAATAGTAGCAAAATTGCCCAAAAATAAATAAATAAATCTTTTGTATCCAACTTTGTCTAACTGCGCTGAATCTTTATTTTTTAAATTTTTTTAATCTGTTGTTTATTTCCCCACTTTTTACTAAAATTGAATTTGCCATTTTGGTTTATGAAGTTAATAGTACTGCACATTAAAACTGCGTTTTGTGTTATTAATGTCACAAACATGCTTTGGTGTCCAAAAGCATGGGGGAGGGGGTATGAGTGGTGTGGACGCATTTGTCCCCCCGGAAATCGCTTGAGAAACAGTGTCTCTTCCGCAGCTCAGTACGCTTTCAACTCGTTTTTTAAGTCTCGAGCAAGACTGTACAACATTCACATTACATGATTTGACAGATTTTTACATAGAAAGGGCGACAGCGCACTGCATTAAAATAAATGATCATTCATGTTTTCATAACTGCTGGCCAAATTCAAAAAGAAACTAAAATGAAATCATCTTTGAGAGCAAGAGGGCCCCCTGGTGTTTCGGGGGCCCTAAGCAGCTTGCTTACTTTGCGTATAGGGAGGATCGGCTCTGAATAAGAAACTATATAACATCCTTGTATTACTTGCTCTCCGTTTTTACAGTAAGCTTAAATAATTAGATTTTCCCTGCCAGAAGTTTGGGTGCTCAAGACTCGTTCCTCATTACCGTGTCACATCTCTATGGTAACCACGAATGATATTTCATAATTAAGAGCTGGCAGAGAGCCTACGTCCTTCCCATTTATTTCAGAAATAAAACGATCAATATGGGCCCCACACACGCAGCGTAATTGAACGAGCTTGTGCGCGTTTGGGATTGATTAATCACGCGAGAGAGAAATTGCAAACATCTCCTCGGCACGGTGGCTGGAGGCTGGAGCCGTTCATCATCCGCGGCGCACTGATGAAGCTAATGGATGCCGCTCATCTCGTACGGCGGGAGCGCGAGGGCAGGTAGATGGAACAGCGTGGTGTAATTAAATATCCAGATTTGGATGAGAATATGCCTGCACTCATTAAATGTCACTCACTCACACCTTGTTAAAAAAAAAGAAAAATGACGGATTTACTGTGCTTTATGAAATGTGACATCAACATTTGACAAAACATGTTCATTTCTATCAAAGTACTTATCTTACATGTTTCTAGTTTTGTTGTGTATGAATAATCAGATCTATCTATCTATCTGTCTATTGTGTATTCAAATATATGTGTAGTTATTATTAGACTAATTATACATATATTATTCATAATTACTATAATTTTAATTATCATATTTATGTCAGAAATAGAGTTGTTTGGGTGTCATATTTATTATATATTATTAGATCATGGATTTGAACAAATGAGGACAAATTACGATGTTTTAAATAAGATTACTAATATAACTATGTTTTTATTTTTACTATAGTATAAAGTTAATATTTCCATATTTTATTTGACAAATGTGAACTTTTATAGCAATTTAAAATATGATCTTTATTTAAAAAATTACAATTGAAAATTAATTCATTTTTTAATTAATATATATATATTTTTTAAATAAATGTTTTAACCTAGGTGTGCAAAACTGTCATATAAGACTGTTTATCGTTTGGTTTACAGGTGATAAGGGTCGATTGTTTTTAGTATGTTGCTTAGAGGTTGCTATGTACACACATATTTCAAAATTAACCCTTTACATTTTAAAAATATGGTTCCTGACCTTGACCTTACCTTTACACTTAGTGTGCATTAATGGTTAAAATCTTCTATATGACTTGCTTTATAAACCTGGCATTTACTAAATGTTGCTTGTATATTGTAAATGTTAATATATTTAAAATGGTCGAAAAAGAATTACTTTCCCCTCAGGGAAATACTAATTTTCCTTTAAGGAAATATATATGGGGGGGACATTATTAATATATATATATAATTGTTATATATGAATAACATGTTAACATATTTCAGAAAATCGTGTCAATTTATGTTGAAGTTAAGTATTAGAAACAAAAAATGAGAGGAAGCAGCTAATAGTTTTTAGGACAGTTACTCTTGGCACAAGCAGCAATGAAGAACTTCCTCCATATGTCTGGTCGTGGGTCAATAGCGTCTCATTAAAGCACTCGATTCACAAGGACGGTCACCATACGGAGGACTTTATTTATAGAATGAGCTCTGAAAACTCGAATCAGTCATTGATACTTTGTCCAATAAATGCGTTACGTGTGGCTGATCGCAATTCTTAGCATGTCATGAAAGGCCTACTCTGCCTCAGAACGTCGCCTGAAGACTTCATCGCTTTATCTAACCAAGAAACGCTCTCGATTTATTGACAAACGCATGCCGAGATTCGCATTGTGATACCTGCCGGTGTGAATGTTCATCATTCGAGCTGCTTTCGTATCCATATTTCATACGTTCCCATAAAATCTATTTCCAAAGCAGCTGTCAGGGACGCACACGTTCAGCATGCCGTATTTTCCCAGGTAAAAAACAAGCAGGCGCGGAGTGACGGGGGGCTGTGAACAGAACAACATTAGACATAATGTGTGAGAAAGCCACACTGAATTTTAAGATAAGCTGATGAATTATTCATGTTTTCTTCATGAGGAGTGTGTGTTTGTGTGTTGGCTTGTGTTAAAAGTAAGAGGGCCTGGTTTGTGTTGTGTGAGGTAGTAACTTGATAATCTGGCATTGCAGAGGAAAAAAATGGAAGAGTTTGCTTAAAATCAATGTGGGAACAATATGAAGCCTGTTAAGAGGTATACGGATGCAATAAAAGTTTTCCTTTCTCTTTGGAGTGTTACAAGCTCTTGGTGCATAAATGAAGATCTAAAGTTGCAAAGACTAAAGTTCCAAACCCAAAGAGATATTCTTTATAAAAATTAAGACTCGTCCACGCCCCCCTAAAACGACTCGTTTTACCTCGTTCTAACATGCTCCCACATGTCTACGTCACTGTGTGGGAAGATTTGCATAACACCGCCCAAATGTTCACGCAAAGAAAGAAGGCATAACTTTTATTCTCGCTGTAGTATTGTTGTTGCCTCCGCTGCCATGTTGTGAAGGCGCTGTGTGTTTTGTTGTGAAAGCAAAAGTACTTTTTTTGGTCTTCCAAAAGAGGACAATATCCGCTTCGTCATGCCTAGAGCTGATCTGTGCTGGTCGCTGAGGAAATACATCAACTTAGTGCTGTGGATCACCGGATCGGCTTTCACCGTGGACGAAGCAGAGTCCAGCCCGGGGGTCGTCACATGTGGTTGCCACAAACCCGCCGGCCGCTCCTTCGCCGAATCCGCCGGCCGCGCCGTTCTCAAGACCGCCGGCCGTTCCTCAATCAAGCCCGCCGCCGTGTTTGGTTCTGTGTGTTTCGTTGTGAAAGCAAAACTACTTTGTATGGCCTTCCAAATGAGGACACAACTAGAAATCATTGGATAAGTTGTATTTACAACACTGTTCCAGAACAGTTCAAACCAAATATTCAGACGTGTGCAGCGCATTTTATGGAGGACTGTTTCCTGATCCTGGGAGAGTAGACTACAATGAGTCTGTGCACAAAGGCTGTTTCTATAAGTGGGACAGTTCCAACTTTGCAAGGACAGTCTGGCACTTCTGACTCACAGCTTGTAAGTAAGTTTTTTATATTTAAAAAATTTGCCAATGATGATTCAAAGGCGAGTTTTGGGCAGTGTAGAGTAGTGCTTGTTTGTCGTTTATCTGATCACAAATGCAGACATGGTTTTATGTTTACGCGGCGAGATGCAACGCACGTGTAAAAAGACAGTATAAGTCATTATTAATCAGTAATTATGTCTCCACTGGATGCAACAAATGCCTCTTTTATAATGGGTTTTATTGGTTTTGTCACAGTATGGTAAGGGGCGTAACATTTCGGTCACATGCTTGAGGAATTCAGCCAATCACAATGCACAAGATAGCTGGCCAATCAGAGCACACCCCCCTCGCTTTTCAGAACTATGAGCTTTGTAAAAATCAACGCGTTTCGGAAAGGCGGGGCATAGAGGAGCAACAAAAATGTACATTATGTGAAAGATAATGTGTTTTTTTAACCCTAAACCACATAAACACATTTCATTACAACAAATTAACACAAAATAATGTTCTTTTTTAGCAACTTCATATGACCCCTTTAATATGTTTGCATTGAATTGTTTTTTTTTTTCATTTTGGTTCATGATTCTTGCATTTTTTTTCTCTGTTTCTCAGCGTTATGATCTGAGATCGAGGATTATGGGTCGGATTCATTATGCGTCTTTTACATGTGTATGTTAGCCGTGACTGATTTTCCTGTGATTTTCAGTGGGAATTGAGCAGGTTGTTTTCACTTGCAGTATATAACGAGAAATTAAGCCTAGATATAGAGGAAAATATGAATTTACACAATACTATGAGTATGTGAAATACTCAATAACTCACTGAAATAATAATATATGTAAAATGAAACCGCATTCGTAACCCAAAATAACATTAATGTAACAATATTTTCTGAGTTACATGGGAGATTCAGTGCGAAAAACTGTATTTAGGCATTTGGATGGGATTTTTTTTTTTTTTTGGCAATTAGGATTTGATGAGATTATGAAAGATTACTATGATATTATGTGCTGCTGTCTGTGCTAATATTATATTTATAATATAATATAATTTTATAAAACTGACTTTTATATTGACTTTTATAAGACTTTTATATTGAAAGAGACTGAAAAAGGTTTGTAAACAAGGAAGTTATTTTTACTTTCAACAACACCTTGTAAGATGCAGCCAAACATACACTGATCAGCGCTGTCATCAGAAATCACCCTTAACAGATGAAGGGATAGTACGACAAAGATATCGCTTTCCTCTGCGGACATTCAGACTGATGTTTTATTGTAAATATGAGATTGAGCTGAAGAATGAATGCTGGATCAGATGTAGGTAATCACCCTAGCTCAGTCATCTCTCTTCATAATACCATATTGTTTACATTTTTGAATAGTAACAGAGGTTTGAGCTCCGATGTTAAACTGTCAAAATTTGATTCGTTGCGGGGGGGGGGGGTGAAAAGGAAGTAGTTCTGCACAAAAGAGGGTTTTTAAAGACACTCCGTTGTTATTTTGTTTATGTATTTACACACTCATGCCGTCGAGTTGTTGTATAAATGCAATATCACACTTTTAGTCATGATATATGGCTGTATATCGGCACGGATGTGGAACGAGGCAGAGGGTGCAGGCATGATATGCTCATATAGATACATATATAAAAATTAAAATAGTATAAAAATAATGCATAAATAACCATGCATTAACACACCACACCCACACACACACAAACACACACAAAACAACAAATATTAATTTAATTTATATTTACATAATAAACAAATTTTTAGAAATATATAACATTTTTTACACTAAGTTAGGGACTCTTACATTTAATTATTTTAAAAGTGAATATTAATATTGAATACATTTTTCTATATACACATCTTACACAAAATAGAGACAATTACCTTACACAACGTATATACACAACATGTATAAATGAAAGTTTATTAATTTACTTGATGTTTAAGAATTTAATGATACACACACACACACACACACACACATTATTCTCTCTCTCTCTCTATTATCAAGTTCTAGGAAAATATAAAAATATATAACAAGTATAATATGAACAGTTTATTGCAGAAAAAAAGTATACATTCATGTCTAAAAAGAGATTGTTTCATTTGTGCTGTCAACTGTGACATTTTATGTTCACAGTGTATATATAATAAGCATATATGAGACTGTGCTACATGCTAAATCCATCTCACCCTCTACTGCCAGTGCATCACATACTCTATTTCAAGACTCTTTAAATGTGATCATGCAGTATAGCAGATGCTGTTGAACGAAACACTCGTATCTCAGCTGCTTTTTAACCACAAACAGACTGTTCGCAGGTTTTCTGTTTAAAGTCTGTTCTGTGTTTGTCCGTATATTGGCTTTGACTCTTCGCATTACCAGAGCGCGAGTCCAAAACATGTTTCTATGTACATCAGCACAGGGCCAAATGAACAGGATATTTCCTTTGAACTTCCTGTCTCGACTGTGCGTTTCCTTGTCATCTCCTCAGAGTGATCTGGAATTCAAGTTGGGAGCCGCTATAATCACGACGCATGCTGTTTTCACGCATCAAACCATCCTGCCCATCCACTCAGCCGGAGGCCGCAAATGCTCCTCTATTACGCTCCCAACTTCACGTCATTCTGTTATGGAAATGTGCACACTTTTCCCAGCTTGAAAAGCTCCTGGCTTTTCCTTTTGTGCTTTTTCAACTGCTTTTAATGTGAGGAAAACGCCGTCTGATGTATGAAACCCATCGCTACACTTTGTTGGGTCCATCCCTGCTGCTTCTCTCAGGGATTGTTCACTGCAACGCAAATAAGTTTGCAGAGTAATTCAAATGGATGTCGGGATTGTTTGGGTTTAGGCTGAGGACCGTCTTGTGAAGTGTTTCATGAAATACACTTGTTATTTGGTTATTTATAAAGCACTAATGCATCATGGATAAAAAAGAGCTAGCACTTTTTAGTAGATAGCAAGCTACTTGAGGCTATTGGTTTTTAAGTATTTGGGCGAATGAAAGAACATGCGTTCTCTTTGAACTATTGAGAGGAGAGCAGACGACAAGGCCCCACACACTTAAATCTGAGGACGTGTATTCACATTCGGTAGATGGATCTATTATTAAAATATTTTTTTCCTCCAAATGAGTTCTTTGTTACAGTTATTTAAAGATTGTTTGTTTATTTATTCATTCCTTTTATTAAAATCTATATAACAACCCCCACCCCTTGTCTGTCTGTATACATTTACAAACTGTTTTTACTTTTATCAATTTATTTATTTGTTTGTTTAAATTATTTCAACATTTTATTTAAGGGATATTTTAACTTAAAAAATGCAAGGTATTTATTTATAAATTTTAATATTTTTTCCTGCTACACTTATGTAAATCTCTTTATATATGTTTTTTTGTATTTATTCATTTATTTATTTATACTTAAGTAATTAATTAGTTATTCAAATGCGTGTGTCTTTAAATTTTTCCGGGGGGGTTTAAGTGGCTCATGGACTTCTTAAATCGAATTTACAATATTAATTATTATTTTATTTATCGTATATGTCAAATAGTTTAACAGACTTAATTCTAATTAAATTAAATATTCTTACATTTGTATATTCATATTTCTTATTTTGTATCAGTTATTTTTGGGTACTTTAGAGGCTACACTTGTACCAATATCCAATTAAACGCTGATATCACTTACCACTCTTACTCTCACCTCACCTCACACGCTACTCCTCTCACCCTCACAGTCCTCACTCTCTCCATCACTCCTTATCACTCACTCACTCACTCCACCTAACTCTTCACCTCACGTCACTCACACACTCACTCACTCACACACACTAACTCTCACACTCTCTCACTCACTCACACTCCCTCACTCACTCACACACACACTCACACTAACTCCTCACACGCACTCACTCACTCACTCACTCACTCCTCACACACACTAACTCTCACACTCTCTCACTCACTCACTCTCACACACACTCACTCACGGCCCACTAACTCTCACCTCCCTCACTCACTCTCACACTCACGCCTCACTCACACTAACTCCTACATTCACTCACTCACTCACTCACTCACTCACACACTAACTCTCACACTCTCTCACTCACTCACACACACAAACACACACTAACTCTCACTCACTCACTCCCTCACTCTCACACTCACTCACTCACTCTCACACTCCCTCACTCACTCACTCACACCCACACACTAACTCTCACACTCACTCTCCCACTCCCTCACTCACTCCCACTCCGTCACCCTCACTCACTCTCACAATCACTCTCTCTCACTCTCTCTCTCACACGCTCTCACTCTCACACGCACTCTCACTCTCACACGCACTCACTCTCACACACACACACTCTTCACTCTCACACACACACACACACCTCAACTTCACTCTCACAATCACTCACTCTCAACTCACTCTCATCTTACACGCACCTCACAATTCCTCACGCTTCCACTCAGCTCACGCACTCACTCCACAATCACTCACTCACTCACTCACTCTCTCGCTCACTCACCCTTACACTCACTCACTCTCTCCGCTCACTCACTTCACACTCACTCACACTCACTCACTTTCACAATCACTCACTCTCACACACACTCACTCAAACACACACAAACACACACAAACACTCACTCACTCACACACACACTCCGCACTCACTTTCACATTTACCACTCTACCTCACTCACTCCTCCCACTCTCACACTCATTCGACTCACTCACTCACTCACTCACTCACCCTTACGCTCACTCACTCTCTCGCTCACTCACCTCTCACTCACTCACTCACACTAACTCACTTTCACAATCACTCACTCTCACACACACTCACTCTTCACTCTCTCACACACTCACACTCTCTCACTCTCACACACACACACTCCACGTCATTCACTCCTCATCACGCACTCACTCACTCACTCAACTCACTCACTAAACTCACTCACTCACTCACCACTCACTTTATCTGTCCTTTTACTGTTCAACCCACATCCAGCTTAAAAAAATTTTCTATGATAATACGTCCATACTCAACACACAAACTTGAAACATACTATAACATGTCATTCATGACGTCTCATTTTTCATTCTCTCCCCTCATCATCATCTCTTCACCCTGCTCTCCGCTCTTCCTCAAGTGTGTGACGTGGAGGAATATCTATGTGCGGACGGACACAGCTGTGTTTCTGAGAGCTGGCTGTGTGACGGGGAGCACGACTGCCCCGACGGCTCTGATGAAACGCCAACCATATGTGAGTCCATCAACAACAGACATCGCACCATATATTCATTTTATTTCATTATTCCATTTATCTAAACTATTAATGTATATATAGAAAA